>VXBR01001001.1:192187-319826 GCA_013400215.1 Cisticola juncidis | reverse complement strand
TTTTTTTTTTTTTTTTTTAAATAAAGATCCATACTCAACCAAAAAGATTTTCTGAGCAGTACAAATAAGATTCCTTTAGACAAGAATGTAGTACCATGATCATTACTTGACATGTGGTCAATGCCACAGAGGAGAAGAGTGCAAAAAACTAGGGGAATAAACCATTCTTCTCTGCTTTTCTCTTTCTAGTCCCCAGCTCATTAGGTGAAAATTTCCACGTGCTTTTGTAAACATCAGACAAAACAACTAATCCAAATCTTTCCTGAGTACTTAAACAGAAATGAACATTAAGAGCAAAGAATCTTTTCAATGACTTGTAATGACTCTGGATTCAGCTGTTTCAGAGGAGTGCTCACCACAGCAGCTAAAATTATGACCACAAGGTGTAGCTTAACAAGGAACACAAACCAGTAAGTGCAAGGGAGCTGCAGACAAAGGAATTTGTCCTTCCTACATTCCCTTTGCATTCCCTTTTCAAACATCAGAAATTTCTTGAAGATCTTACATAGGGTTTTTGTTTTGTTTTTTTTTTCTTTTTCCTTTGCCACAAAAGACTTCTAATACCACTGCAGTAAAACTGTCATCTTTTATGATTTGTCTTTCAAAGCTTTATCTTCTCTAGTCCCCTTGGTGTATGTTTCATTATACCTTTTTGTACCAAAATCAAGCAATGAATGGTCACAGAAAGCTAATTAAATGCTATATTCCCTGCTTTTTAGAAGGTGTGATGTATGGCATATCCAGGAGCAACACAGGCATTAAATATCAGCATTAAATTTTGTAAGAAATAGGTTTCAGTGGTGGTGTAGACATTTTTTTTGACTGGAGGATTGTTTTTTCCTTCTTTCCATATCAGTTCATGGCACTGCTTCCTTTACAATGATCAACTTTTCTGCCTGTCTTCAGGATTTGGAGGAAGTTTACATTTGAAGCATTTATATTAGAGAGACTTGAATCAATGTAGCTGAAATAACAAGGACTGCCTAGGTATCTAATTTGTCACCTTTTGTGTTTCCCTATATTTCATATATGAAATGTTGGTGCACATACAAGGTCAGACTGCTGGAATTATTAAAAGAAAAAACTGTGCATGCAGCCCCAAAACTAGCATTATTTCTAGTGCTATTTTCCAATTGCTCTGAGAAGACAAAATTTCTCAGCAAGGCAAGGCTTATTTCTGTAATATACCCAGACCAATACTGGACATTCATGTTGCTCCCAGAGGTTGTATAAACACCCTTGCTCTTGACATATCTTTTTAAAAATACCATTTTTTAAAGAACACAAAGATATTAGGTGTAAAGACAAAAGGAAAAGGAAAATTTAGTCAATTAGTATTAGTAAATCATATTAGTGGCCAACAATGTAAAAAAAATTATTCACATTACTATTAACCATTACTATTTACCATAAAATATCCCCATAAGTGTCATTAAAACTTCAATCATAACTACGGCATTAACAGGCATCCATTGAACAATATAATTTAAAATTCAAGATATATAATTTCAAAATGTGAAATGAAAAGGGGCTGGAGAATTGACCTCTTTGTCTGATGTTTCCATGAACATCCCTGTTCAGTAGAGTATAGCAATGCTTGCATTACCTCCAAATGAATGGACCAGTTGACTGGGATCCAATCAACAGATTTTATTTCCCCAAACTTAAGCTAATGGAATGAGGATATTTTCTTCACATTAGGGCATTATACAGAAAGGAATTTATGCACAGCCTTTAACTGCAAATCATTAATCTTCTCTTTAAAGGTTCTTTATCACTACAAAATTCGATCACATCTCTTCAAGAGCTCATGTTGGCAAACATGCAGATACATCCTAAGAAGATCCTTTTGCAGCTGTTCCCAAACTTCAGTCACAAGGGAAAGCTACTAGCAAGGGCAAACTAATGAAATGCACTTCTCCACTTTCATTTCTTTCTGAGCTCTTGAATCTCTTCAGATTAAGTTAGAGTCCACTGGAGTTGTGTCAGATCAATCTGAACTTCAGTGAGAAGCAATTAGCATGTCATCACAGCACAAAACTCACAGCCTAAAAGGTCCTTTTTGCCTTACCTGGGGATGTGTGCACACTTCCCTGCCAGCCTGTACTTCCCTATCAGAAACTGTGCTCTGGAAATGCCAAGACACTCTGCTACAAGATACGGCTTTATGTCTGCAGTGTAATGCCTATTAATCCTAACTCATTCTGCCTCTGTTCTACAGGAGGAAAAAATCCATTTTATCTCTGCAAACCATCTGGATCTGCAAGCCAAAGTTAGAGTTGCCTTTCCTTAGTCCTTGTAGACCTGCTTGCATTAATGGAGCATGTTTCTATGCTTCCATATGTGTGCCTCTGTTCTTGGAGTTCCCAGATGAGTGTTTCTAAAGCTAAGATTACAGAGAGAAATATCTCAGCTGTTTCTCAAATTTTGGTGACAATTTGAGAGCTGTGGAAGGCATCTGAGGAAATAAAAAGCTTTTATGTTAAGCTATGCCAGAAGGAAATAAATATTACTATTAGAAATCAGTTGTTCACTGGTTCTCAACAAACACATGCATCCAGGAATTATACATTTTAGGTTTTAGGGGCAATGAGCTCCAGTGAACTATCCTGATACCACACACTTCTGTAGCAGTGAAAGGAATTGTGATGGACCCTCAAAGAGGTTACAATTATAGCGAAAAGAAAAGGGAAAAAAAGAGGGAAGAGGAAGAAGAAGAAATGGGAAAACAAACAAACAAACAGGACAGTTTTTTTCTTGTAATTGTTGTTATGAAAACAAGAAATTATAAGACGTTATCTGTTGATATGTGAATGAGTAGTAATTAAAGAACAATATCAGATTTAAACAAGCCTCGGGGACCAACATTTCCACATAGACAAGTCAGTTCTGTGAGAAGCAACCATTTAGACTTCTGTGAAAAAGAAATAGAAAATAAAACTAAGAAGATATAAATTATTTACTATTCAACATTAAAATCCTTTGTAGACCAAATCTCTGCAAATGGTGTGTATTTGTGTATCAAACTGGTAAACTTGCCACCCATTCTGTGATACATTAATTCATTCCTCATTACAATATGAGATGTAAAATTATGATCACGGTCTTCATCAGATATATGTAGGGTAAAATTCTTTTTCTCCAATTATTTCATTTTTCCATTTTTAGTTCTCCATTCTTTTTTTTTTTTTTAATATATATTAGAGGTGGAGACAGGTGGACAGGTGTTTAAGAGAATGGCACATAAAAAAATACTGTCTCTGTCATATTTGTCTCCTGCTTATGTGAAGGCATGTTGCAAGAGCATTCACTGCTATTTCTCTTTTCAACATGTATAGAAAGCTAAGATGTCTTCACCATGTTTTTTACAGATAAGTTTCTAGGGCTCTGAAAAATTTTGAAACTTTATGACAACATGAATTTTCCCTCTTCAGCTCACACTTTCATGGATAAAAAAGGTACATTTTACTCAAAGTCAGGAATTATTTTAATCATGATCTCTAGGAAGGTTCACACAAAAAATCATGAATGTGAAGGAGCAAAAATATTGTAAAAGTGAGTTATAAACTCTAGGATAAGACCACATGAACAAAAAGGATTCTTTGTCTTAACAGTTTTCTGAGATCTGTAAGTCTGCAGATTCTACTGTAACAATGAAAAAATAAAAACATCTAGAAAGAAGAATAAAATTTTCCATTTATCATAAAAGGTCTACAATCTGCATAAGATTGTAGATCAGGCAAAGAAAAAAAAAGACACTCATAGTACACCTGGATTAGTCAATAATTTAGTTCTAAATACAACATCAGATGAGAAAGAAATTTTAAATCTATAGTTTCAGCTATTTTTACAAAATTTTTGACACATTTTTATTTTCTCTTACATCATCTATTTCAATACCTTTCAATCAAAATCTTTCAATATTTGACCACTTCAGTGGGAGCTGAGTGTCATACACAGACATGAACATCCTGACTCATAGAAGTATACATTGTTTAATAACATTATTTCATTTTAAACACTTACTTTTTAATAATTGTGTCTTTTCAAGATGTATTTGCACATCTTTTTAAGAAAAAACCCTCACTTTTTTTTACTTGTATTACAATGACTTATTTATGTTTCATAATCTTGGAGGACTACATAATGACAATATATTAAATACTGTCTTTAAGCTGAAAGTCAGATCTTTGACCTGAAAGTAAAAGATTCAGGAACCTGTCAGCATCTTTACTAATCTTTGCCTTGAAATGTCTGGATACATAAATGCATAGCTTTACAGTACTGCCATTGATGAAAAAAAGGAATCAAACGTTATGAAATTGTTCTTCCAAAAACTGAAATATTTTCATTCATTCTAAATTCTACATAACTTTCTCAGATAAACAATTTTCAAAAACAATCTGGTTTTGTCTCCAAGAATGGAAATAAATATATCAGGGAGTGGGTAACTGCCTTTAAAAACAACGTTCTAGATGTACAGTATCATGATAGAGAAAGAAGAGATCATTATATGTCATTTCATAGAAACAGAGAGAATCTGCTTCTGTAGCATAATGAAATGTCAAATTTCTAACTTTCAAAAGAGAAAACAAATACCACTTTTGCTGTCACAGAACTATCATAATGAGTTCACCTGACACCAAAATATTTTGAAATATTTACTTTGAAAAAAGAAACACAGGCCAGGAAAAAATAGTAGTTGGTTTGCAAAAAATAACAGCCCACACTTTCCCAGAAAAACCAACTGAAATATCAAATAACTCTTAACCACATCTTTGAAGTGTTGTAGTTCACCCACTAAGTAATAACTATCATTGTGATTTTATTCTAGTCTTCTGGAAAGATAAATATTACAAAACCAGTGTGACCCCAAGAGAGAAGCAGAGCCATACAACAGTCCAACAGCAAGTGGTGGTGAATGATGCCATATCCAGTTGGTGGCTGGCCACTTGGAATTCCCCAAGGCTCAGTACCAGGGCTGGTCCTGTTCAATACCTTTATTGATGATCTAGATGAGGGGATTGAGTGCCTCCTCGAGTAAGTTTGAGGGTAATATTTAGTTGGGTGTTGTTCTGCTAGAGGATAGGAAGGCACTGCAGAGAGATCTGGACAGCCTGGATCCATGGGCCAAGGCCAGTTGTATGAGATTCAACAGGTGCCAAGCCCTGCCCTTGGGTCATGCTACCCATGCAGCTCTACAAACTGGGGCGGAGTGGCTGGAAAGAGGCCCAGCAGAAAAGCACCTGGGAGTGTTGGTCAACAGCAGCTGAGCATGAGCGAGAGTGTGCCCACTCAGTGTCCATCCGGGCTGTACCAGGAATAGTGTGGCCAGCAGGATCAGGGCAGCGTTAGTCTCCCTTACTCAGCACTGGCAAAGTCCAAAAATCCTGTGTCCAATTTTGGGCCCCTCATTGCAAAAAACACATTGAGGTGCTGGAGCATGTCCAGAGAAGGGCAATGGAGGTGATGAAAAGTCTGGAGAGGGAGTCATATGAGACTGAGGGAGCTGGAGTTGTTTAACCTGGAGAGAGGGAAGCTCAGGGGTGATCTTGTCACCATAACTACCTGAAAGCAAGTTGTAGTCAGGTGAGGGACTGCCTCTCCTCCCAGTTAACTAATGACAGGGCAAGAAGAAATGGCCTCAAGCTGTGGCAATGGAGGTAAACCACCATGTCTGACATCAGGCAGAATTTCTTTAATGAAAGAGCATTGGAATGGGTTGTCCAGAGAAGTAGTGGAGTCACCATCCCTGGAAGTGCTCAAGAAATGACTGGACACAGCACATAGGGCTATGATTAATTGAAAAGGTAGTGATCCAAAGCTGGATTTGATGATCTTGGAGGACTTTTCCAGTCTAAATGATTCTGTGAATTTGTAATTTCTTTTTTAATGTCAAAAAATAATTTAAAGGTCTTTATTTCTTTTATTACACAGATTAAAATGACTAATAAACTCAAATTAATCAGTACTGCTACTTCATTTGACTGTGGAAGATCATGAAATCTAATTTACTGTGATATAGTTGTAGAAATTATTATGAAAGAAGCTACCAGCTTTGAACTACTGTAGTTGCTCGAAAAGTACACAGTGATGGTTACTTAGATGACAGTACCATGAGTGTTAAAAATAGTTATTTCACAGATTAGAAGTTTCTTGCCTCAATCTTTCTCCCCATTTGTCTCTTACCTTTTCTTACCTCCTTACATACTCTTCTCCCAAAACCTGTGTATTTCTCACCTCCAGATTTTCCCGAGTCACACTTTTCTCGAGCACAAGAAAAACAAAAACAAAAAAATTTCTTCCTTTTCTAATTTTCCTTTACAGGGGGAAGAGTTTTAGCTTTAGTTTTGTGAAAGATCATGCAAAAATACTTTTCAATAAAATAAATTATTCTGTTTTACTAAAAGGTTTGTTCCCACAAAATCACATTTAAAAATATTCAAGAATGAGCAGCAATAAAATGCAAATCATGAAAATCATGTTAAGATTAAGCTTTTTTTTTCATATTTAATACAAATTAGATTAATAAAATATGTGCATGTTTTGATATCTTCATCTTCTTCCAGTGGAACAACTGGGAATTATATGAAGCAATGTTCCAAACTGCAGATATCTATAAATCAAGTAACTTCCGGTGTTTTAAACCTGGTTTACTTTCTTGTAGTCTTGCCCTTGTCCCTCATTAGACAATTGTTTCCTGACTCATGTCCATGGCAGGTTTTACAAGTAATCTCTGCAGTGATCTACTTTTACTAAAAAGCTGTACAGTGATGAACAGGAAAAAGAGTCCTCTTATTCAACACAGAACATGTTCAAAGTACGAGACACAAGCCCAAACACAAGCTTGTAAAACCTTGCCGGTGATACCAACTCCTTCTGAGGCTAATTTAGTTCTCTCCACCGTGGTTCCTTAGAGACAGTCATCCCACTATTTATCACCACAGCCAAATCCAGACCAGGACTGTTCTTTGGGCAGTGCCTGTAGCCATGGTTAAGAGTAATACACATCACATTTTGAAATATCTCAGATAAAATAACCAAGGCAAAGTGACAGAATATCCCAGGCCATGTATCCAAGAATTTGCTAACACCACCATTCCAATACTTCTGCTATAGGACTCTTATTCCATATTAGATGCATTTCCATTAACTTCCCACACTTTTCCCATACTCTTATTTTGAACAATAAAAACAGGAAAAAAAAAGAGAAGTTATATGGCCTGAGTGCCTTGAAGTAATTAATTTGAGAAAAAAGTATAAATATCTGCCTACTCTTTCAAATTAAAAATTGTCAAACATAAAACCATTGTATGTATTTTCAGTCCGCACATCCTTAACTCCCCTACCTTTTTTTTAATTTCAGATTTTTTTCTCTTAAAAAAAATTAAATAAAAAAACAAATCACTGTTAGCCAGGAAAGCAAATTCTTTGCTGCTGCCATCAAATGCTGCATAATTTCATTCAGAAATCCACAATCTTATTTTTTTTTCCCTCACCAAAATCTTCTGAGATTCTAGATGAAAACTTTTTCTTCAAGCTCTCTCAAAGAAATGGGTAGCTGAAATAAAATGCTCATTCAGTCAGAAACCGAAATATTTCTGTTTGGAAATGAAAATTTGTACAGTTGGTCTTTGTGTGTTTCTTTTAGTTTTGTCAAATATAACTCTGTAAAAGACTTTCAGCAGGCATAAACTATATAATACAATAAATCAAGAGTATAACAGTGGTCTCACAGCTTGAACATGGAAAATTATGTCATCCAGATAATGTAAATAGATTGAAAATAGCACCAGACACAAGGAAGATTGTAGTGGAATAGTTATAGTTATAATTTTGAAGGGCAGAGATGTATCATTTCTGCTAGAGGCAAGAACCTGAAAGTGATTTATCAATACCAAAGAACTCCTATGAAAGATTGTTATTTCTTCCCTCTGTTGAAAAGCTAGTTGAAACAATTATCACTGATGTGGTAATGACTTGCCCTGAAGAGACATGTCACAGTGAGGCTTGGTCTTTGTATCTGTCCTCCAAAGTATATTAGATTTTAATTGCTGATGAGAAAAATTCTGTGGGTAAAACTGAAGAGGCCTTTGCTACATTTTCCTACTTTCTTCCTCAATCTTTCTTACTCTTACGGGGTATGTAGCATCTACACATACACTTAAACTCTTCTAATACCAAAAAAATCAGCATTTCTAGAGTACCAAAATTAAAGTTTCTTTTCACTTTACTGTTTAAAGCACTCAAATCATTATATTCTCATTGGTTTCACCAGCACATACACACATGGAAAACTTTTTCAAGCATCTCTGACTGAGCAGCTATTCACAATAATGTTTCCTCAGAACAAATGGGACTATTTGCAGTTATTAAATACTTTGGAATCTTCCAATTGCTAATCTAGCATAGGTAAGAGAAATCGGTTGATTTAAAATGGAGCAATAATACAGGGTTTTATAAGGAATGTGTGACATATTGTCATGGTTTCACCCCAGCCAGCAACTAAGTACCACACAGCCACTTGTTCACTCCCCCACCACTGGGACTGGGGAGAGAATCAGAAACGTAAAAGCCAGAAAACACATGGGCTGAGTAAAGACATTTTAAAGAAGCTATGCATTGAAGCAAAGAAAAAGAAGGAATTAAATCACTCCTTCCCAAGGGCAGGCAGGTGTTCAGCCATCTCCAGGAGAGCAGAGTCCCATCAGGTGTAACAGTTATTTGGGAAGACAAATAGGATCATTACAAACGTTTTCACTTCCTCTTTGTTATAAACGCCAGGACAGTTTTCCAATTATAATTAATAATTTGGTTTATTAATGCAAATCAAATCATAAATTTAGATTTAAAATAAATTGAATTAAAGAATTTAGGTAGTGCAACCAAATCACAGAATTACAAGACAAAGAATTTAGGCAGCAAAATCAAATCACAGAAACTAGAGACAAAGAACAACGAAACCAAATCACAGAATTTAGGTAAAAACAAACAGGGTAACCAGTTTGACAGTTTTTACCCGGGAAAAAGGCCAAGCATGAACCGAGATGCAGTGCCTGGCTGCCTTCTCCCCTGAGTTCACAAATTTGGCCGTTTCGAAGCTCAGTTCTTATACTCTTTATTACACCCCTGGCAATATTTCCCCATAACTTCTATTCATCCCAGGCCAGCTTTTCAAAAGTACAGGTGTCTCCGGTAAAGTTTGAATAGAGTTCTTTTCAGAAGTCCAAGCGTGAATGTTCGGTTTCGGTCCGTGCCTCGGGGTTGATTAATGGCTGCAGAAGTGTTGATGGCCCTCTGCACTCGTGGTCAGGGTGTAGCTGCAGCGCTGATGGTCCTCCTGATGACTTCTTTTGACAGAGCTGAGCTCCCATTATTCTCCTTACTATTTTTGGGGCTCGGTGATCCAGGGTGTTGCCCGCTTTTGTTTCATTGTGAGGCCAAGGGATACACGCGGGGAAACACGTACTCACTGCTCATACATATAAACAGTATAATTCCACCTTCTAATTCAAAATAAAACGTGGATTAATCTTTAGCATACATAACAGTTAAAAGAAACATGAATTAACCATTAGCATTTATAACACTCTTTCTTTCCTCTATCTTTATACAGTTAGCATGATGTCATGTGGTCTGGGAAATCCCTTTGCTCCTGGATGTGTCTCCTCCCAGTCTCCCCTGGATCCCCAGCCCTCTCACCAGTGTAGAAGTACAAAAAACAGAAAAGGCCTTGGCTCTGAGCAAGCCCTGCTCAGCAGTAACAAAAACATCTCTGTATTATTAACCCTGTGTTCAGCACAAATCCTGATTGAATTACTTTAAAAATGAAAGTGAGGTCTGCACTATAATTAGAAAACATAAGTATAATTGAAACTGAAGAAGTATAGAAGGAAAAATATAATTGGACACCTCTGTCTGTGTGGTCATAACTGGACAATAGGTTTCCTCTGTGCATGAAAGGATGTTTCTTTTAAGACAAAAAATAATTGTATACTATGCTCAGTCAGAGAAGTCTGGAGTCTCTTACTGCCACATATGCCTAGGTATCCCAGACAATTTAGACTATTTTTTCATAGAATGTTAAATTTATCTTCTTTAGCTGATATGACCTGTAGTCGGTCACTGCAGAATCAATGGAGAGAATCACATATTTAAAAGATTTCTTGCATGGATATCTCCTTTACAATCAAAAACTAAAAGTGAATGTATTGAATTTAAGTCTGAGCAGTTCTGTTAACATATTCAGTTCCTCCATTAAAAATTAGGTACATAGGGAAAAAAAGGAAGATGTTTGTTTTAGTCTAGATTGGGTATTTTATTACAGGTGTTCAAGAAGCTGTATTTGTACCTAGTAGATCTAACACTTAAAAAAAAACATAAATGCAATCAGCAAGGTATAGCTCTGAGCAAAAGAATCTGGGAGCTGAAGAGTCTGAATAAAAGAAAGAACTAAAAGCTGATAACTTGTGGAAAAGCCCTCTGCTCCAGCCTCTAATTTTCCAGCCCATATTAAGAAATATTGGCAATATTGTCTTTTTATATGTGATTATGAGAGACCTGCCCTAATGTCCATTGATTTTTCCCTCCATTAATTCTGACCAATTTCTACAATGTGACCTACCTGTCCAAAACTTGTTTGTTTGCCATGGATAAACAGCAAAACATGTGCAAAATCCTTTTTAAAACAAAAAGCAATGCTTAAAAAATGAGAAAACTTAAAGGACCCAGGAACGGTAACAGAAAAAAAATGCAGATAATGCAGTTAATATTTCTGTAGGCAGTGTTCATCTGAGCATACCATAGAAATTATTTAACTCTTAAATTATATTTTTTTAAAAACTGCATTTAGGGGTATTTATATATACATATTAATAAAATAGAAAAAGCTAGTTTATTGAAACTACTGAGTGATTTATGATAAAATATTCATAAATTAATTAAGCATAATTAGCATGAAAATATAGACACCATTTAGATGTTAATTAATTTTGTTTCCCTTATCTTACAAGAGCATATGTGGCATGTCTTGCAGCAAAAGATGTTATACTAAAATGTCCTCCAGAACATAATATATTTAAAAATCCACAGATGCTCAGAAATGCTTTCTAAATACATTTGTCATACTAAGAGCTCCAAAGGCATGTAGTTGTTGTTATATTTGAAACAATGATGTGTATACAGAAAAAGACATGAATCTCTAACTCCAAGTGATCAAAAAAAACTTCTCTGTTAGCGTGTCTATTCAAGATATCAGTTACCCAGCTGTACCCTGACATTGCTTTTGTCTTAAATCTTGTTCAAAAGCTATTTCTATTGCTGCCCTTTGTGCTGTCAGCCATGATGGAATAATGCTCAGTAGAAAGTCAGGTGTCTTGAAGTGTTGACACGTTCCCAATAAAGAAATTTGAAATAAACAACATTTCTCAGACTGGAGTTTAGAAAGATATTTCAAAAGTTTATTGAAACTGAGATGTGTAGATAAAGCAAATAATTTTTTTTAAAACTTCTTATCTTCTCTAATTTAAAATAACAATATAAGGGCGACAATATTTTCAATCCCAAGCACATTTCTTCTGCAAAACAGCCAACTGCTATACTTTTGTGAAGGTATCTACTGGGGCTAAACTTCCTGACAGTATTTGGATCTGGCAGTTTCAATTCAGATTACCAATTAATAGACGAAAGTAGTATTCCAAATTTATGTATACAGGAGAGATGGGCAGAAAGTCATGTTTCCATGTTTCAGATCATGTTTCCATTTCATGTACTCCAAACTGCCAGGTAACTGAAGAAAGGAAAATTTAAAATAAGTTTAACGGGTAAAAATCCATTATTTGTAGGTAAATTTTAATTATGTTTTTTCTCTAAGAGTCATCAGGGCTTTGACTATTCCTTGATCACATCCTTAGTTCAGACAAGCTTCTTGTGAAAAATTCACTTTTGTTTGATGTCAATGGATCCACTAATATTCTTATGGTTCTTTATGTGCTCAAATAACTTATTTCCATAAAAATTAGAAGCATTTCTTTCATGGACATTTTTAATTCAAAATCCCACCAAATTTATGCATAGGAGAGAACACTTAAATAAAATCCATGAAGAACAGATCAACTGTAAGTGCAGAATGTATCAGTGTCCATAAAAATAATTAAACTTTAGGGATGAGAAAGTCATGGACATAGGCAGTAGCAGTGTTATGTATTTTATATTCATGCAGATTCAAAACATGAAATATGGTCAGAGGAAATATTTCTTTTTAACCTTGAGGTCTGAAAAATGTTAATTCAACATGATAACCATTTTGCTGCACACAGTATTAGGCTACAAGCCAGACATTTTATGTTAAATGAGGCCATATTTGCCGAAAGCTGTCAGGATTGGGTTTTTTTTCAGGAAGGGGGTTGGAGGAATATGTTCTTAGGAAATATTGTGTATACAGAAAGAAAGAAATATACTTAACATTTTTAAAGTTGCTTTGAGTTTACAATATGTAAAGTACTAAAAAAACTTTTACAAGTTTGGTTCTTACCTGAAATATTTGAAAGCACATTTTTTTGTGACTATTCTGGCTGAACAAAAAAGTCAGTGTTAAATGACACTTCTTTATTTCCTGCTGTTCCATAATGATTTTTTCTTATCAACCGGTGGTTCCAAAAAATTGTATTTTGAGAGCAAGGAGAGCTCAGGGAGTCATTTTAGATAAACTACTGAAGACAGAGAGTTATAAAGTGCTGCAGAATGAGCAGAACATCTGAACACAAAAGTGGCCTTTCTGATATAATTTATTACAGAGCATTTAGGAAAGTTAACATAAGGGAACATAAAAATTACTGCAATTGAACAAACTAGTAAACCAGTAAATATAGCATTTTCTCCCTGACAGTAATGAGAAACAAAGACTTTGAAATATATTCTTTCTATTTCCTTCTCCTTCTTCTCTTCCATCTTTTTCCATTCCCTAGCCCTTCTCTTTTCACAGTGGAAAATATAAAAAACAACTCAAGGGAATTTAAGTTTAGTTTATTTACAAAATGAAAATACTTATAAAACTTGTGTACACAGATTATGAGTATCTACATTTAAATTGACTGGGTTTAACTGACCAGAATGTTTTTTTTTCATTTTATGGACAAAATTTAGTTCAGTGTTATGAAGTATCAGGAAAAAAACATTTTTTGAAATTTCCAAATACTTGAGAAAAATGGAAAAATAGGTGTCTTTTAAAGTGTTGTTTAAATTTAAACTGAATACTTAAAATTATTAGGAATTTACAACTTAATTTCTATTTGTTATAGATTTCTTGACTGTGTTAAAATTTAACATTTTTAGCCCAATTTTGAATAAATAGCAAATATGTATTTGATAAGGTGCATCATTAAAATAATGAATTGCTTGATGAACTGACATTGTTAGATCATGGAAGATAGAAATGAACTAACTGTAAAACACAAATCTGAAAATTACAAGTGGAAGGGGAAATGTTCTGACTCCTTAAGGCTATAGAAAATAGCTTGAAGAGGGTTTTTTTTTCTTTTATAGAAAATTATGAAATTTCAGTCAGCCAGAATGAACTTTTTTCAAGTACTACTCTTAACTCTTTTCACTGAGCTTCAATCTTGATATTCTCAGGTCTGAAAAGAGAACTGTTCCTGGTTCAGCTGCTTTCTGCATTTATATCTATCATTCCTGTAAGTTCACCTGGTGTGACACCTGGATCATTGTCAAAATATACTATCTTTTCTCTTATTCTGTACTCTGAGGTTTTTTTCTGAGGGGAGAACTAAACTATTCAGTACCTACATTTTGAATATTACTGCTTTTCTCTTGAGCAGAATGTAGCATCAGACACCTGCCAAATTATCCTGCATTTCTTATACCTAAAAATGTATTTTAAAGTCCTGTCTTTGTAGTACTCAGTCTGTTCTGTGATGACTTTCTCATCTGATTCTGAGTCATTAGTGACTTCCAAAAATAGTAGGCAGTTCTGTGTTCTTTCCCTACCCAATTTGGTACAGTTCTTTTTGTTTCAGAGATAAAACTTTTAGTTTCCCTCTGCTTATGACCAGCTTTAAAGACTTTGCAAGTCTTTACTGTTTTAGGAAGTGATATTTCTCTTAGGAAAATTTAGAAATAACGTTTAAAAAAAGATGAGGTTTTAGCCCTCTGGAAGCCACTCTACACGAACAAAGAGTAGGCTGAGAGCTGGTAAAAGACACATCAAAACAGATATACCACTTTAAAACTTACCTCTAGTCACTGTGTACAGCTGGCTGTCCTGTCTTTCTAAATTCTCCTATTGCAACTTATCTACAAAAGTATTTAGTTACATCTTTACTGCTTATAAATCTTGTTGCCCTTTCTTTAAGTTTAATCAATTTTTATGCTGCTCTTCTCTTTAGCCAAAAGCAAATGCCAATTTAGATATTCTTCATTTTGCCCTTCATTGTTGTTTTGTTAAAAAAAAATATTGCCACGACTTACAGAATCACTTTAGAAAATAGTATTTCATGTATTGCCAAATGATCCCATAAGATAATGAATAGTAAGAAAGAAATAAAGGGTAACTGTCGTTTCTCTGGGTTTTCCCAGAAGCCCAGAAAAAGATTTAAATCAATAGACTGTACTGAAAATATTTATGCCTTCCAGGACAGAATTATGATATTATAGCAAGTAACAGAAGTATTACCATGGATAACACAGAGATTAATAAACTTTCCAATTCAGTAACTCTTTCTGCTGTGGAAAAATTTGACATAGCATTACCAAGGATTAAAGCCACAGAGACTAAAGCATATAAATTTCTGAATATCTGATGCAGGATTTCTGAAAATCACCTGGTTTCACAAGATGAGATAGTCACTTTCTGAACACTTCCAAGAGTGCCCAGATATTACCACACTCCAAAGATCACTTGAGGGAGAAAATCTATGGCTTTTCTGTGAGAGAGCTAAGCAAACAGCAGAACACACACCGGGCTCTTTACAAAACCCCATATAACCATCACATTAGTGTGTCAAAACCAAAATGATGCAGGGACTTCCCATGTCTAGAGTCTCATTCCCTTATGAACACACACATCACTCCTTATGAGACTGGAAAGTTAGAAACAGCTAACCAAAAAAGGTGTTTGATTGAAATTTTAATATTGTTGTCTGAGAAAAGAAAATTAATTTTGTACTCCTAGGTTTGATACTCTGAGTGAAAGGAAATGTACCATATACAGAAAAAAGACTGCACAATTAGTACTTTCAAAACATGAATTAAGCTACTCATGAGATTCCTACTGATTGAGATAGGCTGGGATATCTCAAAACCAGGGTAATATCCTTAGAATTCATATTTCACTAATTCGTTTTTTACAGTGAAAACTAAGACTTTGTCAAGTGAGTTCTACAGAGAAACAACAATTCCCTCTGTAATTTGCAATAAAAATAACAGACAGAACACCAGACACAAAGTCCACAGTATGACTAGCATTTAATATTTACCATTTCATTCAACAGCAATTTATTTTAGAATCAACATATGGAACATTTTCCCCAAAAAACCTATTTTCCCCTTGAAGAAATAAATACAGTATTTTAGAAACTATTTTTTTTTATAAGTACATGCCGTAAGCTTATATTTTATGCAAGATGAAGATGTGTACTTACTTGATTTTACAGCAATTTAACACTGTGTATGAGTACAGGCTTGTGTTGTAGATTTGTACACAATTTGTAAAAGATTTGTTTAACAGATAATGGTAAGAGGACAAACATTCCATTATATAATATAAGACTGCAAAATAATGCTATCCTGTAGAAACTCGCCCTGGCAGAACACCCAAATCCTATAATTTCCTCTTTATTTATTCACAGAAATGTAAGAATTAGAAAAGCTTGACAGAAAGTGCTAAAATGAAATGCATTAAATTTATTAACTTGCTTTAAGAAACAAACCCTGAAGGGCAATAGAGGCTTTCTCATGGTTGGACACAGTTGAAATCACTAACAGCAACATGCCAAATGGAATCAGACACGTTCTTTAGCATCTGACACTGATTTGAGTAAGTCCAGTCTGGCTGACAAAGGCAAAGCTCTGTTTTACTATTAGCCAAATTTTTAGTATAGTCCTCAGAAGAAAATTACTTCATTTACATTTCTCTTCAGCACAGTTGTAGCAAATCTTACTGAGATTCTCTCCTACAGCTCTCATCCTCCACCAACCAGTGTACGACAGCTTCAGGGATGGGAGCAGATCACCACCATTAAAGGTACCAATATAGAGACAGATATGTAAGGAGAGTTTCAAAATCATCTAGCTGTGCTCAGTATTGTGGCCAGTCCTGTTTAATATCTTTATTAATAATCTGGATGAGTGGATAATTGCCCTCAGGAAGTTCATGGACAGCAAACACTAAGTTGCATGGTATTGCTGATCTGCTGAGTGTAGGAGGGATCTGGACAGACTGGGTCAATGGGCCAAGGCTAAAGGCATGAGGTTCAACAAAGCCAGGTGCTGGTCCTACACTTGTGTCACAACCATCCTGTGGAGAAGAGTTGCTGGAAGTCAGCATGTGTCCAGGAAGCCAAGAGGGCTAATGGTATATGGCTTGTAAAAGAAATAGTGTGAATAGTGTGGCCAGCAGAGTCTGTGGTCGTCCTCCTGTACTTATTACTGGTGAGGATGCACCTTGAATCCTGAGTTCAGTTCTGGGTCCCTCATTAAAAGAAGAACATTTAGGGGTGGGATGAGGCTGGAGAAGTGGCACTGAAGCTGATGAAATGTCTGGACCCCAAGTCTTATGAGGAGCAGCAGATAGACATGTTTACTTGCTTAGCCTGGAGAAAAAGATGTTCAGGGGAGACCTTATCACTGTCTACAACAACATAAAAGGAAGCAGGGGGTCATTTTCTTTTCCCAAGTAACAAGTTGATAGGACAAAAGGAAATGGTCTCAAGTTACACTAGGGGAGGTTCAAGTTGGATATTAGAGAAAATTTCTTCACTGAAAGGGTAGTTGGGCATTGGAACTGTCTCTCCAGGTAAACGGTGGTATAACCATCCCTGGAAGTATTCTAAGATTGTGTGGTTATGGCACTTAAGGGACAGGGTTTAGTGGTGAACAATGTGGTCCTGGATTAAAGTTGAGCTTGGTGAAGTTGAAGGCCTTTTCCAACCTTAATAAATCTATAATTTTATGATTATGAACATCAATAGAATTGCCAGAAAGAAAGTATTTTTAAAGGTGAGCTGATCATGTTGACACATTTTGGAAGATAATTCCTACTCCATTTGGTTCAGATTGTTTCCCTTTTCTCCCTTGTTTTGGTTTCAAGTTAGTGAACTTGCAGACACAGCAAATGTTAAGAGTATTATAAAGAACAGCCACAGATGTTAAATTTGAGTTTGCAAATATGAACCTTTGGACTTTTATGCCTCTTCAGCCAGAGAACAATGATGTACATGATTTCTACCTCCAGCTAAAATTGTGACTGCTTAGCACCAAAATGGGGGTAAAAATGTTCAATTTTCTCTTAGCGATTACTGGCAAATAATTACTAGCAAAATTATTTGTTATGAGTCTGAATTTCTTCCTCTACTGGATGAAACAATGGATGTGTATCAAGAGACTGACTTAAAATAAGACTATACAGAGATAAATATGCTGACAATTGCATTGTATTCAAGACATACTAAAGTAATTGAATTACTTTTATGAACTACAGAAGGCTTTGGATAAGACCTGAATTTTTATTTTTTGGTGCATTTAGCAAACACTTGAGCATTTTTGTTAAAGAATGATCTTAGGGAATTGGGATATTAATGAACAAAAGGAGGTAGAATTTTTCTATAAATTACCTGCTATGAGCTGTTTGCCAAAATTAGCAAAATCCCTGAATCTGTGGCTTCCCAGAAGTAATCATCCACTGTCAACTGTGTATTTCAAGCTTTATTTTCAAACTTCAAAACTAAAGACACGTTTTTTAACACCTGCTGCCTACTACTAAATGTATTGCCACACCTTCCAAATGATACGTTGTATGCTGCAACTCAGGTTTAAAGCGTTTCAAGACATCAATTTAGGATCTATTCTGCACCATATGCAGGATGGAAAAATGAAAGCCAAGGAACAGATTCTGAAAGACTATCCACTGAAATCCTAGATAAATAGTAACTCTCACTGCAACTCTGGTGTCACCTGAACTGAATGAATACTAAATTAAAGTGAGGGGTAAAAAGGTCCTCACTTAATATACCTCTCATAGTCTTCAATATGTAAACTATTATTTATAATCTATTATGTATAAAGCCGTTTTCAACCTTTCTGTGATTCATGCTTCTGAAGGAATTTTTTAATGTAGGAGAATTAGGTTTTGAAAGTTTATCTTATGCAGACTGCTGTGTCTGCACAGGTTAAATTATTCCTCTCAGTCAACTTTGCAAGTCATTTAAAAGAATGGGGAACTTGCTGGAGTCTGTGGGTTATTGGCTGACACCCATTGATCTGTAGGACAGTTGTCAATGATCAGTGAGGTTTTCAAGCTCACTTCCTGTCATGTCTTCTATTTAGATGGTTTTACAGTGTGTGCTTGTGTGGAGCAGTGTATAGCTACACACTATAGCTATATATACTTCTACAATTATGAGCCTGGGAAAAGAGCACTTTTTGTTTAATCAGTCAGATAGCCAAATACCACACAGCTATTTGCTCACTCTAACCCAGTGGGGTGGGGGAGAGAATAGGCAAAAATAGCAAAATTTCTGGATTGAGATAAAGACATTATAATAAGACAGAAAATAAAGATTAAAAAATGTAAAAAACAAATAATACACCACGCAGCTGCTTACCAGTCTCTGACTGATGCCCAGCTGATTCCTGAGCAGTGGGCCACCACTGCCTACCCCCTAGCCCATTTCTTTTATTCAGCATGACACGATTATGGAATATCCCTTTGGTCAGTTTGGTTCAACCATCCTGGTTTCTTGTGCACAGGCAACCTCCTCGCTGGCAGGGAAGCATGGAAAGGGAAAGGTCCCTGACTTAGTGCTACTCAGCAATAGCAAAAAAATCAATGTGTTATCGACATTATTCTCATGTTAAAACAAAACACAGCACTCAGTCAGACAGTAGAAAGAAAATTAACTATTCCAGATGAAACCAGGATAATGGGATCAATTCTAAATTAGGAGGTTTAATTGTTTGCTGGTTCTGTGGACCTCAGTGGTAAAAGTTATCTCCTTATGTAAGGGACTTGGCAGACCATTAGAGATAGGGGTATGGGGTGAAGAGATGGGGAATAGTCAAAGGAAAAAAAAATTGAACTTTTATGTTCTGGAGAGAACTGTGGGATTTTCAAGTTTCAAACCAGAGATCAGCCTTCAAAATCCCAGCCTGCATATGTTTTGCATGGAGTTATTCAAATTAACAGCAAACTTCATTTTAATGAACCATCGCTTTCATTGAGGACACAATTGTAATTGCAGACACATTTTAATTGTTTCCACATTATTGTGGAAAAAATTAATCTATCATTCTTTTAAAGCAATAAAATAGATGACTGATGAACAGAGCATCAGAGTATATTTTGATAAAAGATCAAAATCAGTCTGATTTTCCCTCACTGAAAAATACTAAGAAATCCAAGTCATGCAAATAATTTTCATTACAGTTCACTCAAAGTTCAGAAATTCCTGTTCAGCAATGCAGATAAGACTCAAATAATTTCCAATGAGAATGGAAGAACTACATTTCTCTGTTAAATGCTATAAAAGAAGGGTGTGTGCTATCAGATCTGATGGCATCAGCAAACCTGCAGGAAAATTCCAGAAAATATACTGTTGATCTAATTACCTTTGAAATATTTCTGTTAATTTCAGCGGAAACTGGATCAGATAATTTGTGAAGAGAATTTTACAGATTAAGGCAGCAGTCTGTTCCTCCTGCATGGCATTTCACTGAGCTGAATATTATTGTGCAAGACAGAGATCAGAAAGATGACCAGTTCTTCAGATCAGCCCAGAATTCAGCCTGTGTATCACAACCCCAAATGTCATTGTACTTATCATAATATCTGTGTGAACATGGACTACAGCAGAAAGTCCCAGCAAGTGCTACCCCTCACTGAGTTGCTGCTTCTTGTAAATTTTGTGAAAAATATGAGAGAAAAAACAAAACAAATATATGACATTACACTTCAATATTCTCCTTGCAACTGATACAAACACTATGCAAAAAAATAATTTAGAAATTAAATTCCTGAGGTGTATATAAGGACATAATATTTTTCTTCTTGTTTATTTCTTTTTTTCCTGTGAGCAATAGAGACAAACTGATTTGCAACAATACAACAGTCATCTGCATTTTCATGAAATATGATGCTTAAAGACTATAACTGTTATTTCCACTGCCAAAATGGATGACTGTAAAATATAATTAAATGCCTCCTTCAAAGCCATTTCCTTAAAGAAGGACAATTACAACCATAATACACAAACACCTCATCCTTACTATTACAAATACATTTATCTACAATACATTGCCCAAGAGTCTCTTTCATTGTCCTCTGTGTTTCTTATATGTTGGTGCTGCATTCAAAGTGGTTCAGCTTTATTTAAATGCTAAAATTTTAAAGCCCGGGGTCAAGGACAGGTCTAAACCAGTTCCTTTCCTGCTGTATGAAGTTCTGTGCCCCACCACACCAGTCCCCACCACAAGCATTGTATGGCAATTGTAAAATTTTGGGATCCAGAATACTTCTTAGAAGTGTAAAGAGAATATCAGTCAGAATCAACTGAGAAAATGTGAGGTTACCTCAGCAAATTGTTTGAATTCTGGACACTTTATTATTGCTGTTCCGGATGTTACTGTGACATACGATAATGTAACTTAATATTACTGTGAGGTAATATGCAATATAATGTTTGCACAATATGATGTTACCATGAAAATATCTGGTGTTCTCCACTGAAACAAAAATGTGGAAGAGGGAATGAGTATAAGTGAGAGCACTAGGTAGCTATTCTATCAGACCAGATTTGCCAATGTGTCTGTAGTCCATCCAGAGTGCTCAAAGTTACATTGTCTACAGATAAATAGCAAACATCTCTACTGATAAATTACTTGAGTTTTGTTCTCTTCCTCCTGTAATTTCCACCCATCCTAGACTCCTCTACTCCAGCCCTAAAAAGCTGATGCCATTAGCATCAAACTGGGCTGTGTGACTACCATGTTTCCCTCCCAGCTTGGGCACTGAGTACATTATCTTTTCCTCCACTGGGGAAGCAACACATAACACATAACAAACACATCAAACAACCACCACTAAAGCAGTGAAATGACTGGCAGAAAGGTGAAGAAACACTGTTCACAACCCAAGGCTTTTCTGGGTTGTGAAGAACAAATCTCATTTGTTTTTGCTCAGCAATTGGTAGCCAAACCCAAAATTTAGGTAGTCTCTTAGAGGTACAGTAGAGTTGAGACCAAATGCATGGCTCAGGGCAATCACTATCCTGTGGTTAATGCTGAGCAGGCAGAACATAAAGATATTGGTAGCAACAGCAAGCAGAAAAGTGTTTATCAACACCTACATTCTCAAAAGCATCCTTCATTACCGATACCAAGGCAAAGTGTGCCTGGTGCCATGTTCATTGTTGCCACCAAGTTTGCCAGATCCTGTGTCCCAGAATGTTACCCAGGCAGAACCACAGAGTCACAGAGTTTCTTCAGAACTGTCAATGGGATTTTGTTAAACAGTGGGGAATATGACTGCCTGTAAAGATAGCCTATCTTAGTTCTTCTTTTCGAAGAATTTAACTCTGTGTGTCTTCCTGAAATATACCTACAACTTTTTTCCTCCCTGAATCCAAAGGTAGACACTTAAAATATGCCAAAAGCATCTGCACGACTTCTGTTGACTGGGCAGACATCTGAATGGGAATACCTTCAAAAAACACAACCAGGTCTTTTTCATAAATTATGCCAACTACTCTTTTCTAGTGGATTTTCATCCTTTGAAGTAACCACTGTACTTTTCAATGTGCAGAAGCTGCTGCAGGTGATAAGGAACAGCCAGTTTGACATTTTGCAATGGCAGCAGTAATCAGCAATAACAAATACAATATTTTCCTTTTGGCACTTAGGCAACATTTCCCTAGGCATTTTTGACAGCTGATCTTGAACCTCGTCATTTTGCCATGTATGTAGCCACAGTGAAAAAAAGCTAGAGAGCTAAAGTCAGGGTGATTGGTATGATTACTTTGGTTTCTCTGTGGCCACAAATACAAATAGTAGGGAGCCAGAGGACTGTCGTGTTTCCTCTGCAGACCTTCTCCAAAAAAAATTTCTGATAAAAAAAATAAGCATACTAACCCTCTGTGATCCAAATAAGTAGTGACATATTTTGAATTCTTCCTCCTTCTCCATAAGCAATACTTTATATGTCCCTTTTAATTGCCACTGTATTTGTTACATCTGAAACTAACTTTAGGATCTGGGAGAATGGATTTGGGATGATTATTTAGAAAATTCAGACTTAACTCAAATTAGTTCCATAATGGCCCTCCCTTACGCTCCTTAGGGCCATCCACCATATTACCTCATTGATAATTATTTTTCTCACATTATTCAGTGCTGTTGCCTTACTTATTCTGCACTTCATCAAAACCAAACAAGCCCTCTATGTGACTGGCAGAGCTATCCTATTTTCTTTATAGCACCCAGAATTTAGGGTGACATAAGTATATGCAGCTGAAGGATCTGCATGGGAGTCTTTCAGTCACTGGATTAGACTGAACATGGATCCTGGAGAGGCACTGAGCAACACTGAAATCAGAAAACAGTTAGAGAAGAACATGGCAGAAGAGGCAGCATTCTTTGCCTAAAAATAAAAGAGACTAGTCCCAGATTAGAAATAAAAGTGCATATAAGGTGGGTAAAATGTCAGAGAGGCTTGGATATATGTTACTTACTGGTTCATAACTGGTTCAGAAGTAGTGAAAGATCAAAAAATAAGTTGCAAAATAAAATGCAGTAGAAAAATAAATAAAATTACAAAAATACAGAATGTTCTAGGCCATTTTCTTCTAAATTTGTTTTCTTTTTCAATTTCTTTACATTTTAGTGACAATTCTTAAATCTGCCCATTGGGATGGGTGCTTTATTGGTATCTTTATATGAGCTTATCCTTCAAATGAATTCATAATATAACTGGAAGTATTTAGTTATTTATTTCATACATTTATAGATGACCATGCATCAGCTTTTACTTCCAAACTACTTCTTGATCCCTCAGTTTTATCATGAAGCTGTTATAAAGGTCTATTTGGCTGATTCAGAAGGCAGTGTAACTATTTCTTAACAAGATACATAAATTGTCATTTTCTTCTTTATTTAGATCTATTCCAGCCCAAGAAATAAAATTAAAAATAATCCATTAGTGGGAATACAAGTAAGCAATACAGAGCAGCCCTAAAATTGTTATAATTAATATAAAAAGTTATGGTGGCAAAAGATAATTTTAACAGCAGGTAAAAACCTGTTGATGGGATTAAATTGAATTAACCTAGAAAATACTGTTGATATCTAATCAGCTGGTAACACAAAGTCTACCAATATTGTTAAGCGAATTCAGTTTAGCTGGATCTAGCCAGCTGCTTGGAAGCCTGATCAGTGTCAAACATCAGTAACTCAGCTCAAACAACACTTCTCAGCAATCCCATAAAAAGGCTATGAGTGTCTTAAAAAACAACTATGAGCAATTATTTAGGGTAGAGATGCTACTATATGAAAAAGAGAATTCTGAAAGAATTCATATTAAGAAGAAAAATTAAATGAAATTTGATGATTATGCAACATCTTTAAAAATATTTTTTCTTCAAAATTGGGGGGGGTTGCCTTTTATTACAGTTTCATTTGTTTTCATATTAGTTTAAAAGAAACTACTTTGAACTGGAAAAAACCCTCTTTAATAGTTGAAATAGGATATGTGGGAATGTTTTTTCTATCCCTAAGAAATCTCCATCATATTTTATAAAGGAGTTCCATTTTCACCAACTTACATAGTCCACAATATGATGACATTTAATTTCCTTATGTCTTAAGCAGTTACCAGCAAGTCCATGTGCTTGTGTATTTTGCCAGTACCGGTGTCCTGCAAACATTGCATTTGCCAGTTAATCCATTACCAACACAGTTTAAAAGAAATGTCTTCATTTTCTAGCCACAACATGTAGTCAGGAAGAAACAGGTAAACAGTAGAGTGGTTCAAAATGTAGGCAAAGACAGCTGGAGGACAATTCATGATGCTGTCTATGTTTTTAGAAATCTATACAAGTTTCCCAGAATCTTGTCTAATCTTCTCGGATGTTGAACCATAGCTGGATAAGTATGAATCTGACTTTTTAACTTGTATTCATGAGACAATTGCTTAATTTGTAGCTCCAATACTCACTGTAAGGAAATAACCCAGTAAATATTTACAGCAGAAAATGAAGCTGAATCTTGATTTAAGGTGCTGAATCAAGAGGGACAGTGAATGGGAAAAGATCTGAAGAAGCATGGCAAAATAGAGACATGGAGAAAAAGAATAAATAAAAATATATGGTTGAAGTTACAAAGATGATCTGACTTTTTTCAGGTCAGCTGAGCTGACTTTTTTCACTGACCTGAAAGTTTGTGTTGGATTTGCTGTAAGTTCCATTTTAAAATGTATAGCTTTTAAAAACAGAGAAAAAGACAAGCAATAAATCCAAGAGAGGTAACTGATGGGAATTTGTCTTAGCCTAGTGTTCCTGCCAAGCTGAAAAAATAGAAAAGAAAAAAAAAAAAAAGTGATATAAGCGTATCCTCTTCCTCATACACATAGTTCAAATGCAATAGGAATTTATCACACAGTAAGTAGACTTTCTATGAATAAGGAAATACACTTCCTTTTACTGGGCTCCTCCAATGACCCATATCCATTTCTGGAAGTAATGGATGACACTTTGCCGTTTTCTTGATGCTGCTTGCAAATTTTATGCTTCTTGCCTGTCCTAACTTTAGGATCTGTGCCAAATGCTTGTGTGGCGAGCTTGAGTATGTTAAAATAATCCAGCCCCCCATCTCAGTAAATAAAAATAGCCTTAGAAATACTAGTAGCTTGACTTGAATGTATTTTAATTGCATTCAGAATTCTAGTATTTTTAGTGAATGCATCTCTGGTCACTGTTGGAAATCCCATTGTTCCTGGAATTTCAACTTTGCTATGTTTGCTAGCAAAAAAACCAAAACAATAAACCAGCTCATGAGACTGCATGTATTGTTTCATTATAGATTTCTGATGTACTACTGAATGGAATGAATACCTGGAAAACAAAATTGTTACAGTGGCAAAAAAAAATTCATATAACTTTTAAAAATTATCTAGAGAGCTTCTATGAGCAACAATAACCTTAATATATTTAAATTATATTTTATTTTGTTAAAAATACCTTTTTATCAAAGTTATTTTTTGTAACTTTTAAAACTAGCTACTTTGATTTTCTTGAGATGCTTCAACTACCACAGAAAAAACAGACTGTGAGCTCATTAATTGTTGATCAAGATTTAACAATTCTACATTGCCGTTTCAAAACCAGAAAAGTATTCAATGGCCCATCCTTGAAGAGGGTAAAATGTGAAAATAGAGGGAAACTGACTTAGAATTACAAAGTGCAGGTGTTCCTTTGAAAAGTTTGACAGGATTTGTGATGCTCCAAGTTCAAATAAGATAGCTGAGGAAACTACTCAAAATTATAAGCATTAACTGCAGGATATTTAGATTTATTCCTTTTACTCAAAACAAAAAAAAGGAAGATAGACTCTGCATTCTTAAAGGTACTCAAAGCTTTAACACTCCCATGCTGCCTAATCCTTCTGTCAGCAGGACAGGAAAGTGAACCTTGCCTTGATTAGTACTCTATTAATCCATGACAAAGTACCCATATCACTCACACACAGTTTCTCGGCAAGCTCCTGGGATACTCCTCATTAACAGGATTACGTGTTTGATCTGATCGCTGTCGTATCGTTCTGCTGACAGCCAGGGTGCCCCATGCTGCACTGGGCAGTGAAGGGACTTTATTAGAGCCAACCCCTCCCTGTAATGTCTCTCTGAACCCTCTCCTCTAATGTAAGAAAGGCTGCCCAAGGTCAAGGTATTTGTGATTAAATGTGAAAGTAAATGTTGGTATCTTGCCTGACTTATCATAAAACTAATTTGACTAACTTTTGATAGATCTTTGAGATAAAATAAACATGAAAAAGCCTATGCTAAATGATTTTTTTTTCACTGAGGAAATAAAGCTCTTTTCAGTTTCCTTGAGCCTTTATTGCAACATCAGCATAGTAACAGGTTGAGACAATTGAAAGATGACAACAGCTCATATCTGTCAACAGCAGCCAAAGATTTCTTTGTTACCAGGTATTTAAAAAGCTTTCCAGCCAATAGCAAATTGCTAAAGTTTACATACAATTCTTCTAGCCAATCACTCAAAACACACATACACCACTTCAAACAATTGTTGCTTGTATGCTTTCTATTAACAATACACAATACTCTTATTAAGCTTAAAACCATCTATTATCTTGCTAAGCATATTTTTCTGCAGTCTTAAGGTCTATCCTAGCCAAACCTGAAACTCAAACTGTTGTTTCATGTCCTTGCTTGTTGCACTACTACTTTCCTACTCTCAAGCTTTGCAATTGCAGCTAATTCTAAGTTCTTCTGCTTTGTCTGTTTCTGGGGCCTTCTTTTACAGCCTCTGAAAATCTTCTTACCATTGCTAGTAATTTCCCACACTTAAAGGTAGCATTCTAACAGCCCTGAGATGAAAATTCTCAGCTAGTTACAGATCAGAAAAAGCATGGTCAACAGCTTCCCCTTTTTTTTTTTCTCATAGAGAACAGGGCTTCCAAATGGAGTCACATTTCCCACTGGCTGGGGCTGCCTGCTTGTTCTTCATCTTACCAAGAACTGAGTCAACTCTAAAAGTACAATGAATTTTGGGTTTTTTAACTTGCCTATAGGGCAAGTGGATCAAGATCTGGGAAAAAAACCTTTTTCTTATTTTTTAGTCTTCTTCTGATACTCCTTTAAACTTTAATTGCTTAATGAGATGTTGATTTTAACATAAAAGAGGTTTATTTTTCAGGGAAGTCTGACTATAAAAGAGGGTTAGAAATCAGTTATGTCCCTTTTTACATTTCCTCTCCCCAATAGCTGGATACTACCATTGATTCTGGGTGGAGTTCTAAACGTTGATATTTTCAGAAGAAGGATGGTTTAGATTCAGTCTTACCCAGCTGATTCTGTCAGTCTGAAAAATCTGTCTAGTCTCTTTGCTCAAAGATCACCCTTGGTAGTAGCCTCAAGCAGTCTATCCTGCTGTTTCAGTATCTTTATAATAAGAAAGTGCTTTTTATTATTTGATCTGAATACTTCTCACAGAATTTAAGTCCATTAAAACCAGTCTTGACTATGGTGGGGATTTCCCCCATCTTTCCTCTTTTTTGCACTTTCTGTATTATATGTTTTAACCCAACTTTTAGTTATCTTTGGGAAAGAAGGGAGAAATATAATTGATATTTACTACATTATAGTTCTCCTTAATGTAGATGGAGTATTTTAGGCTACAAGTAAACATCAACTTATCGATATTTTATAAGTAATGTCATGTTGATTGAGAAAACTCATATCTAAGCAGATTAGTCACAGTTCAATTAAGATAGAGTGCAGAAATCAGTCTTGTTAATTCGAGTCTATTTACTTATATCTGTCATTCAACATATGAAACATAAAACTCTCTACTGTTCTTTTCCATAATTCTCTTAATTTTTGCTTCCATAAAAATAAGAAGAATTTTTTGTTTGATTAGTTAGGATAATACTGATAAATAAATACTGATAATACCAATTTCCTGCCTTAAGCTCTTTGAACTTTTCAGAGATCATCCCATGTAAAACGGGTGAGATGGTGGCTGCAAGCAAATCCCAGCTTTAATGTTGTGCATTGTGTAAGCATCACTGAGAGCCTGATAATGCATCTACTTCTATCATCCATTCTATGCTATTGGACCAAAGTTTTAAGCAAATAAAGCACCTACTTATCTGTACAGGAAAGGTTCATTTTTAATTCCATACTTCAAAGCAATGATTGAAAACCTCTAGCCGAATAAAATCTTTTCTGCAGTGAAGTGAAAGGACAGTGAAATTGCTCTAATAGAATATAACACAATGTTAGTTAGCAGCTTGAAAACAACTCTCACTGCATAATGTAAAATGTAATTCTTTCATGGTAAAGTTATGATAGCTTCTTAAAAAGCTAAATAAATATATTATTTTATATACTTGAAATAAAAATTAACTGACTGATTCAAAGTAATAGAAATCACTATTTGAGACCAGGACCAAGAGAGATCCTGGCTGTATTGAGGTCAACAGTAAAAGTCTTGGGGTCTTGACTAAGCCAAATTGTCTTGATGTGGTTAAATAGTCTGATTCAAGGTGGATGGATCAGTAAACCATGAACTATGTGAAGTACATATGCACAGAGACAGATGGTCAGTCACCAGCTTGACTTTGATCCTAACAAAGTGTTGTTGACATCATGAGAGGATTTGTTCTTCATTAATAACCAGCTGGACAGAGATTTTTTTTTTTTTAATTTTATTTATACCACTTATCGTACAGGTTAATCAGCCCTGGAATACATATAGACACTTCCCGCTGCCAGAAAGAAAATTATCTTGGCCACAAATCATAACCAGAAAGATCAGAAATTAATTGAACTTCCTTACAGTATCTAAGGGAACATTGCTGGTTGCCTATGTATAAAATGTTGATATGCAAGCCCACTAGATATTATTACTAATAAACTAAAAATCAAAGTCCTGAGGAATTCTTTGTATTTAAAAGACTGAATCCAGCAGAACAAAGATGTTTGTTTCAGTGGATGCATGAAGAACAAAAATTCTCCAATTTCAGTATGTCAGGTAAGATTTGTCCATATTGTTGCAGCATTAAAAAAAAGTGTAATATGTGTAGGATAATTTAATATGCAGTTCTAGAGAAAAGTCACGGAAAGTAAACTTCCCCAAGTAAAGTTTGCCTTTGTCTGTGAAACTGATAAAACATCCATAACAAAAAAACTTAGGAATAAGTCTTTATAATCAATTATAGGGAAAGTTTAAATGTAATTGAGCTTACGTGGTATCTTATATCTCAACCATGACATTTATATGCTACATATTAGGTATTGAACAGCTGATAAATGTGAGAAAGAAAGCAACAGATGCTCCTAAATTTGTTGAATCAAGTGGTTTAAGTTCCCAGCCTAGCAAGCCCACCATAATGGTTTACTTCATTTGCAGCTAGATCTGGATCTAACACGATCATCTATCTCAGTTCTGATCAGATGGGGCTGTTATTATTTTGAAAAATTATTAAGGCATTACATTTTATAATCCAGAATGACTGTTCTTTAGGAAAGAAAAACAACATGCTGAAAGACCATTTTCATAATGTGAATAGTTTAGTGCAAATATTTTACTGGTAGCACATTTTCCTAATCATACAGCAAGTAATCTGTTTTACTATGAATAAACAAAAATGAGTTTGAATGTTTATTATTATCTTGAGTTTATACATAAGAGAAGAAATCCTTTTCTTCTGCTTGAATAAGTCACTAAACATTAGAGACTAATGACAATATGTATACTTGTATTCTTTCTACTTCTAATCTTCTTTGGCTGAAGGACAACCCACTAACTACTCCTTCCATCATTGGTGTTCTGACCTTTACATGATGATTTCATCTGTGACACCTCAAAATTGTCATTGGGAGGACAGAAGCTGGCCATTGCATGTAGAGCTTGCCTATTCCATATTCGAATTTGAAGTCCTTTTTCAAAAAAACTTTGCAATGCTAAAGATATGCACAGGTCAGCAACATTCTGGAAAGCATCTTGTCTGCCTTATTAATCTGGACCTAGTCAAGGCTATCCAGACATGCTAATGATCATTTGAAGGAGAGTGAGTCGAGTGTGGTCTAACTAATAACAGTCTTGAATAGATAAGGTCCACGTAACATTCAGTAAAAGGACATTTTCTTAAACTTCTCTTTTTCTTGAATAATAATTAAATGTAGCTCTGAATATAAATATTTGCAAAGTGTCAACCCAAGTGAAACCAGCTTAAATTTCCACCCAAAAGCTGAAGCAAAATGCCAGAGAGCCCTGATCCAGAACACAAGCAAAGACTGTGAAGAAGGGGATCATTGGCCATTACAAAATTATGTTCTATTTATGAACAGAAAGGGCTTTGCAGTCTCAAGGCTCTCTCCATAAACTTGTGTGTAATCACCATAAAAACTGGCACTGTGAAGAAACCAACATTTTAGTAACTATAGAGACATAACTGAACTGTAACACTTGGATGTTATGCTGTGAGGCTTCCAGGAGATGTTTTGCAATCAAACACTACTTTATTTAGGCACCATTGTTTCCAAACAAAATGTGATATTTTTGTGCCAGAATCAGATTATATTGGAAAAGTAATGAAGAGTCATTCTTTGAAAATTTCCGGCCTGGATAGTTCTGTCAAAGTGTTTAAACTGGTAAGTAAACCATCTCACTTAAAGCAACCTGGTCTGTATTAATCTATTCCCTGTACTTCTGAAAAGAAGTTCTGTAAACATTCTCAGAAGTTAACACTTACTATTGTAACAAAAGCAATTAAAAGTGAATTTAAGAGACAGATTTCTTTTTCTGGTGCTTTCTGTTTTGTAGTTGAAGAAAGCTTTATAGATTCTGTTTCCTTAATTCCTGCTTATTGCTTTTCAAGAATGAAAGGGATTTTTTTATGTCTATTTAAAAAACAGCATGCCACTGAACTTTACAAAGCACTCAGTTTATATAGGCTTGCTTAGATGGCTAAAATTAATTCTTCTGTTCTTCTAAATGACTTTTTAATAATCTGATTATTACTGTAGGGTTAATTTCTATTCCTTTCTTTTCTTTTTTATTTATGGTTTGCTACAATTTTTATCATTGAAATGTAATAATTTTTTTTTTGTCTAAATATATGCATTTAAAATATATAAATTTTCCATCCTCATAACTTGAAGTTCATTTAATAAATGAATTTCAGTTCAATAACCACTGATGTTTCTGGGTCTGTATGCATGCAGACAATATTATGTAATGGTCATAAAGAATCTTGTGCCACATTAGTCTCCTGTTTTCTCACAATAACCTCTTTGTCTTTGCATTCTTCTTCATTTTTAGAAGCTGTGAGCATTTGAGGGGTTGTTGGTATTTCTGTAGTATAGGCACTGAAAATGCCTTTTTTATTTTGCAGAATTATCTGTGATAAATCTCCTTCCTTACTGAAGAAGGCCCATGTTTATCCTGTGTTCACTTATCTGAAATTCTCACCTAGACTGGACCACAGTCTTTTGCAGTAGCATGTTCCTGAGAAAAACTAATTCCTCTAAAATATCTGCCTCTCCAAGAGGATTTTTGGCAACTTATGCATACACTTCTAAAATAACTGGTAAAGAATTTATCAGTGTTTGGTTTGGTTAAATTTCTTCCAGCTGTTTCTCCAGGCTTTGAAAACATTTTAAAATGTTATTCATCAGAGGTTACAAACAAACCTTCTTGTCCATTTCTCTTGATGTTTATAAACAGAAGAAAAATAAATGTTCTTTAAATTTAAATATTTTTTAAAAATGCAATGCTTTGAATGTTATAATGCTATAGCCTCTATATGATATTACTACACCATCACACCCATCCACTTACACCTTCTGCCTAAATCAAAGGCAATTTTTGTGTTTCAGGTGCCACCTTTCAGATGGCAGACATTTAGGATAGGTGTTACCAGATGGCACCTTTCCAGACATGGAACAGTGTATAACAAGGGAGCTGCAGCTCCATCCTGGATCATTGTTCACACCTGAAGGTGGTCTACTAAATAAAATAAAATTAGTACCTTCTCATATATGGGAATATCTCTTCCTATGATATAGGAATATCAATAATACCCAATTATTGAAAAAGAGCATGATTTCAAATTGTGGGTGGGAATGGACTACTATCTTGAAGAATCAATCATCTGCTTTTGGAAGACTAGATCTATATTCATAATTTTGGCAGTTTTCAGAGGCATTTTAGTAAAGAGACTCTGACATTCTACTATCCATTTTAAAGAGCTTAATTCTCCTGTTTTCTTTTTATACATACATGCATAAATGGATTTGCATACACACACAAGGGGTTTTGAGTGCCTACAGTAGAGCAACAAGTACCACTGTGATGTTCCTCAAGTTTTTTATTGCTTTTTGCCAATTGGCTTAATCCATATGAAAGTAATATACTCACCAAATTTACACAGAGGACCTAGTATGGATTTATGCTAGACTTCACCTAATTTCAAGATGTAATAATTCTGATTAGGTACCCTCACTTCCACTGCTGACAGGACAAACTTGTTCTCCTCTCTGGGGTGCCAAGCTCAGAACAAGTTGATTTCATCTCAGTTTGTGTAAGCTAGTTATTGTGCACAGCCCCCAGACTTAACTTTTGATAAGATGTTTTTCATTGTTTTGGAGCACAAAGTTTTCATTTAAAGTATTTTTTTAGTTTATTTACTTCTTATTACTGAATTCCTTGTACATCAGACATTTTATCCTGGAAAATATATGTTTAAAATAGAAGCTAGAACAAGTGAAACTCTTGGACAAAAAACTATAAAAAGTCTAGGGATATCCAACCAGACCATTTATCACTGTCACGCAAGTTTCCAGAAGCTACTCCAAAACTTTCATCTAGTCTCCTAGGAATTCTTCATCACTTGTTGCCAAAGTGTCAGCTAAACAATCTACTCATAGCATTTTGAATTCAGCTGAAGCCAAGGGTGCTGGAGAAATGAGACCTGCAGCGCTTAGTTGGTCCATATGATCTGTAGAATTGTTTTGAATTTTAAAAGTATCAAATCCAAATTTTATATTTTCTTTTGGGTATATTGAAATAATAATGCCCTTAGCAAGATGCAAAACATCTGAGAATGCGTAGTCTCTCCTCTGCTTTCTATTGTATTCAAGCTTTCTCTTTCCATTTCATAGGAGTAGATTTTTAAGTAAGGTATGTAATACGTTTCAAGTTCCTTAATAACAAAGTTCTTTGGCAAAATAGAGCCACAGTTAAAATATGTGTTTTTCAAAAGATTCAAATCTTTGCAGCAAAGCACTATTTGACATGCAAGATAACGAAGTGTCATTCTATTATTTCTTTATTACAGTATACCCCAGCTGGCAAATAAGTACCATGGAAGCACTTGCTCACTCTCCATGCCTCCCACCCCTGATTGGATGGGAAGAAGAATCAGAAAAGGGTCAAGTCCATGTGTTGAGCTGAGAACAATTTAATATCTGAAATAAATGTTATTAATAATTAACTAAGAACAATGAAAATAATAACAATGAAATAGAAATTAAAATAGAAATAACAATGAAATAGAAATAACAATGGAGAAGGAAAGGAGATAACAAAAAGNAGCATTACATTTTATAATCCAGAATGACTGTTCTTTAGGAAAGAAAAACAACATGCTGAAAGACCATTTTCAGTGAGGAATAATGCCCAAGAAAAAACAAATAATGCTCAATAAAATTCACCAGTCACTGGCAAGTGCTCAGATTGCCCTTGAGCACTGATCAGCTACTCACAGCCAATTCTGCCCAGTTTGCATTCTAAGCGTTCTGTGGTATGGGGTATCCATTCAGCCAGTTTGGGTCAGTGGTCCCGAATATTTTCAGCATCACATATCCACTTGATTCATCATATTGAGGTGGTCAAAAACATCCACTTGACTTTTAACAAATTGTTCTTGTAAAATTATTCATTGCTCGTTAAGAACACACCATGGATCACTGAGTAAAAGTACAGCCATCACTGTATCCACTAACATTTCTTATAACTTGTATCATGCTGTAGCTTATTTCTTTTCTTGTTCTTCTCTCACTTTTTGTAAGGATCATTAACAAATGCATGTTTCCATGTGCACTGGCTAGGCACTGACTTTTCCCTTCAATATTGTTTTATTCCACCTTAAATGAAGGTTGTGTGGTTCAGGGGTTCACAAGTGTACAAGTTGCTTTCCATGGGGTACATTACCCTTATAGTCACAATGGTATGGTTCTGATTTTAATTTGTGCAACCTTAGAAATTTACAGCAAAATGGGCCCAATTTTCATAACTTCTAGGCATGCAACATTGACTTTGCAAATGATCTCTGAACTAGAATTCCCATACTGACAAGCAACCTCCCCAATAGCTTTTTTAATGTTCCAGTCTAAAAATTGTGCCTCATTTCTAGCCCTTATTTCTTTTCCCATTTGTTACTTCTTTTGCAAAGGAAACCAAACTTGCAACATACTTGACAGCAGACAAGAACCTAAGTGCTGATCTGTAAACAATCTGGATTTAATTTTGGTTCACATAGCCATAATCTGTTTCCCAGTGGGCATAACTTTTATTTTCTTTAACAATTAATGAAGAAGAAGACTTAAGGAAAATACAATAAAAACTACAAGGATCATTCAGCTGAGTGAATTCCTAGGTCTACATGCCAAGAATTATAACTTGGTTATTTCTAATAATTACCTTTCTTTATTGCATAAACAACAGCTAATATTACCTTCCATTTTCCAGTTTAAAACAGAAGATCATTTATAGTGTATCTTAATTTTAATCTCAATTTGATGTTCTTCTGATTGGTAGACCTTCACTAAGTACTGTCTAATATATGCAGTGAACAAGAGAGAGGAATGACAGATTTTTCTATCATCTCTTATATCACTACAATGTATCTTCAGGTATGATTTCAGATGCATGACAAAAACCCAGAAACTTTATGAAATGACGTTTTGAAAATAAGTAATTTAAGTGGCATCATAACATTCAGGTATGAGGGACAACTTAAGATTATCTGGGCTAACTCAGTCTCGATTTCATTTTTAACAACATTTTCTCATTTTATGCATTTGATTTGCTGGTATTAACATTTCACATCTTTCCTTAGTGCAATGCCCCAAGGCTGGGTGCTTTAGGGAGTAAAGGGCAAACATCTGACACTGTGAGTAATGAGGACTCGGCAGGGATGTGTAGCAACAACCTTGTGTTCCCCAGCACAGAGTAAGATACCGGGGGTGGGGTCTCACCCTCTGGTGTGCCAGTGAGAGATGGCACACCCACATCTCTGCTATCAGCTTCGGAGTCGTTTGATAATGACGGAAAGGCACCGGCACGGCAGGGACCGGAGTGCCCCAAGGGTCCTGGCTGAGACAGGCAGACTGAAGGGGCAGCACTTAATTACAGAGCAAACTTGCTTAAGTTTTTCAGGGTCTGCAGGGAATATTTACAAAACAATATCTTAAAAGTCCTAAAACCAACTGAGTTGGGACAAACTTCAATGCCAGTTGAAGGCATTTCATTACCTTGACTATTCCACTCCCTCTTTGACATTTTTTTCAAATTTCTTTTCAATTCTTTTTCAAATTCCTTTTTCTCCCATCACAGGATTGGAGGTTGTCAAGAGACTTAGGGACCTAAAAACTTTAGATTATTTTTCATGTTGGCAAGACAATATTTTTCTTTAACCCTCCTGCAACAGTGAAACAGTAAAATTATTTTCACAGATATTTTTAAAACTATTCAGCTTGAAACGGATTTATAGCCAGAAAAAGTATAAATATTTAAAACCTAACAGAGTATTAAGGATACTGAAAATAGGATCTTATAATTGGAATGTCATCTAGTTTTCTACTCTTTCTCATTAGCTGATGTCCCTCCTATACATTTTTCATTAGAATATGGCCTTCTGAATTGCCCCAAAAAGTGACTTATGTTTAAATACAAAAATGCACATCCAGCTGGGGAAGTCCTATAGTTAGTACTCTGGAGAAGAAAATAATTCTGGCATTGCTTCAATAATAGCACTTCACATTTCTTTAGGACTTCACAGAGAAAGCCTTCAAGAGTTATACACTTTTAGTAACTAAAATCTAGGAGCAGATCTGCATGCTTGCAAAGAGAAAAGCCATATTATATATAGCAGCAGCTCCCAGCCTATGGTATTGCCATTTCCAGTAGTCCCACTATGCTGCAGTCAGAGTATTGACCTGGATAATGTACCTTACATATTTATCTACATGATGGCATAGTCTCTCTAATTTTCTCAGACCAGTACCCTGTCTATAGTTCTTTATGCTGTAACAGTATTTAATTATAGTATCCCTAGAAAAAACATTAAAAATCTTTTCAAAACAGAATATGGCTTAAATTCTCTTTACCTTCTTTCAGCTGTAGAAGAAAAGCTCTCATTTTCACATCTTTAGTTTTGCTTTGAAAATTGGCTGGATGATTCACATACAAATAGAAGAAAATATCAAGAGAACAACTTCTTCATTTGTCTCCAAACAACGACAATATAGAACAGAAAGCAGAAAAAAAGTTTACCAATAAAAAATCAGTACAAACCAGGACGGCCAGAGCCTACTTCTACAAAATTAGGTTTATATGAGTAGAATCTTGTCTTAGCACATTGAATATGCATACTGATCAGCAGCATTTACAGCATAATTTTTAGTAAGTTTTTTCCTCCTACTTCACAATTCATTTCAAGATTCAGGACAAGCTTTTCAAGGTTTAGAAGCAACTGTTCCTATTAATGTCAAATCCTCCTTAGGTTCACAATATGTCTCCAAATTGTTAAATTGTTTTTAAAGGATGGAAAAAGTAGAATATTAAATATACATGAAGCCTCTGTTTAATGATAGATTCCGTGTACCTGCAAGATGAACCTGCAAGATAAACAAAGCATAATCAAATAAACTGTGTGGCATGTTATGTCTTCATAAAGGCAACCCGCCTTTTCTCCCAGATTAATTAGGAGGAAGAAAATCTGGAAGAAAATTCAATTTGTACTACAGTGAACACACTAAGCTTGAAGTATCTACACTGTTTTTCTCATTTTGGGAAAGAAAATAATTCAGACATGAATAAAACATGTCCATAATACATGGATGCACAATATAAAATAATTCACTGTTAAAAGCAATTGAGTCTTCTAAGATTTTCTACTGTGAAAAAAAATCATAGAATAGAAAGAAAAGCAAAGACATTAAAAAAAAAGTGAAAATAATCACAATAATAATCAACTATATAGTTTGCCCACTGAAAAAGACCTTCTTTCAAAGCTGACCATAGAGACTACCAGAACAGGCTCTTGGAGGAGAGTAATTGACTTGACCAATTTTGTTTGTATTTCCCAAGCTATCAAGCAACTTAGCAGTCAACAACTACCCTAGAAACATATTTAATTAATATATATATGCATTTATATGTAACATGCAATTTATATTACAAGAACATACAAATAGAGATAAACATAAATTTTGAAACATATCTGCAGATATAGTATGTAAAACAGTGCTTATGTCCCCCAATATTAAGACACTCAACACTAATGTATTTTACTTAGCAAAAGTCTGCTTTGATTGCAATTCTAGAACTTCTGCTTCCAAGCAGTTTCCTGACAGTTTTCATTCACATAGTTGATAACTGCTGTTCTCTCAGGTGCTTGGCCCTTTTCTTTCCTTTCTCATCACCTTTAACAGACCTTCCAGCTCCTGGGGAAGTGCTCTCCCGTTATTCTGCTGATGTGTGTGCAGGAGTTGTGTCCCAGCCCGTGGTAAATGAGCTGTGACACATCGACTTCTGCTGGCAGCCACTGCTCCTGGTGAAGGTCACGCGCCCGGGAGGGATGTCCTTGTGATTTAATCCACCATATGCTCAGCTCTGAACAGAAGTGCTCCTCACACATTTCAGTACCAGGCTGTCCTGAAGGTGGAGTGGATGTCAAGAAGTGGTGGCCTACCTTGGCCAATTTAGGAAAGGAATAAATTCAGGCCAGGATAAGGTGCAAAGAAACATTGGGAAAGTGCGCAAAAAAAGACCATTTTCAATGAGCTGCTACACTAATGAGCTGCACTTTGGATAAGTGTGAATGAGGGCAGTTGTCAGTTTAGTCACATTTAGTCTAGAAGTCAGCGGGTAGGCTAGAAAGGTAGTTTTGTCTATTTTTTAGCTTGTTGTGGAGGCTTATTTGCCTAGCTCAGAAGTGCCTACCAAGAAACATGGCACTCCAAAGTGAACAGAAACCTATTTCTGGGTGCTATATAGAAGGCAAATACAGCAAACATTGTCTACAAATTACATCATATAGTACACATGTGCTTATGAAATACTATAAATATGTTTCGTAGAAGTGACCACTCAGCTGTTCCAAAACACTGTTATGAACTAAGGCAGAGAAAACAGCCTAAAATGTATAAAATATTACTCAGTGTTTTGCACCAGTCTCCAACATAAGTAAATTCTGAAAAGACCTTTTTTCATAAAAAGTTTTTCTCATTTCAGGTTCTTTCCTTTGTGTGTCAATGGGGGACAAAGCTGGGGTTAAACAATGAACACTCTCTTATGTCTTCTGATTTCCTCATATACAAAAACTTACCTCTCATATTTGTGTTCTATACAAATGCAACAGCTTTGAAGCAGCTATTTTATTTTTATTGAAGTCTGGTCATGATTTCTGTGTGCACTTTCTTGGGCCAAGAAATGTATTTTCAGTATTTGGTTGATGTACCAGAGTTGGGCTCTGACAGCACATGAAAAGGAGACACATACATGCTGACCACTGTATTTATGGTAGACTACAACTATGTCATCAATGAATGAGGGTCACTGTCATAAATAAGTGCTTATAAGTGCATCTTAAGAGAGTTGGGGAAACCAATTTCTCTCTGTTCATTTAGGAACCATGATGAGTAAATCAAGAGTTCAGGTTCATAGGAATTTTGTAGAGTCCAGTTGAATTCATATACCTGAAAGTTTGCCAAATGCAAATTTAATTTCTCTTGTTCCCTCATAGATGTTACCTATCTCCCAGCTGGGCTTTCTGTGTATGTGTTTCTTAAAGTTATTAGACAAACAAACCCTGTGTTTATTAAAAAAAACCAAACTCTACTGAGATTGTTTCTTAATGGATATTGGGTGTTTACTCACTAGTACATGAATATTGAGATCTGTCCCTCTCATAAAAAATGCGTTATTAAATCACTGCAGATCCCACCGGTGGGCTCAGCTGTTACACAATTGCTTTACCCAGTGGTCTGGTTTAGTTCTGTATGCAAGATGATTTCCACAGCAGAGAATGTCAGTTAAACAGGAATGTAAAACTGATGGGCATCCTCAATTTTATCATCATAGTAATTAATGAAAACATTGCATTTCAGTCAGGACAGATGCCTGGAGCATCCTACCTTGTTTACTCCTCCATTCATTCCTGGTACTACTGAATTTTTTTTTTTTTTTTTGAAAAGGAATTTCTGTGTTATGATACCTGTTGTGCTTGTCATTTGTCTGCCCCACCTTGCAACAGCGATCTGTTCATTACTGTGTTTGTGGCACCGGCTGCTGCAGCAGCGCAATTGGAGTAGTCACAGCAGATGTGCTGGGTATGATTGCCACGTGACAGGGGTGTGATGGACACGGTTGTCACATGATGGGCACGTGATTGCCACGTGAAGGGCATGTGACTGGTGTCTGCTGGGCACACAATGAGTGCCAGATGGGTGCGTGACTGGAATGTTCTTGCCACGTGATGGAAGCACAGCTGTCGTGTGCTGGCATTCCATGGGTGTGTCTGGCACACAATTCATGAAGCTTGTGCTGTGACCAGCTCTTGCTCTTTAGCTGTCCCTGCTTTTTGTTCTGCTGCTGCTTGAGGTGACCCAGCAGATTTTCTAACAGTTCCTTTTTATTCCAGCTTCTTAGAGGTTCTGCAGTTCTGTAAAAAGAAGATATTTGAGTATGTTTAATTTTGTCTCTAAGCCATGGGAGAGGTCTGCCTCAGTCTTAATCACCATAACGGGAATCTGCACCACAATCTGTGACTGCTTTATAGCTGACAGGAGATTTCCAAGCCAGTCTGCTCCCTTTTGTCATGCTGAGGTCTGTAACCTCATTTCAGAAACCATTGCTCCAGGACAAAACCATTGCCCCTTTCCTGGCACACTTAGGTGAAACTGTTTATTTCCAAATGTATATTATTAGACCTTTTCAGACTATGTCTGAAGAGAACTACTTGGAAGAGAATTCCTGGCAGCATGTTCTGCAAAAAGCTGGTGCAAGCGGTCTCTGACCTGGGGGAGAGGAGTGGTGGCCCCATGATCAACTTTAGCAAGAAGGATGAGTATCCTTTTTACTCCAAGGGTGCCCAGGCACTGGAACAGGCTGCCCAGGGAGCTGGTGGAATCACCATTGGTGAAAGCATTTGAAGGATGAGCAGATGTGTCACTTGGGGACGTGTATCAAAGGTGGACATGGCAATGCTGTGTTCATGGTTGGGTTTGGTGATGTTAGAGGTCTTTTCCATCTGTAATTGTTCTGTGTTTCTGTGACTTTGAAGCAGAGGATTTACCCTCCCACGTCTCTGCTGGGTCCTGCCTAACCCACCCTGGTGTCACACGGGACCTCTCAGTGAAGCACTGTGGGTGACAAACACCTTGCAAAAATGCAAACTCCAACAGCAGGGAGGCCTCAGCAATGGTTTGTGTGTGTATTGGTGGCTTTGGCAATCTGTTTCTGGAATAAGCTACTACCAGCTGTTTGTCTGTTTAGAAACTACCAGTTTAACAAATGGTGGCTATGAAATGAAGACCCTTAAACTGCTGAACTTCAGAAGCCCAAAGTAGCTTTAGTAACTATCAAGACTGAAGACACATTAGAATAGACACAAATCATATTCACAAATCATATTTTCCATCATGATGATTATTCATCAGGAAGTGAAAGAGAAATTACCTTTTTTTCCTCTTAAAATTCAATACTTACAGAGAATTCACAGCTTTATTTATGGAAATAAAATGGGAAATTATTACATCATCACTAATGTTTCTTTAATGCATTGTCTATCAAATGACTGCAAAGCTGACAAAAATACCTCTACTGAATCGGAACCAGATCCCAGACTAAGATTTAAGCTTTCTGTGAATGTAGAATAGACATGAACTTTTGCATTTATCACAGTTCAGGAGAAACCACAACTGCGTTCATATTTAAAGTTCCCATTTACTGTTCAATTTACTGTTTTGTGTATCTCCCAGGTAATTTACCACAGCTGGTATGATTTTATTAAAGCATGACTTTATCAAGTTGGTATGGTCCAACTGTTCAGCTCATAAACATAAACTGTTCAGAAGCTGACTTTGCCCATCTTTATTATGACCACAAGGGATAAATTATTCCTTCCGTTAGATAAAAATGTTGTGGTTCGATTTGAAGACAATGTCTAACAGTGTCTACTCTGATATTGTCTCCCTAAATTTTCTGAGAGTTTCCAAAAGTGTGCTATTAGTTATGAAGGTGGCATAAATGGTGGAGATTATATACAATAAGCTGGCAGCAAAATAAGACCTCCATGAACCGCTGAGTAATTACACTTTGTAATTCAGATGGAGAGGAAAAACTGCATAGTAATAAACATCTAAAATGACAGGAAAATGTGAAACTGTACTATTCAATTTTAAAACAAAATGTTCTGCTTCTTATTAAGGTCCACAACCACCTTTTGGTTTTTCTCTTCAGTGGGAAAAAAACGGGAGGAAACAATATAAAAAGTAACTATCATTTACTTCAGTCACTCTTCAGTGTACGTGCAAGGCACCCATGTATCCACAACTAATTTTCAACTTCCATGACTACAGGTGACCTGAATATTTTGTTTATCATGACAAGCTACAGATTAATATTAATCAATGTCTAATTTCATGCTGTATTTTTCCCCTGTATACATTCCAACATAAAACTTTGTACAAAATGAAAATCTGCTGAAGGTGTATCATGTAAAACCACAAGACTTAACAATTTATCTAGGGATTTACTAAGTACACATCCTGAAGTACATGTTTTACAACACACCCAGACTCATTATGAGGCATTTTTTTGTGTGTTTCATTCTGCTCTTCTTCTGAATTCCATATTTACTGCACACAGAATATTCAGATGTCACCAGAACCAAACATGGGAAATTTTTAACATTGCTGTCCCTTCCTGCAAAAGATTTTTCCCTCAAGAAACAGATACTGTGATCACATCCTTCTCTTTAGTGAGGGAAAACCTGAGTGGGGAAAATAAAAGGTACTGCATGCTAGTGTAGAAGTAATGCACAAAATCCACAGGACACTCACTGAGGCATGGGTCTCTATAAGTGCCATGTTATATGAACCAGGCCACTCATTCACAGAGGGAGAACTGGTGATAGATCCAAATCATTTTGACAGAAGTCAGCCTCATAGAAAGGATCACTACAATGTAATATGACAAAATCTATACATATGACAAAAGGAGGAGCTGGGTGGGTACTTTGAAGAATTATTTTTTTCTTGAACACCTGAGTGAGCAGAAAACAAACTCATGAATTTCCAGTGACTAAGTCCAATTTTTAAAGGCGATGTTGTTCCTATTTTAAAGGTTGACTCTAACTTTGGTGCAAAATATTAAGCCTTTGAGCATGTAAAAAAAGGCAGTGCATCTAAAAGCTAGACAATAAATTGTTATGCCTTCTGATGAGCCTAGCAACATCTCAAAAATACTTTAGAGGTGATGACATGAGACTCCCCAGTCTCTGGTACACACATAAGAATTCAGGCTTTCCAGTTCAAATATCCAGAGCTTCTGGACATTGGCTGCTGTGCCCTTTTTTTGGCTTTTGAGGTCAATAAACAATAATGAACCACTTTATTGTGGTGGGTGCAATAAAGTAAGTCCTGATCTGTGAAAATTTTTCACACCTTAAATCCTCATGTACTAAAGATCTCACTCATTTGGAGCTATTGTGAAGAAAGTTGCAGGAAATACATGGTTACCTGCTTGTGAGTCAATCACTGCACCCTCCCTTGTCCATCCTCAAAGAAATTTTGTTGCTCACCTACTATAAAACACACAGGTATTACAACTTTTCCAAACAATATTTACAACTTGATCTTTATTGTCATTTGAAAGGAATGGAGAGAGGCACCTCAAGTTACTCTTCATGAGGCCAAGCCTTTTGGAGAGCAGTATCAAGTCCCTGAATTATTATTGGAATAAAACTGTTCCTAAGGAGCCAGAGTTGGGAGGACAGGGACATACCCTGAAAAATTGTGAGAGCAAATCAAAATCAGCCTCCTGGATAACTCATGATTACTCAAAACATGGAAACTACTGGTATTGACTTTAATTGTGCAATGTTTGTGCATTTTGGTTTTTTAAGTCAGCTCATAGAAGATGACCAACTTCAGAGTCATTATCCTCAGGTGACTGGGGGACATCTTGTCAGTCACTTTCACAGCCTTCTTCAGAACTCTGATTTGAAAAAGCTGCAGCTGAGATACTCCTCTTAGAAGCAGAAGCCTCTGCAGAACTCAAAATGGAAGATGGAGAATGACTACAATTTTTTTTCTGTTTGTTCTTGCCAGTATTATATAAAGACTAAGATTATTTTTCCCCTTAACAATAATCTCTGATATTATAGCAGTCACTGATTTCATTTTTAATGTTATTATATCTTTAATATAGTTTATTGTAAGAACTAAACAACGTATTTTTGAATAATTTTTAAGTGTTAAAGGAGCTCAATTTATTATGGGACCCTGTAGATTCATCTGTATAAATTAGGGATGCTTCAAGACTCAGTCTCTCTGGGTCTGTGATGATTTAGATAATGCTCTGGAGTGTCAGCCTATGTACCTAAATACGTATTTGTAGTTTCGTGTACTCCAGATCAAGAAAATTGCCACATTTAATTAGTCACATGTAGATACAAAATATCTGTAAGCATTTCTGAATCAAGTAAAGTCAACACAGTATTTCCAATTAAAAAAATGGCAATTTCTTTCTGTTTCAAAAAGCTGAATTAAAAAGAGGCTGCACATCAAACTACATAGACAAAAATCCATGTATGCATCAAGATCAGTATTTTTGTTCTTAGATTAAAAAGCAATTACCAATAAAACTGAGAATGCTGAATTCCTTTTAATTTTGCTTACAGTCCAGAGAGAAGATTTATATAACAACCATTAATGCAGCTTCTCATGAGAGCACTGTGCAAGAATCAAAGGCCAGCACAAGCCCAATGCCTTTATACAAAGCTAGCAGGGCTGCCCGTGGTGGCACAGTGCTCTACAGCAGGGAGGAGACCGAGCTGGGACCCTCTGCTGCCAGTGGGCACGGCTGCCTCGGCCATCTGCAGGATAGCAGGGGCTCTGCGAGCAGCTGCCACCTTACATCAGGAATGTCTCGGATCTGGAATGCTCTGGGTTTGTTTCCCACCGTTTTCTGGTGCCTGGACCATAGGCCAAAGTAGGCATGTCTGTTTCCTGCAGCTGTTGCTCTGTATCTGAGCATGCTGGAATTCTCAAGCTGCACAAAACAGCAGGTTTTCTTGTGGAGGGATAGCTATCCTAATAATTTACAATAAGCAGGGTAAGATTTCTGGGTAATATAATAAGAGCACATCCCTACCTAAAGATCTAGTTAAAAAAAAAAAAAAAAAAAAAAAAAAAAAAGGTAAATTTTTTTTTTTTTATTTAAAAAAAAAAAAAAGGTTAATTTACTTTTTTTACATTGAAAGGAAAGCATTTCACCATTTTAATTTTAAAAAAGAAGATAAAAGAACCCTATTTGCTAAGACAATTTCTTATCAAGCTTAAGAAAATCACAATACTGGACATCACTCTGTGCTTGTTAGTCACTGTAATATCCAGAGATACCAGAACTGTGTCACAATAGGATTTACCAGCATATACCTACTGTATCATCAGTTTGAAAGCTCAAAACCTGTGAAAACATAAATTATTCTAATAAGTGGCAAGTTGACAGGGAACATCTGCTCTAGCTGGTGAATCCACTAATGCGATCCACCTGTCACTGTCTGGGTCATTACATAACTGCAGTTCTGAACAGCTGTAATATTTTTGGCACATACACAAAGCTCCAAGTTGCAGTAACAGATTGAACTGAGCTCCAAGATTAACATACCTTAAAACAAAAAAAAAAAAAAAAAAAAAAAAAAAAAAAAAAAAAAAAAAAAAAAAAAAAAAAAAAAAAAAAAAAAACCAGAAAAAACACAACACATTTGCTGCACTTATTAAGGCCACTGGGGAAATACCATGAAAATTCATTTCAGCATGACATTACAGTCCTTGAATTTTTAGTGAGAAGCATTTCAGAGGACATCTAACTCTAGTTGCCATAAATAATAAGAAAAGTGGGGGGAGAGCGTTGTCATGACATATTGATTCAGAGATTGTTTTAGAGCACTAGTTTTCACATTGTATCTTACTATGTGTCTTTCTGTTTTTCCACCTAACTTTCTCCATATTAGCCAGCCTGGAAACTCTCTAAAACGAAATGCTTTCAGCAGTAATGTCAACACTCAGAACTTAATCTGAATTTTTATATAAAATATTCAGATAGACCAGAAATAACCCGGTTAAGGTTTCACTACTTTTAGCAAAGCATATAGTCATTAAGAAGGTAAGAGCAGACCCATCTTAAGCCTCTAAAGACAGAATACTATGGTTTAGGTAATTTATGTCAAATGTACCTCAGAAAATGAAAGTTCTCATACACAAATGATGCTCATCATGCATTTAAAAGGTGAAAGTTCTGACAAAATTTCTACATATACAGATTACTGTTATGTCTGAAGAGATGAGCAACAAATCACCATAAACCTATTAACACATTCAAGTCACATCATTAGCCTGAAAACTGAAACATCTCAGCTCCTAGCTTAGTTGGATAGTGATTATTTATCATCAACCTTTGAATGTTGTTCAACATTCCAAAGGCTTTGTTTCCCTCTTATATGTATATATATTTAATATTTAAAAGACACCATGCATTATCAACAGTAAAGCTTCACCTGGTATAACCATTAGGTGTGATACTTAATTCACCAGAGAAATGCACAAGCATAATCCAGAGAAAATTATTCCAAAGGTTTTACTATACCATGTTGTAAGTTATCCACAGGAAGTATTTCAAATAACTTCCTACCTAGTTTAAAGGGTACACATTAAATTCTTGATCTATGTAGAAGTTGAAGCAAGGCAGACACAGGCACACAGTAGTTTCTTCTTCCTGTGTCCTTTTTATTTCAAAGACAAAACTCAGTGTCTCACAGCTTTCTCCATCTTCAAAATTTCCAGCTGAGCAAACGTTCTTTTTATCCAGTGATAAAAAATATCTATGATCTGAGTAGAGAACAGAAAAAATATGAATTTTTTTTTCAGAGACAAGTTAAAAAAACAAACGGAGCTACCCTAGATCAAGTGAAAGGGAGATTAAGCTGTTCTTTGCTGTCATATCTCTGGAGCTCAGTGGGAGCAATAGAAGGGTTTACAAAGAAAACACTACAAAAGCATAGTTAGAAGGGGAAAATTGGTGGCTCTAATTGGACTCCAAGACACTTCAATCTAATACCTCTAAAATTTAAATGTGAAGCAGGAGGTAGTGGATGAACTAGCACCTAATCATCTCTGACTGAATCTCTGTGGTAATCTCATAGAACACTGGCCTTGTTCCACTGCCAGGCAAATACCTAAACACTGAGATATTCTTTTAGGTGACAAATTTTTCTCTTCCTGCCTCACCCCTTTAGAATACCATAAAAAAATTCTTCAAAGGTGTTGGGGGTTTGGGGGTTCATCTACACTATTGGTTCAGTCTGGATTAGAAATGAATGTTCCAGCTCTCCCTTCTTACTTGATTTATGTATTAAAATGATCTCAAGGCAACTAGACTAGATGGCTTTCATGTGAAACTAACCCCTAGAAGTTGCTCTCCAGCTGCTAAGGGATGTTTAGTTCATACAAGAAAATTAAAGCGACTGGGAAGTTAAAGTAAATTCCTAAAACACCTACAGTACTTATATCAGCTTCTCAGCACCACTGCTTTGTTATAGAGCTGTATTTCTGCTGGTATGATCTACTTTGTCAGTATAACCATAGCTTCAAAGTGTTAAAATTTTATCTGCAGTTTGTTCAATGCTGGGTAGCATTTTGGATTATCAAAGCTTCCCCACAGATTTTTTTTTTGATACAAATACCTGAGATCTCTTTCTCATGAAATTTTTTTGTGTACCTTAGCAATAATCTGACAACTGATGGGTATTTCTTATCAAGCCAATATCTTTTGTTAGTGTTCATGAAAAATCATTCATTTTTAATCCTTCTAACTGCAAGCTCTTTGTTAATATTGAAGTGATAGGCCTGATGATAATGATTCTTTTTATTTTAATTACAAATGAATTAATCTCACTTTTTAAAAAATAAATATAAAATTAAACACAAGTAAAGGTACACTTAATTAAAAGAGTATAGGAATTGATAGAATTTACCATCTTCCTTGATGTTTTAGTATGTTTAAATTTCCTAAGTTTTCAGGACAGTAGCAAAACCAAACAAAATACTGTCCAAACGATGGAAAGTTACTATATGAAAAAGATTATATTTAACAACTATTGGTATCTTTGAGTTGGTTCTTATGTTATTTATTTTCACAAATGAAAGAGACTCTTAATCAAGATTTACCATGTAAGTAGGCAAGGTCCTGATACGAAAAATAAAAAATAAAACAAGTTTGATATTTTTAAAGGGCCACCTTCAAATTGAAAGTCACTATTTGCATGGAACACTCACTGAATTTACACTATAACTGGGGTAAATTAATATTCCTACCAGTTCAGCATATTGTTTAAGCTGTTGCAATATTATTATCTGTATAATGCTACATCTAACCTGGTAACATGGCAATTCATGCGTTTGAGCTTTCCCTATGAATTATAAAGTAGTGTCCATATGCAAAAGATACTGAGCACTTTCTGCATAATCAAGGCATTCACACACAGTTTATATTTACCTTGAAGACCCTGGTAGTCAGCCCTCTGCCCTTCTTTAAATATACTTAAAATATTGCTATTATATCCAGAGGGTGTTTTTTTTTCCAAGTAACAATATATTTCTTGCTACCTTTTGTATTGTGCTTGTGTGGCAAGGTATTGGTAGAAAGGGGGCTACAGTGGCGGCTTCTGTGAAAAGATGCCAGATGTTTCCAGTATGCCCATGGTCCTCTAGAAAGAGAAATCACTGCTTGAGCTGGTTTGCTGGCAGTAATTATGCTCCTGTGGAAGGGAGCCACACTGGGGTTCATGAGGAATCCCTGCCCATGAAGGACTCACGTGAGAGAAGTTCCTGGAGAACTTGCTCCTGTGGGAGGGACCCCTTGCTGGAGCAGAGAAAGACTGAGGAGTCCTTCCCCTGCTCCCCCTGAAGAGAAAGAAACAGCAGAGACAGTGTGATGGACTGACCACAGACACCATTTCCTACCACAGTGACCCCCTGGAGGGGAGGAGGGAGAGAAAAATGGGAGTAAAGTTGAGCCCAGGAAAAGGGGATGAGTAGAAGAAAATGGTTTAAAGATTTGGGGTTATTTCTTATTATACTATTGTGATTTGATGGGTTATAAATTTAAATAATTTTCCTGAGTCAAGTCTGTTTTTCTTGATGGTAATTGGTGAGTGATCTCACCCCAGAAATGCATATGATTTGTAGTCTTAACTATAGTTTATTTATAAACTTCTACTGCAGTATGACTCACTAGTGTGATGCCTTCAGTTTTAGCTTTCACGTTTTTCAGATTCTGTGCTGCCTAGGAGTGGACTTCTGATCCTCATATTGATATTATTAGTTGATTGATAATTTTTAATCAAAGTCACAAAAATCATCTCGGAAATTTTTCTAGCTTCTCCCACAAGGATTAAGATGTCATCTTCTCTATACTTCAATTAAGACTTTAAATCTCATGTCAAACATCCTTAAATATGTATTCAATTTATAGCTTAATGCAGGGATAGTGGGCAAAATTGTATAAATACAAATAGTATAATTTCAATATTTAGGAGTCTGACTTCACTCACATAATTTGGTTTATGAAGCTGAGGCCTGGTGAGACCGGAGGGGTGAGCAACGTGATCTGACCCAATGTGGGTTTAACACACGTTCTGGTTTATTCCTTAAGATGGTGGTTTATATATAGCAAGAATGGTTTACAGTTAACGAGTACATCCTATTGGTGAGCCCATGGAGAAATATGTAAGCCAACTACAGTTAAAGCAGCAATGGTATGCTCAGTGCCACTGCTCTATTCCACTAGTAGTTCCACTTTAAGCTACGTGCTACAGATAAGCAACCTTATCTTGCTGCACGTAGCAGGCCCTGCTCTGAGGCCTAGTTGGAATAGCTCACCTTCTATTCTCTAAGTCCTTCTGCTCTGCTACAGTTTTATATAGGATTTTTTAAAATAAATTCTCTAGTGCAACTTTCTCTATTGATCCATTCCATATAATATAATCCAACACACTGAATCTCTATAAAACTAGTAAAGAAAATGTATAATTATTATTATTTTAGCCATATTTTCTTCCTGCTACTCAAATTTATTCTTATGCATTTTTTAATGTGTTCCTTATAAAACTCAAAACTCTGTTTTACATCAGAAAAAAAAAAAAGATATGTCTAAAAAATCCCAACAGAAATCACTAGTTGGAGACCCATACATATTCCCTTGCCAGAGATCACAGTTAGAATAAATACTGTGCAAACCAGTTTAATGAATGAATGAATGAATGAAGAAGGGAAAAAAGAACATATAATGAGGCTGCATATGAGATGAAAATTTTGGAAAGGATTTTTTTCCCCTGTCACAAATGAAAAAGTACCACATTTCTCTCTGTCTTGCTCAGCCTTGGTGGCATGGTGGAGCCAATGTCTTCCGTCTGGTAGCTCAGCATGTGTGAGCCACTTAAACTCCCTGACTTACATGATGGCAGATCAGTCTTGCTATTTAACTGCTCCATGCAAGTTATTATGCATGCAAACAGCCCCTACAGTAAAGAAAAGTGAATTCAAGCTACACTCTTAAATGACTTCAAAGAAATGCTATTTAAACAAAAATGCTGGAAAGAATGCAATTTCTTCACAAGGATGAAAAAAGAGTCCCTACCAATCTTGCAGTCCTACCTGTTAAGTGTTAAATCTCTATTAATAATAGAGATTATTGATAACCTCACATACAACACTTCATTAGTATATTTCTGAGGTAGACATATTTTCTCTGCAGACACCCTCAATTGCAGTTGTGTCTTAGTTCTGATACCTAGAAATTGGGCTGAGGTCCCACAGCATTTTGTGTTTCCTTTTCAGTAGTCCTTCATTAAAAGCTTAATTTATTTCATTTTATTTTCATTTCAAAAAAGAGTATCTTTGACAGAAATGTACTGCCTTGTGCGTATCAGCACTTTTTACTTGACAACCTGAACACCTTACATGTGTACTAGTTAAAACACCTAAACCATAACTGCTATCACCTGTTTCACCTACTTTGAGGGGGTTTCAATCAAGCCTAAAAGCATCATTCAGAAGTTTTCAGAGTTGTTTCTCCATAAATCTGAATTACACTGAGCTTTTTCTAAACAAAAAGAGCAGATTTCTTGTCTGAAAGCTACTATTCAAAGGTTTCTACCTATTAGCCATATTTTTATTAAGAATCTGTAAAGCAATGATGTCTAGATGTATAAAATAATTAATGCCTGTCTCCGCTATGCAATTTATTTTTCTTTCAATAAATCAATTATATACCTTAAATACTTAAACATCTTTAGTACAGTTGGTAACATTTGCAGTAATTGCCCAAACTGCTTTCTACATACAAGGCACCTGTATAATGTCAAAGATCATTAAAATTATTTTTAATAGCAGGAATTTCATAGTGCCATACCTGTGCTCTCTGTTAAACAAGTTTTAACTTTTCATGAAACTTGTAGATGAAGTTCTCTGCCTAGGAGATTTGACTGCCTGATACAGCAGGATTGAGGACTTAAATTGACTCTGCACATCAGATATTGCCATGGATACTTACCTGAATGGGAGCTCTGGGTATCACCTTTAATTGTTTTGACTGGGTAGTGATTAATGCACATTTGTAAACAACTTTTTGAAATCATATAGTGCTTCATAGTGAGATGTCCTGGGACTGATACACAGAAGACACTTTCCAAAGTAAAGGCAGCTTCTTTTTGCAACTAAATGCTGCAGTGAATAGACAGATATGGAGCTAAATTGAAAACTATCAGCTAATTCCATAAGACCAAATAGATCAAATGCTTGTGATAATAAGAATCTAAAGCATCCATTTAAGCTGAAAAGTCTGTGCATAAAGTTGTTTCAGAATACAGTACCAAATGACTGGGGTTTATGTCCTTTATTGTTCTGAAGTGTGGTATTTGCAGCATGCACACTTATTTCAGGCAATGTCTGAGCACCTATCCTAACTTTATAGCCAAACTTATTTTACAGCCTACAATCTCAGACTCTGTTATAGCATAGACAATAATTATCACTGGCAACACTAAATTCTTAGGAGAATGAGAAAGATTCAAGGGTAAAAACCCCTTTTGCAGGTAAAGAGGACTCCTGGGAAGTTTGAGGTGTCGTGGAGGGTTTGGGTGCCAAAGAGGAAAACACAAAGAAGAGGGTCTGAGAAGAAGCACATCATCTTTATCTCACGAAGATGCTTAGCATGCAGTTTTACTGGCATGTAGCCTCCTAAAGTTGAAAGGAAACACCAGAAAAAATTTGTTTCCTCTCAAGCACATTTTCTGGACTTCATTTTGGTAACTAAGTTGTTGTTTATAAGTGCCCACAGAAAGACTATTGTCATACTGTATTATACAAATGTTCCCAGTTACAAATGGGAAAACAAAACAATTGCCAAAATAATTACTTGTGCACAACATGGTAACTACAAGGAGAAATCCACATCTTTCATTTGTGCTAGGACAAAATGCAGATCCTCTAAGTATCAGTCATTGATTCCTTTCATGCCACAGTGATTATATCATTGATTAACAAGCATGTCTAAACTATTATGTAAGATAGAAGGGAATAAAAATATACAGTTCACTTTAGCATAGATGACTGGTTCCCATGAAAAAAAAAATTTTAGACCATTTCACAATACTGTTTCTTCTGCAAAAGTTTGACTGTATTGTACTTCTTATATAGGTGATAATATAAAAAGGTACTAAATGTTGAAATTAAAAATTAGAAAAGGGAATATATCAAAGCCATGCAGTAAATTATTTTTGAATGACTTGTGTAATCACTCAACTTCAGAATGTTAAATTTTTTTGATGTGTAGCCTTTAATCTTGCAGATAAAAAGACAGTTCTTCAAAATTCTGTCTTATCTAACAAAACCATCATTAAGTGAGAAGTCTGCAAATCACACAGAAAAGGTACTATAAAATACCTTAAAATATCTCAGATATTTTCCATCAAAAATATTATATAGATGTGACTTCAAAATAAATGACAACACAAGTTCTCTGATTAGGGTGTTTCGTATGATGAGTGCACAAGACATTTGATCACAGTACAAAAGATCTTTTATTTAAGTAATGATTGAAGATGTGCTTTCAGTATTATCTGGAACCACAGTTTTTAAATTTTTCTATACAATGATCCTTTGATATCTCAAGAGTCTTGATAAAGGAGATAATAACTGGGAAATTGGAGATAAAGACACTAAACTTCTGTTCAAAAAGAAATTCTCAGGAAGATGTTTTTTACTCTGATTCAAAGACATCTCAGAGGAAAATTGTATTACTAGCTCTGAATTTTAATAATGAATACCCATGCCAGAAGATACTTTTGTCCATTTCTCTTGTTCCTGGCTACGTTACATAGTTCTGAACTTTTCAGTACATCAAAGTAAATACGAAATTTTGAAATACAGTTCATAATCTCAGTGTCACTGCTTGATTTTAGTAATGGAAATAGTTCAACCAGACATTTCTGTTGAACAAAGTTAGCAGGAAAAGCAAAAAAAAAAAGTATTCAGAGACTTTGCAGGAATTATTAACACTACAGAAATGAATCATGAGACTTTACTGGGTTTTGCAAACTTCTTTTCTATGGATGTTATGAGTAAATTGCTCGGATATTTTCATTATTTTATGCATGGATTACAGAAAAAAAAAAACCAAAATCATGCAGTTTGAAAAAAAATATCCTTAAGAAAAAAAAAGCAAAACTAAAAAAAATAAAACCTATCAAAAGTTTCAGAAGGGACTTACACTCTTTAGGTTTTCTGAATCTGTAAAAGAAACGGTGAATAAAAATGCATTAAAATTCCATGTGTTTGGATTCTTTCTGAAACTAATGAAAAGGAAGAGAAACATCTGTGTGGACTCATGGCTGTGGGTTTGTTGATGTATAAGCTTAACATGAATCCTATGATAATTTTATCTGGCTACCTGAGTGTCTGCTTTATAGTCCTATTGCAATTCCAAGATTTGGTTTTATGTAGGTGCAAGGCTTTGGAGATGAGGTGGGGATATCCTAATCCAAGGGATATCCTAATCAGCTATTGGAATTGCTGAAGGCTTCACATACACTTAGAGCACCCAGGCCAAAATGCTCAACTGTCTATTGTCTTTTTGTTCTTCTATAGTGCATTTTCCCATAACAATGCAGCATCTTCTTGGAGGTAAAGTCCCTTCAGTAATATGGATGAGACCAAGGCAATAATAAAACTCTTCCTTTTCAGCTGTGAAAACCACTTGAGCTTCTGCAGCAGGCTTACACAAGCTACTTGGGGAGAGGGGGAAAAGGTCAGATACAGCTTGCCTGAAACAGTGGGAAGGGAAGGGAAGGGAAGGGAAGGGAAAACTTTGGCCATTTTTTTGAGATCTGAATAAAGACTTTGTAACCAAGAACAGAGTTAAACACAGTTTGAAAATATTTTGAAATGTTCCTAAAATGTTAACTCTTTAATGTTAAACACAGCATTTTCTAGCAAAATCTGGCTGGCTAAGCTTGGAGACTGAGGACATAGACATAATTTTGAACAAATATTTTCAGCACACATTGTGGAAATGATACTATAGTAGTCATGGTTTTAAACTGCACAGATGCCTCTTTGAATCCTGCAAAAGTATCATGGCACATAAAAATTATCTCTAGTGTTTGCAGCAACTATGCTTTTATGTCTGATTGAGTGTTCAGTAACTAAAAAACTAACTACATAAGAGTTATAATTTTAATTCCCATTCAGTCCCTTTATAAACTTCTTTTAAAATTTGGCTATGTGCATTGCTTTGTCAGGAAAAGTATCTCTACTTCAGCATTTTAACTATAATTAATGATGACATTCGCCTTGATTGTTGCCAAGTTTATATTCCCTAAGAGATGGAACAAAACACACAACATGTGAATTATTTATACTTCCATATGGAGGCTTATTGTTAATACTTTCTCAGTAATTCTTAAGCTTTGGATCTTAATGAGGAAATGTAGATCACTGATGCATTTAGTTCAAAATATAAAGAGCAGCATGTATCCAAGGAAACGAAAATACTGATACTTCAAAAATGAACAATAAAGAAGCCTTTTTTCATGTCAAAATTGCTGTGACAGCTTTCAGAATGCATCTATACATGAACCTAGATACCCTTCTCTGCCATGTAACCTTCCTTCAAGCAATGACACAGTGTCAATATTTTAACAAGTAGCTTCTATAAGTTGTTTTTTTTTTAAATCTTTGTTGTCCAGTGCTATCCCTCAAATTAGAGACTCAAAACCATAGATCTCAATCTATATTCTATATCAAGTTGAATGAGTGATAGAAAATAACTTTTTACTTTCTAAATAAAATTCCTACCAAATAGGTGCATTTTCTTGGCATTTTTGATCTGACCTTTTGTAGAACTTTGTACCCTCAGGCACACAGTGTCACTCTTGGAACTGTCCTGTGCAGGACCAGGAGTTCGTCTTCAGTGATCCCCATGGTTGCCTTCCAAGTCAGGATATTCTATAATTCTATGATTCTTCCACTGTTTCTGTAGTAAAGGTTAATTTTTTTCCACTTCAAAGTTTTCTGTTTTTCTCAAGTTTATTTTTTGACTTTTGTATCTTTTTGTACCTTGAATAATTCTTCTCAGCACAAAATGAAGATTCTCTTTTGATAATTGCAGATAGTGCTCCAGTTTTTCTTGCTCTTAATAGACTGTCATAAATCAAACTCTGTAATCTATAAATTTGTGTTGGGAAAATGCATGGCTTTGCATGCAGTATTGCCTGTGTGATCTCATCCATCGCACTAAGCAATATAGCTAGTGATTTATTGGAATAGGGGAACCAAGCAAATTCCCTGTCTGGACTAATATAATCTTTCCCTTGTTCTGAAGGCTCAATGATTTCACGGTTAATCTTTGCATCTTTTTACCCTGCAACTGCATGCAGATATCTAAAACCCAAGCAACTTTATACAGTATAAATTTAACTTAATTAAAAGATCTTCACTCAATATGACCAAAACTTTGATTCCTGAACTGCTCAGGAAACATCCACATCCTACATATGTGTGTATGCCTTCCTCTCTGCATACCTTAAAGAGTGAATCCATAAGTATGAGATGAAACAACTTTAATCCACTGACAAAGTAAAATTTATTCAAGTCATGTAAGTCAGAGAGCTAAAGACAAAATATATTGTACTGAAAACAGGCTAATAGGCAGCTTTGCCTGTTTTAGGAGAAATTAGGAGACAAATGGTTTGGACATTGAGAACAAACTAAGGAGAACAGCATGTGCTTTACATGTCTTGTTTGATGTGTGCAGTTATACAACTTGCATGTCCACATAAAAGAAGTATTGGTAAATCTTATGATGCAAAATCTTTTAAATAAATTTTACAAAGAACAAGAAAATACATTAATTTCTGAAAGTATTATTCTGATAGATACAGTCTCCAATTTCCTAACAACACAGGAAGGTTCAGTAAGAGAGTATTAAGAGAATATTTCTGTATACATAATCTAGCCTCAGAAATTATTTTCTCTTTAACCTGACTTGAAGTGGTTTCATATAATCCACACTGGCTTCAATACCAGGGATTTATTCCTCATAAACATTTTACAGTTACAACAATAAAAAAAAATGAACAATGAATTGTTTTAGATAATAATTAAAACACATATATAACAACATTTATTTCAGTTTTTCATTCTGTTGAATATTCTGCTTATAAGTTAGAAAATATTACATAGTGGGAAGTGTAACTGCTTAGCTTTATGAATTTCAAATATTCTCATCTTTAAAATTGTGGTCTTCTATATATGTAAAGTTAGTAATAATTGTTTCTTAGATAAAGATTCAGGAAAACTAGTGAGCAAATGATGCATGACTTGAAATTATTTCTTGCCAATTTTAGTTTTCCCCTTGTAAATCCATATCTGCTGGACATGTGCATGGGAGAAAAGCAGAACTGAGGCTTAACTAGTCAGATTCTGCTATACATTGGTCTGCTCAGAGTCAGTCACTCCCTGAAGTAAATTCATAATGTAAACCCATAGCTGAGTATTGTTAAAATTTAATCAGATCGTTATAATTTTGAACATTAGTGCTCTCATCAAATGAATGTACTTTTGAAAACACATCAGGTATGGTCTAGAATCTCTATTTAGCTTTAGTTTACAAACTCCAAATGCACCTGTTTGAACTATTGCAGTTTGGATTGACTAATGATGCAGACAGCTTCCCTATAATTCTCTATAGAAGTTGAGCAACCAATGGAAGCATCAAGGAAGCAATGCTTTTGTTTCCTGGCAGCACATTAACTTTACTATACGAAATGGTTACTAACATGAATGAATCTCACATTCTTAGCAGCAAATAAGTAAATAAGAAGGCAACAGCCAGCATCATTTCAGCCTTAAGGAATGAAATCAATTCGATTAATAAGAAAACACATAGAAAACCAACAAGTGAGACAAGATTTAGCAATTCCACTGTGACTTCTGTAGTGCAGCATTTACAGGACAACAGATACCTTAAATCATAATTAATTCAGTTGAAAAGAAAAAGTGCATTTTAGAATGCATTTTATTTTGTTCTCTTTTATGCTTCAGCCTACAAGAAAATTGAAATCTCTATCTCTGGCAGCTCTGTGGCAGACTTCCAGCTTTATCTTAATGAAGAAGGAATTATTTTTGACAAAATTCTGTTCTTCAAGTATCCCAAAATCCTCTAGTTCATTTGCATGGAGTAGAGGGAAAAGAAAGAATGTAATACAAATATTACTCAAAAGGATATAAGAAAGTGTTTTATGGAAGGAAGACATGAGTATTTTACAGCACAAAAGTACAGCAGAAGAGCAGAAAAGTAAAAAATCACATTTTCTTAAATGTAATGCTTGAAAATTCACCAATATAAATCCATCAAATCAATAATGAATGAATTTCAGAAATTTTGAAAAACAAGTAAGATTGAGAGGAAGTTGGAGGTATAAATGTTTTCAAAGGAGATAAATTTTTTTACAAACTGGTAACTGGTATTATATCCTGTCACAAGGCCTTTTTTTATTTCCTAAAAACCCCCACATGCAAGTCAATGGCCAGTACTAGGAAAAAAATCTTACTGAAATTTAGACAATTGTATTAAACTTACATGAGGGCTATTGGTTTCAAGCAGGACATTACATAATCTTTCCATTATATTTACCAAAAAATGTTCATAGTACCAGGTGTTACTCTCATAAGTTGTGGAAAAAACTACTATGGCATCTGTGTTCAAAGAACATTGCTACAGACTGAACCAAAGCAAACACAGATGCCTCAAGACCAAGAAAGAAGGACAACAGTCACATCACTTTATCCTGTATGTCTAAGGATTGCTATTCTACAAATTATATAGTCAATATTAACTAGAGTTGGGTGTGTACAACTTCAGAACAAGAATCTTACTGATATTGTAATTAGTGAGATCTCTTAATAAAGTGTTGATAGAAAACAATAATGCTAAATCCTGGTGGTTTATCTTGAAGAACAATCTCCCACCCACCTGCATGCTCACTCCCCTCCCCAGTGTGGTAGGTAAAATGTTTTCTTCTCCACAGGATGCAGAGAACTGCCTGCTCCACTCTGTCCTCTTCTAAAGGTTTCAGAGAAATACTTTCTACTTTCTCTGCCATGGAGAAACTTCTTCTGCTCCTTTGCCTTTGATATACCCTCTGTTGTTTCACTCATGTTATTTCCTTCTCCTCTTCCTGGGTGGTATTTTCTGCCCTTTCTTACATGCCCTTTCCCAGAGACACCCCAAATGTGGCTGATGAACTCAGCTGGCCCCTGTGGTGGATCTGTTGCAGGGATTTTGGCACTGTCTCCTGCTTGAAGAAGCTCTGGCCATCTTCCTACAGAGGCCAGTCCTTCAGGCCCCCTGCTTCCAAACCTTGTAATCCACATCAATACACTTTTTAAAATACTCCAAAGTATTTTAAATTGAGTTCTTATTCCAGCTCTGTTTAAATCTTGGGATTTGTAGATTTATCCTACAGGAACATAAACTGCTGATCCACATTTGCATAAGACTACATGTATAAAATTTTAAAAAATACAAAATTAAATAATAACAGATGGAAATTACATCTGGACTATGAATTTCTCCTATTTTTACTAATGTGCAGACTTGGTAAAAATGTAACATATCCAGTGCTAAGCTAAGCTTAAATTTTGGCAGTTATTATTTGGCAGTCAAAGGAATAGTGACAAATACCCAAGCCCCTTTTGCAGTTTTCTCCATTTTCAATGGAAGAGAATGTCTATTTGGAAAAGAGAAGCTGAGTTATTCAGTTATTCTAATTGTTCAGAACATTTTTTATATAGCTTATTTTCAAATTATTCAGAAATTTTAAATTCACCAAAAATATTCATACTTATATACGATACAGTTAAAATTGATTTTCCTCAGAAAAAAAGAAGAAACCTGTAATGATTCCTCTCTTCTCCAAGGACAACTGTTTGGTCTGGTTACTATCCAAGTCCATTGTAACCAGGTGTCATTAAAATAAACAGTTGAACTACAGGCAATTTCTGATGTACTTCTTCACAGTTTTGCTACCAGCTTAGTTTCATGATTCCCAAGTTTATTAAAAAAGCATTTAAGGTACAAAGAGACATCATATAGGAAGAGGGAGGCTTGACAAAACTGAATGGTACCTCTGTACACTTTGAAATTTTCTGTAATCCTTTTCTTTTTGTTCTGATGAATTACTAGTTTTCCTTAGGGTATCTTATAATTGTGATATGGTATAGATCAAAGAATTTTTTGTAACACATGTAAATGTAATTAGGCATCAGTAAACTAATTCATTTTTTCTGCTGTCAAATAAAACAGAAATCTAAGTTATTTCAGTAGGAGTAGAAAATTCAAATCTTTTCATCAGGCTCAACGATGCATTTAAAGATGTTTCCTACAGCAAATCCTAGATTCCAAATCATCATAAAATCTGATACCACATATTCTTATTTCAGATTCATTCCCTTTTTTAAAACATTAACCTTAAATAATCCTTTTCATTGCAGCCTCATGAATTCCACTTTGATTTTCATGAAGCCAAACAGAAAGGTGTCCTGTCCTGACACATTGGAGCCCTTAATATCTGGGATATCATAATGACAGTTTCATTTTTTATGATGTTCTGTACGGTTCAAGGGAAAAAAATCCAGTTTAAAAGTAAGATTCAAGGATACTTTTATTATTCAACATTCTCCTATAAAAATAGGAGATTTATGCTCAAAACTTCAAAATGTACAAAATAAAATCTACAAATGTAAACAAACCTATACAAAGGAGACATACAAAATTATCTACAAAATTATCAACAAATCTAAAAAGAGGAAATAAGGAAGAAAAAATATTATATGGTTAGTCTACTATAAATTTAGCATGAATCCAGCAGGATAGTTCAAGTTATTTGTAGGCATAGGCCATTTCTTAAGGTTGGAAATGATAAAATTTTAATTTTCTAAATAATATTTTTAATCAATTTTATTCTTCTAAAGTGTATACTTTTAATTTAACTAAGACAATAAGAACATTACTATTTTGCAAGTACAACATCTGAATATGCCCATAATGCAGGGAAGAGTTAGAGCCATAGAGAGGCTATTAGCATAAATTACAATTATGAAACTGATTGTCATCATTTACCACTCTTTTCAAATTACTTGACAGATTGTCATGGGAAAATGAGTTATGCAAATTTATTAATGTTTATGCAAATTGTTTGACTTCAAGACTGAAGTAAGACTATGGATCCAATACCCTTCAACATGTACTGTGAAAAGCAAAGGATACTAATTTCACTTAAACTTATTTGAATTAATCATGGTAAAAAAACAAAATAATCTTATTTCTAAAATTGCTTTGATTGGAAAATATTCCTGACTCATACAAACAGAGCAATTAATCTAGCAAAGTATTATGTAGACTGTGAGAGAGTTCATTTCGTATGTGATCATGGACACATTTTGACTTAAGATCAGGAACTGTTCAGAATGCATAAAAATGAAGTAGTTAATGAGGGGAAATTGGAGAAGGATGTTATGCTGTACTTCTTAACTGCATTTTTTTAAAGTCTTCTGATTGCTTGTAAATTTTGATTTAAAGTGCTTTATGTAATCATGTAAATACTTTGCAGGCTTCACCCAAGCCAAGTTACTTCTACAGCTGCTTTGCAGATTTAGACAGGAAAACACATCAGAATGCATTTGAGATTTGACCATCAGCTTTTTTGTGAACTGAACATTTGTTCACTAGCAAACTTCTTACTCAAAATCATAAACAAAAAAAGTTTAAAATGTAAAATAAAAGTAGTTTTGCAAACCTTCTAATAGAAATCATAAACAAGAAAGGACAAATATGTCCAGTGGGCCAATGAGTAACATCTACACCTGTTTCTGCCAACTTATGATTATGAACTTTGATCTCACTATGAAATAGAAACATGCTTGTTCTATGATAGGCTTAACTGCTACGTAATTTTTAAAAGACCATTATTCTTTCAACATCCAGAACATTGAAATAATGAGTAGAGCATGTAAAACAGGACAACAGGTTGCCTGTTCAGATTGATACAGAATGAGAAGCAGTGAGAATATTCTGAAATTTCTTTATTCTTCCAGCAAGATAATCCACAAAGAGAATTTATGCATGTCTCCATAGAAGAGCTGAAGTGTCTTTTCTCTTTGTCTGTTTAATTCCTCATCAAGAAGAAAGGAGTTCATCCCATCTTTAACCAACCAAGTGACCAGAGAAATATGTCAGGTCTCCATTTGGAGCTACTTGGATTCTGTTTTAAATCACTGAAAAGATGTACTGCTTACTCTCTGCCACTACTTGAGAACTATCTCTTGCTGGCCACTGCCTGAATAGAGACCTATAACATTTCAAGGTACTTAACTGCAGTGAAAACTATCAAATTTGTAATGAAATATTCAACTATTCGGAAGTACACACAGACATACCACAAGAACAGTAACAGAAAACCAAGGGCTTTTTTTTTTTGTTATACTAACATGTATAATGTGAACATTACCTGTTTATAACTTTGGAAGTCAAAAATATAAAAATAATATTCTGTAGAGGAAATTACTCTGTTTTTCATATTAAATTCAATTTCAAACTTTTACCCATAGTTATTACAGGAAAAGAACATCTGAAGTGTAAAGTCAATTAGCTTTTATTTTGTCTGTCACCACTTATTATTCATTATGTTATACTTAGAAGTCTCAACTATATTCTGAATCCTAATTTCCCTGTATCAAAAGGTTGCATATCAAAAAGGTAGGGAACGAAGTACATCTGAGGACCCCAGATAGGATAGAGGCCTTGTACTCCTTAATAGATTGGCAGCAATCTATTCAGGGAAAATGATAGAAAAAGGAGTTTAAAAAGTCTTCTGGAAAATAAGGTCCTGACTGAATCAATAGACCCTTTAGAAGGACTTCTATGTAGACAGAAAAAACCCAAACAAATAGCATGAATATCCCGGAAAATTATGCTTAAGGAATCAGGGCACAGAAAGGTAAGAGGCAGGTGAGTCAGACCTGGGAAAGGTTGTTAAAACAAATCAAGATTCTTCAGTATACAGAAAAAAAAATTAAAAGTAAAATTAATATGATGAAGGTTTTGAAAAAAGATTAAAGATAAACTTGATGTGGCTCTGAAAAAAAAGTTTATATATAAATTTTCAAAATGATGCAGTTCTTTTTTGGGGACAAAGTGTAGAACTTGAGGATGGTAGGAAAACAGAATCTACCACCACAAAATTGGAAGGAAAACTAAGAGTTAATTATCCCAAACTGGCTGAAACCAAGAATCTCGTCTCACAAATTGTTCCATATCTGACACACAAAATCAGTAGAGACTCAGTCATTTTGCCTGGAAATGACAATTAAGATCAACAAGTCCAACCACAAACGTAACACATCAAGCATTCATATAATGATTTTGGGTTTGTTTTTAATATATAATATGAATAGCAGCTATAGCACTTAATAAAAGAAAATATAATAATAATAATAATAATAATAATAATAACCACCATAAGTCTGAAGAGAGTTACTTGATGCAAACATCAGGACTGTTGATATAAACTCAACAATGTGCAAGACATTATAACAAAAGTTTATGTCAAGAGCAACTATGGATATGGAAGTTAAAGTAAATGGGGTGAGACATTGAAGGTCTTAGCAAAGATAATCTGGCAAATAAAGTTCCTAAATCAGAGAAATGCAAGAAATATCATCTAATTGTACTTCCTTGAGTAATTAGTCTGTGACATGAAAAACTAGTAGAGTTGGAAAATACAGAAAGTAATTGTGATGGATGAGAAATCACTGATAACAACCATTAACCTTCAGAGAAAATGCTGTCATAGAATGAGATGCTCAGTAAAGCTACCATTCTAAATAATGGGAGATATCAACTCCATTTATTTCAATGCTCACTTTAAATAAAAAGATTGGAAAACACAAGTTGTTTTACAAGAGACTGGCACATAACAGAGAGAAAAAAACCCAAAACAATACCAACCAAAACCAGGTTTTCTGAATAATTAGTGTAGTAGTAATAATAATGGCATGTAATTCAAGTTTAAAAAAAAAAAAAAAGAAAAAAAAAAAGCAGTTTATATGGATCATCAGAGGGAATGAAAGTCACATCTTTCAAGATAAGAATAAATTAAATATTTGGCCCACAAAAGGAACACTGAAACATGCTATATTTACTGTCTATATATATGTGATGGTGGAGAACATAAATACCAGCATTGGAATGAGCAGAAATTAACAAATGTGATCAACGAAGATTGTTTTTTGACTGAAATTTCAGATGGAGAAGTGAGAGGAAAACACCCAACTACTCTGACACTGAGCTTCCCACATCACACTGTGCAAGAGGTTTCTTTTACAGAAATATTTCCTAGCCTATTAACATACACTAAAAGACAGTAGCCTTGAATCTAAAATTAGTTTTGTTTTTTTACCCAAGCACATAAGAAACTGGAGAGATGGAAAAGCTTTTTTTAATTCTGAATTGACTTACCTAGATTACTGTTTTGCTTTTCCTTTGACCTTTGCTCTCTAATGCAGCTAGGACTCTTCGGTAGTGGCATCTTTCCTGCTTGGTTAGCTCCAAAACAAATGCAAGTCTCACAGGAATTTTGAAATGCCCAGCAAATTTTTAGATTTTTTTGACTATGCAAATCTGTTGGTTGTTTTTATTTCAGTCTGTTTACTATTTTCTAAAGATAATATATTCTTTTTGACTAATTGGTCAGGGTTAACTCTTTCTTTTTGCCACAGACTGACTCCTGTCCTGCCCTGGTGTTTCTGTGCTCATCATGGGACAAAGACAAGCTGCATGCTTCACAGAGCTGCAGTGAAACAGCTCCCCCAAATGGAATCATTTAGCACGGAGATCCCTGAGGAAATGCCGTTTAAATTAATTAAAATTCTAAATGATTTGGAAAAACAGCCCTTCATGGTATGTATGACTTTTAATAGCAAGGTTTTTTTCTGAAAATCTTACTGTAAACCCTGCTGGCCATCTACTGAGGTGTTTTGGAGATCCAGAAATCTACAGGTTGTATTTCAGTGCTGCAGGGCACCTACCACAGCTGCAACTCAGAACTGTAAAGATGTTTGGTTATTTTTTGGTTATTTTTTGAAAGACAGCCAGTATGAAAAACATTTCTGAAAAGCGTCCATTCTTTGTTAAAGAAATGAACAGTGATACAGCAGAGAAAATGCCAGGTAGTACAGATGAGGATCACAGTACAGAAGGGAGCCTGTGATACCCCGAGGACCTCAATCTTCCAGTAGTGTGAACATGATGGCAAAATGGAAAAGTATCTTGACCTGTTCATGGAATATGCTTGTTCAACAAAAATTTTGTCAGAAACATGAAAGTTGGTTGCTTTTATTTTTTAAAGGTAGCTCATTTTGCCCTTCAAGCTCATCAGTATGTTCACACTTCATAATGCTGGTTTCTTAAAGGCCTAATAATTTCTTTAAAAAAATGATATAAAAGTTCTGGTCAAAATGAAAATGTATTAACAAAGGATAAGATTATCACACATAATTCCTCTTGTATTTGTCCTGAAATTTTAGTTCATAACAGTAAAAATCAGACCCCCAAATTGTTTTGATGCAACATAAAACTGCAGATTGATGGATTTATTTATTTATATATCCCTGTATGTTTCTAATTTGCCATCTGTTCATTGAGCCTGTAGTTGCATTGAGTTGTAGTTTTCCAGCTTTTGCCCACCAAAAAATAATGCAGGTTTCCTAATTATTATTTTTATTTTTAATAGTCAAACTAGTCTTTTAGGGAGGAACTCCAGGGGCTGATATTTAAGACTACCAAGTGACTCAAGACTCATAATAAAATTCAGGCAACACTATGCCTTGATTCATTCCCTTTTTGCTGTGTTAAAACCCTTAATGACAACTCACAGCAAAAGTAGCTGAAATACTGCAGTAGAGGAGAAAATAAAAGTATGTTATCTAAGATCATTAATTTATTCCCAAAATAAATTTATTTATAAAAATTTTTAAAAAAGCTTTTATGTTTTGAAATTTTAATTTTTTTGTTAGTAGTCAATATGTGTCAATTTCTACTTTTAGTTGAGCCATGAAAAAAAGCCAAAAAGAACAATTTGCAATTTTAGTTGTTTCAATAGCTCCTATTTACAAATTTTGCCAGCAGTTATATTATATTTGAACACCAAAACAGGTCTTATTGACAATTACCTGTTTGGAGGTATCTCTAGCTATTTTGCATATTAAGTGGGCAATCACTGGACAACAACAAGGAACGTCTGAAACACACTGGATGGATATTGAAAGTCCTGTGGCCATCTAAAATAACAAAGCTAGAGAAACCTTCAATACTGAATGACCATAGCAGAAACACAGACAGCTTTACCCTATTTAATATCAGTGGACTTTGAAATTATTTCATGTAGATGCCTTGCAGAATCAGGTCATGGATTCATCAGATTTTTGAATGTCACTGGCTGCATTAGACATGTTTGAGAACATTGCCATTCACGTCCAGCAAATATGCCAGTTATATGAACAGTGGCTGAAAAAATTGTCCTTTCTTAAAGACCCTGGAAATACAAACACTGAACAGCAAATATCCAACGAGTGTCATTTCTCTTCAAAACTGGCAGCACTTTGCATTTTCAGGGAGGTTATTTTTCCCAGTAGTTCCATCCTGACCAAATGGTGGTGGCAAACAAACAATGAGCCAATATCATCAGAAGGGAAGGCTGGCAATAATTTTAACTGTTTTTTTCTCTAAGGACTAGAGACCAAATTAGGAAATGACCAAAACCACTGAAAACCATATTTATCAGTGTCAGTGCTGAACAAAGCATTGCCTTGTGTTTCATAACAGATATTATTAACTCACTGGCAAGGAACAATATTAAATGTAGTACAGGCTGCTCAGCTTTAGCACCTCAGTAAATATGCAATCTGCTCTCTGTGCATCAGTCATGGACATCCAGCAGTCTTTGCTAACAAGAATATAGTTTCACTATGATGAGAATGATGCCTTCAAAGAGAAGCACTTACAAATAAATACAAAAAACAAAAGGATGAAAACATCAACTTTTTAGAAGTTAATTAAATTATATTCGCAAAAAGGTTATACCTTCAAGAAAAGAATTTCAGTACAAAGAATTTTGACATGGGCAGCTAAGGCAAGAAAAATTATTGCCAAGTACACATTGCCTTTTCAAGCCATTCCAAGGCAATACAGTAATTTCAAGGACACAACTAGATTATTGAAAAAATAAAATAATGAAATTGAAGAACAGTTTCTTCAGTGTCTAAATGAAAATTTGAAGTTTTTGTAAAGGAATTATTCCTCATCAGTTTTGAACTCTTAAACCTGACCTTGTCTTTTGAAAATCTGGCCAATAGCGCAAGGGAAAAAAAAAAAAATCTGTCCTTCTATAGTTGGCAATATTCCATCAGTATTCTACATAAACAAGTCCTACTTTCCCTGTTCTGTTTCTGGAATTTCAGTTGAGTCTAACTAGTTCACAGATCTCCCCTTCCTCATTTATCCAGCGGTGTATCACTCTTAACATATAGCATTTCCCAGATAGCATGATTTTCCACACCTTGCTTTAAAATCCATCAAAACTCTGTCACTTAGGGAAGGATTTCCTTTTTTCAGTGCCAGAGGACTGCAATGTTTAGTGACCTTATCCACTTAAGAAGTCATCTTTAAAATTGCTTTTTCTCCTCTTGGCATGCAGAGACCTGGCTCATACCCTCTGGCTTGCGACTCAAGGTTGTGCAACTGCATAAACTGGTTTTAGCTCTCAGAAGCAGCAACTGCACAGTTACAGAAAAACAGTAATAGCTTACAAGAATCATAAGCCCTAGGCCAACATTTTCTAGCCTCACAGCACAAGTATATAAGAGCTAGTGGAAGGCAGGTGCTAGACATACCTGTCAGCACTTTGTAGATACCAGACTGGCCAGGTGCTGGACTGGGATTCAGTCTTTTCATGCCTGCCCTCCAAGGTGCAGCTATTTCTAGAGCCCAACCAAAAACTCACAGTTCCTGAAAGAGAAAATTTCATACTGATAAATTGGTAGGAGTTCATCGGAATCAAAGGAAATGACTGAAGAAAATGAGGTTTCAAAGCATGTCAATACAAGCTTGGCCTGCTCTTCCTGCACATCTGAGCTATTTCTATTTATTAATAATGCTACTCTTCTGTTTATTGATTATAATATACCATGTAATTTTTTTAGCAAGTAATACCCAAGATATTATAGATTGTTCATAGAAATTGTGGTATTTAATTAATTTTTTATTTTTTTAAGTAAATTTACTTAAATTTATTTACTCAAGTAAATGTACTCAATTTATCCACTTCAGGAAAAGTTTCCAGAAACTTCTTCCCGTAGGAAAGACACGTCACTAACAACAAATCTCATAATACCTCTTCCTCCTCATAACAGACAGAGGTAGTCAGGAACAATGGAGAACAGATAGAACCAAGACTTAATTAAGAGCTTTTTATTTTAAAAAGCAGTAAAAAATAGTGTCACAATTGAATTTTTGAATATTATTTTTTCATTTTGCAAACACAGTAAAGTGCTACACAACTCAAACCTGCTACCTATGAGTATAATGTAAGGAGAAAAATTATTCCGTGTTAAGTAATTTTATCTGAATCACGGTCCTGATGATAGATCTCTTTTCATTTGAAAATATTAAAAAGAAAATGAACAATGTAATGGGCTACCTAAGATGCCTCTAATTTTACTTGAAAGTTAGATGTTTTCAGTATCAGCTGTTTGGTATGTTTATCCAAATGTGCTTTACAATTTGCTCATTTGGCATACAAAGAGAATTTAGTTAACATTCATATCCACATCTGCATTTCCCTTTTTCACTAAAAAAATGGGTACTGAAGATACGATAATCTGTAAAACTGTTCAGAAAGTGCTGCTTGTGCTTTGAATTTCTATTAATGAGCTATCAAACTTTAAATTTGCCTTGTAATACTACACTGGTCCCTGTGAACTCACACAAAATTGACAATTTGACAAACGTCAGCACAACATAACTTGATATCTTTGTTTAAATTCTGTGGCATGCAATGATACAAAAGATGGCATCTCATCATCCTCATTTCTTTTTTTTTTTCTCTTCCACGTTGATGCAAATTATTTTTTTGTTGTTGTTGTTTAAAAAGTATAAAAGTCTGTCTTAGATAATGTACCACTCGCAGTCTTGACTTCTTAGCCTATGGACATTGATTTGGATGCCAATTTCAAAAAATATGTAAGGAAGCTAGCATTTTAAATTAAAGTTGATGTGAAATTTCTTTGAAAACTAAAATCTCCCATTTTATTCTGAGTTTCTATGAGATGCTATGGCCTCTGCTTTAGGTCTCAGATTGAAGCTCTTAGGAATGTAGGAGCTCCTTCTTGCTAGATTTGTAGCAGTTTCTGGTAGAGACAATTAATGTCTCTTATTCCCGTGGAAGTCTTAGCTGAAAGTGATGTCTGTCCTCCTCTGCATTAAGACCTTGCTCAAGCTATCAGACGTTAGTTAGGTGAGATAGCACAAAGAAATGAAATAAAGATGGAGCAGTGAACTTGCCAGTTATTGTCAGCACCCATGGCAGGTCTGCTAGCAATAAAAACACATAGAAGTAGCAGGGGGCACTCACACTTTCACAGTTGGAAATCTTTGGTGCCTGGTATCACCTGAGAGACAAAGCACCTGCATCAATTATCAGGATGGAAAGATTAAAGCAATATACTATTTCAATACCTTACCACGTGGGAGTGTCACCATACCATTTTGCAAAATGTAACTTTTTCCAACTGCTGTGAGTTATAGCTGCTTAGACAGCAGATGTCCAGTCAGAGAGGTTATTTAGAAACTTTTTTCTGTCTCAGGAACTTCAGTAACTTGTTTTTCAGTAACAGATGAAAGGCAAAAATAATACACGTTGGGTTGTTGTACTGTTAAATTGGTATAGAAAGATAGACTGGGAAGCTCAGTATTTCTATCAGAGCACTCAAAGCCTGTTACATCTCTCTCTTCATTTCCCTACCTCCAGCCTAAGCATTTGACACTGTACAGAAAAGACATGGAGATCAAATTTTCAGTGTTGAATTCTTGATTTCCTACTGCTGGAACAATTCTTGAAAATTACAATTTCATGGGGCTATTTCAGGAAGCATGATGACAACCTGTGGGGACAAATTCAAGTAGTTACTGGTAATTGTAATGGCCTAGGAAACAAAAAATCCCATGGTCGCAGAATTGTAGTCCACTCACATGCAGACCTTCATAACTATAACTGAATTACATCTTGCAGATCTAAAACCTTATTAAAACTCTGAGAAAATAGGGTCTGAATCTACACTGAAACCCACCATGTAAAATAATTCTATTATACAAGGTGTTCACATTACTTCATAAATGCGTCATGCAGGCCCTGGTGGATAATGATTTACTCAGATCATCCATTAAACAAAATCATTGGCACTCATAGCATTCAATACAACATTGCATATCCTAAACAAATCTGGGCTACATTGAATTCAATGCTGTTGACCAAAAAGCCAAATTTCATTCATGTTTTTGTACCCTTTGCTTCTAACCAGGCCTAACAAGAACAAAAATCAATTAGGATACTAGGTCTATTTTACAAGTTAAATACTTCACTCCATTTCAAACTTTTCCCAAACTCTCTTGGGAGAAAAAAACCCCAGTCTTTACCACTCAAATTTTCCATTTCTTCAATTGTCCATTTAATTAGTAGCAAAAAAAATAGACGCTTTAATATCACTTTTTCAGAAAACAAACAAACAAAACCAACAGGAGCTTTTGCAATATTGGTCTTTGAAAAAAATCAGAAAAGTTAAACTTACATGTAAAAAAAAAAGTTACATATAAAAAATATAGTTATAAAAGTGAAATGTATAAACATATACAAAGACAAGCTATTTCTATTACAACAACTTGTGTTTCAGGGTGATTCATTCCATTGTAAAAACGAAACCAATCAGACTAGATACACATTTTGCACATATTTTTCAGGAATGTAGAAGAATGTAATTTATCCTCACTCATACATTAATTAGATGTGTTGTATTCTGCTGAATTTGGATTAGTTACTTGAATTATGTTAAATATTCTCCTTCCACAGAATTGAATCTTCTAATATTCTACTATATAGTTAATGCTTCCATGCTAGATTACTTCTTTTTTAAAATGAGGAAATGCAAAACTACATAGGATGAAGTTAAATACATTTCTTTTTAAAGCGATACTTAAATTAACTCCTAAATTGCTTTAAGTATTTCATAAATTTAAAAATCATTCTCCAATGGCTTTTTTTAAGGATCCAGAGGAAACACAACAAATAATAAAATCTTTAAAATCTGTTGGTAACTAGATTATTATCCTTTTTTTTCATACTTAGAAATATTACCATATATTCACAATCTTTGCCCTCTGTAGTATTACCAAGTACTGGAAAGTCATCAAAATTGTATACAATATGCTACTTCAGGCAAAGCAGATATATTATTTATTATTCACTCTAACAGCCCTGGGCTGTGGTTTGACATTTCAAAATATTTAGCCATGGTAATGACATGGGATATTTCTATTCATTTCTGCACTGAGATTGCTCTAAGAATAAAATTATCCAGTCAACATACAAACTTTCCTTAGTGACCAAAACTTTTAACAACCATAGCCTTGCTCTTTAACAAACCTTTAATAGGTGAAGAAATAAATAAGAAACCACAGCTGCAGGCTGTGTCAGTGCACAGGGCATGTGCTACTGCAGAATGGGAGAGACAACAGGTATGTGTACAGAAAAGTGGAAGAGAAGAAGGAAAGAGAGAGGCAACATCAGACATTTTCATGAGCAGAAATTTTACTCAGTCTAGTGCTGCACTAATATGAAGTCTTATATTGTTTTGAGGTTTTTCATCATGATGAGTGCAGTGGGATTTCTGGAGGAAAAATGTGAATGTTTTGAGGATGTCTAAGGTGAAAATAGCAGGTTGATGCAGTATTTTTCAGTGGTAGAGGGTGGCATAATGGGATACAGATCAACACAACAATGGAAGATGAGTTCATGTTTGTGACCAAGATTCCCCTCAGATTTGCAGTAGAGGGAGAGCAGACCATATACAAAGCCATTTGGAAATGTAAAAGGGGTCAGAAGAAATTTGCAACATGTCAGGAACTGCAAAAGTTACTCCACATTAAAAATACAAAAATTAGTTTCTGAAGGGCAACCAAGAGAGGATCCCAAAGAATGAGCAACTGAAAAAATGCGACTCACTGATCTTTAATGATTAGATTGAATACTGAATCTGGACCTCAGCTAGAAAGACATCATTGGTTTCCACGGCTATTTTTTTTTTAAGACTTCCAGTTTGTAACTAAGACAGTTTTATTCAGGAGCTATAGACAGATTGATGTTATTGATTTTCTGGAATCATATATTGCCACTTTATGTTCTGTAGTTATTTTCAAGGTTTAAAATTCCGTAGGTGATCAGCTAGTTGACTGCAGAGATAACAGGCAGTTAGCAAATCTAGTGCACTATATTTACACAGTGGATTTAACATCAAATTCACGGTGAACACAATTTCTGCGTCATTCACGCACCACTGAGCTCCTTTGCATTTATACAGCTGTTGGTTCACTGCTCACTGTGTCCGGGGCTTCCCCGACTACAAAGAGGTCGCTGTCTCTTAGATCAATGCTCCATTTCCCAGGGTTGTCTTTCTGTAAATACACCCTTGGTGTTTCAAAGATCTTTGTACACTCTCTTAATGCTGGTGTCTAATTATGACTTTTAAACAATTTCTTGGAATAACATGGTTGGAAGTTTATGGAGACAAATTCCTGCTTCCTGAAGTGCACTGTGCATGTCTTCAGAATAAACTTCTGTCCTTCTATTTTGGTCCTCTTGGGTCTGGCACAGTGCTCAGATACTACAGTTAAGACTATTGTTCAGGCATCTATACCAGGTTTTGTTTGGGCTTATTTTAAGTTTTAGAACTCTTAGGTGGCAAAACAGTTTAGTTATCCATTTCAATCCTTGCACTTGCAATACCTGTACATAAAAAAAAGTTTTGAAAAATATATAAATAGAAAAAAATACTATTCAAACTGAATTTTATCTTGGCTTATTTATTTTTGAGGGCAAAAAGCAGAATATTGGAAAGGTTACAAGGAATATTTCAACAATAATTTCATATTATTATTATTTTATGACTGAATTTAAAGCAGGCATAGAGATTATATTTGGGCTTTAATTTTGTTTCCAGAATCTCAGGCGCTGTGTTACATAATGTATTCTATGCTGCATTACCAGAGCTTTATGCTGTGTTAACACCATTTTATAGTATAATGGAAAACAAATGGGTACAAAAGATAGGTAATATGGAAAATAAACTGTAAATTTTTTTTTTGCTAGTTCCTGTGCTGTACACTGATAACATTACCAACAAAACAACAATGGCTTTTCAACTATCCTCTACTTCAGCCCAATTTTGAAATGAGCATTTACTGAATCATATATTTTCTTATAATGGTAAAGAGACAGACTGGGATCCCAATTTTGGAGCTGAAAGCTTTCCAACACAAGCACTTAAGCTTTATAAATTTAATTTGGCTTGATTTTCTGTACAAAGTATGATATATTATGGAAGGCAACTATTAAGGATTCAAAAAAGTGAAAGAAAAAAAGAGATAAGAACTTGCAGCTAGTAAAGGGATTTACACAAAAAAAGGAAAAGATTATTCTTTAACAATTAAAATTAAACAGGCTTCCTCTTCTGCTCTCTGAGTTTTTTTGACCTTTTCCTCAAAATGAGTGTGTTCTCCTCTGGAATTATGAACAGCTTTAGACTTTTTTTTCAAAAGAAGATTCAGTGGAAAACTCTAAGAGTACTCAAATACTAGAAAAAATGCAGGCAAAATGGTAGGTATCAACATATTTGGACTGTTTCAACTTGGAAAGAGACAGAGGTAAGCAAATACAAGTCTTTAAATGCCAGAATGGCAGTGAAACGAAATCATCTGCTCTCTAGGTACATAGTAAATAGGGCAAGAATAAAAAGCTAATAATGCAGAAACAAAATTTAAATCAGACATTAAAATCCCCTACTAATTGCAAAATCTGTAAGAAACTGAACAGTTTGAAAACATCATTATCTTCATCCTAGGATTTTTAGGAAGAAGTTCATGAAAAATGCTTGGAATAGGTGTAGTTGCACTTTGCTATGCTTAATTTGATTTTGCTTCCCACAGAGAATAAACAGAACTTGGTGTTGAACTTTTTCTCCTGCTAGGTTACCGTTCAGTTAAGCCAGTTCCTTGGTTCAACTCACTGTGTAACCATCCAAATGAAAGGAGACAGAAACTGGCTTTTGGAAACAGGGAATTGATAAGTTTGGAAGTAACGCAGTAGTCATCTGATCCAGCCTCCCTGCTCAAGAAGGGTCATCCTAGAGCACATTGAACAGGATTGCCACGTGGAATTGCTTCCTTTGGCAGACCTGCTTGGCATATGCAAATGAAAGATATTTATAGAAATATGCTGTCTTCTCGTATTATACCATGATCTATTTGGAAAGACTTTTTTTGTTGACAACAGTAATGAGATGGTCCTGAACTATGTTTGAAATTCCTAGGCACAGGAACAAGTTGAATAAGAAAGTGATCAAACCTCTATACAATTGGGGGACATGTTAGAACTCTTTTTAAATTCCACACACTCAGGAAATTTTACTAGTTTCACAGAATAAACAATTATTACAAATGCCATTTGTCAAAATTTCTAAACAGGATATTTGGCAAAAAGACCAGAAGTGCTTAATTCCATTTATTTAATGTTGTGAAAAGAGAAGAAATCTTCCATCAAAGAAAATCCTGGTTATAGGCAAAGTGAAGAATCAACTTGTATATATATCTATCAGAATCTTCAAATGAGAACAATGTTTACTGAGAGCAAGAGGCAGGAGTGAGACAGATTTATGGAATTTAATTACATTTTTTTCATCTTGTGTTCCTAAAAAAGGTGATTTCCAACATTTAATTTTGCTATTCCATCTCAACCAGCTCTCAGTGACTAATCTTTTCTCATCAGCAGCTGTCAAGACTTCAGAATTTTTTGAGGGGACTACTAAAGGGTTTGGCATCTACATATACCATTTTCTACAAGACTTTTTCAAAATCTATTTTTACAAACCAATTCATTCCACTTAGTCATCACCCTTCTTTTTGTGCTTTTAATGCCTTCTGCATATCTAAATATTCAATTTTTCTTTTAATTTTATTTCTTATATTATGGGCAAGAAAAAGTGTCTTACTTTTTCATTTGGTTGCTTTTCAACTAACATAAATCTCACTCTGACATTTTCACTCTACTGTCATCCATGTAGATCAGAACTGTCCATGGACTTTGAGGATTTCTCAAACAGATAAGGTAATTTTTATATGTCAGAGGTTCTTTATTTCAAGAATAAATTTCCAAAGGTGATATATACAAAATATATGCTCCATTATTAGTAAAGTGGATTAATTAAAAAAAAAAAACCAAAAGTGATTAGGATCTGACAATGTATGAATCTAAGTCACAAAATCAGTTACTCTATCCATTTAGGAGTCATATTATCATTTCATCAACAGAAGAAAAGAAAAAAAACCCACAAACAATGGGAACATCTTTTAGGATCCTATATTAATCATTCATGTGTACAACAATGAAAACTAAAGAGCATTTCAAATTTTCCAGGGCCTTTGTTTCCTAATTTTCAAATTAGTGTAAGACAAGTAATAAGAAAGAACTTGAAGCAAAAGGACAAAGACAGTTTTGAAAATAGTAGTACATGATAGCTTATAATTTACAGTCTGGTGAGAATTTTGCATATTTCTAAGCATGATTAAAACCAATTTATTTCAACAGAAAAAACCTAAGAAATTAAAGGATTCCAATGCAAGTGTAAAAATTACTAGGGACATGAAAGAATTTCATATGACAGAAATGAAGAGATTTGCACTGAAAATATAGGAAATAAAACTTGTTGAATGTATACAACATAAAATATGGTCTAGTGAGGATAAATTAGGCACTTTACTTCTGCATTTCTGCAGTACAAAATTATAGGAATATTCAACAAAACTTAAAGCCAGAAAATTTGGAATATTTAAATGGAAATATTTTTGTGGTATATTAAATTTCTCTGTGAAACACAATGAAATAATTGTATATCAAAAACAAAATAGGTTTTAAAAAGCACATCAAATATGTCTATAAATAAAGAACACCTATAATTACCAAAGATCATGAATAATTAAACAGCTTGTAAACCATGAAATAACTTGTTCTGTGTAACTCACCTCTGATCCTCCTCTTTATTTTGTGATGGATGTAGGAACAGATTCTCTTATATCATATATATTTAGTAAATTTCAGGGTTTACCATGGAAGTACTAGACAAATTTAGCTCAAATATATCAAAATACACAAGCTGTTGATAAAACTTGTTCAGCCCCTAACAATACTCTGATCAACGCAATTTAAAGAGGTTCAGCACATATTTAGTAGATGTAAACAAATTCCTGTTAATGCCTCACTAGCTGGTTGTATAAATAAGAAAGAGTTTTGAAAGTGCTGCCCTTGTCTTTCAGAAACACACACACACACACTCCTCAACACCCCACAACACAAAAAACTAAACCCACAGACATTTTCTTCCACTTTTTTCTCAGGTGGCTGTTAAAAGAAAAACACATGGCATAGTTACAGGCATATTTACTAATCCTGTTTTCACAAGTTCTTTTATAATGTTTTATTCAGTGTCTTTTATTCAATTCAAAATCTGCCAAGAAGGAAGTTAATAAATACCTGGAGTCCAGTAATGCTGATTGCCATTACCTAAATCAGGAACAAACCATAAGAAAAATATCTGAAAACAATTCCAAAAAACAATTATGAGACTAAGCAGCAATTTGTATGGCAGTAAAAATCCCTATAATTTAAACTTAGACGCTCTCCTGGTGCAGTAATTAACTAATTAGAGTCTGTTATTGTTATTACTACTCAAATTTGAAAATTATTTTTCATGTTACTTTCTAATCAAGTAGATCATTCTGGTGGACATGTTAAGAAATAGGAGAAAGATTGATTTACTGACTTTACAATTTTTTAATCAGAATATTTGATCACATTATTAAAAATAATAGGATTCCTATAGGGCATTGTTAAGGCAACAAAATAATCATTCCAAATTTAAAAAAAGTTTAACAACTTTAATAATGATCCATACTAAATTATTCATAAATACAGTTGAACAAATAGAAAACATAATTTAGTGATCTAATTTAAAATTCTGTTTCTATTCATGGAATGTCTGTGAACAGTTTATAGGATTATTTAATGTACATTATCATTATCTGAATTTAGTCAATGACATTTAAAGGTACTTTTTTGAATCTGAAGATTGTCTCATCAGATTATGATTAGGAACAGGTATTTTTGAAAGTTATTACTAGCTATTATTGTTCAAGTAGTAATTAGTCATCCCTTGTATTTGCATTAATTTTATTTTTGGACAAATCACACTGTGTGACGCAGCTCCATTCCCTGACAGTACTTTTATTTTTTCCTAGAATCTCTGTTCCAATATGAATCCTGTAAAACTAGAAAGTTCTATGCATATGCTCTATTAAGATTTACCTTTTTTCTAGAAAGCAATTAAAAAATCAAACACAATCATTTCAAAAACTCAGGTGGCTCTGAGGAGTTGTGCCTTTCCTTTTGTTACTCAGCCTCTTGCCATGTTCACAGAAGAGCTCTGCTCTCTGTGGCTGAGCTATATCTGTTGGTGAGGCAGAGCCTTCCTCACTTTGCCTGTTGGATCCTTGTTTACTGCACCTTTTTTCTTGACCTTTATCTCCTATGCACGCTGCCCTTTGTGTATGATCTGTCTCACTCAGAAGATTTTGACATCTCATTCTGTGCTGCAAGGTTGGCTTTAACACATGGATTTTGGCTACCACTGTTCCAGTTCCTAAAGACTGTAATTCATAGTGACCTAAAGGCCTGCTGATCTCCAGGAGGAACATCATCAGAGGCTTCACACTGAATGTCAATGCATCCTTCCCAATACTGTAATGTTTGTCTGTGAGCTGCCATGGGGCACTGCTTGCATTAGTGTTTAGGCACAAATCTCAGAGGAATATGAAGGGTGTACATGCAGGATAAAAAGTTTGCAGTGTATCAATTATAGTATTGAGTTTAATTTGGGAAAGGATATAACCTCAGAGAATGGACATTGGTTTACATAGCTTTATTAAAAAAAACCCACCTGTTTCCAAACATGCACCAGTGACTCAAGCATAGGTACCATAAAGCTGGAGCATATGGTCCCATGTCGTTAGGAATTCTCATTTTCTCCCTGAGCAGTATCACTGGTACAGTTGAATGCTTCTAACGTTATCCATAAAATGTTATCAGTCTGCTGAAATTTGGTACAAGTTTGATAGAATTACATATGTCCACTGGGAACTGCTGTTCTAACACAAGGGAACTTTCAACATGGGTATTGGGGCAGGCCCACAGGAAGCCAGGAACCACCCCAAACAACAGTGCATTTGCAAGGCTTATTTCTGTGAACTACTGTCTCCAATGTAAACCAGGGTTACAACAAATACTATTTGTCTGTTAAATGTGTGTATCTATATACACAATAACATGTATCATGCTGTTATTGTAATACACCTTAATACAGATAGATACACAAAATATTTATTTATTCATTTTTATTCAAAAAAGTCAAATACAAGAGAAAAATAAAAGACTGGAAGGCATACTAAGCGAGTTGCAGACAAAACAAAACTAGGAGGAGCTGTTGACTCCCTCCAGGGCAGCAAGGCCCTGCACAAAGACCTCCACAAATTGGAGGGCTAAGCAATCATCAACACTATAGAGTTCAACAAGGGAAAGTGTCAGATTCTACATATCGGATGGGGCAACCCTGGAAGTTCAGACAGACTGTGGGGAAGGAGATGCCAGAAAGCAGTGCCGTGGAAAGAAACCTGGGGGTTCTGGTCCATGGCAAGTTGAACATGAGCCAGCAGTGCCCTGGCAGCCAGGAGGGAAAACCCTGTCCTGGGGGCATCAGGCACAGCATGGCCAACAGGGAAAGGGAGGGGATTGTCCTGCTCTGCTCTGAGCTGGGGCAGCCTCACCTGTAGTGCTGGGGGCAGTTTGGGTGTCACAATATAAAAAAGACATTCAACTGTTAGAGAGCATCCAAAGGAAGGCAACAAAAATGGTGAAGTACCTGTAGGGGAANCAGGAGGGAAAACCCTGTCCTGGGGGCATCAGGCACAGCATGGCCAACAGGGAAAGGGAGGGGATTGTCCTGCTCTGCTCTGAGCTGGGGCAGCCTCACCTGTAGTGCTGGGGGCAGTTTGGGTGTCACAATATAAAAAAGACATTCAACTGTTAGTGAGCATCCAAAGGAAGGCAACAAAAATGGTGAAGTGCCTGTAGGGGAAATTGGCTGAGGTCACTTGGTCTGTTCAGCCTGGAGAAGACTGAGGGGAGACCTCACTGCAGTTACAACTTCCTCATGAGGGGAAGAAAAAGGGCAGCACTGATCTCATCTCTGTGGTGACCAGAGACAGGACCCAAAAGAATGGCCTGAAGGCCTAAACACCTGGGGACATTTAGGTTGGATATTAGAAAAGGTTTTTCACCCAGAGGGTGGTTGGGCACTGGAACAGGCTCCCCAGAGAAGTGGTCACAGCACCAGCCTCAGAGAGTTCAAGAAGTGTTTGGACAATGCTCTCAGGCACACAGTGTGACTCTTGGGGATGGTCCTATAAAGGGCCAGGGGTTGGACTCAGTGACCCTTGTGGGTTCCTTCCAGCTCAGTTAATTCTGTGATTCTGTGATTCTGTGAATTCTGTGTATTTATTCAAATAAAAACTAATTTTTGACCCAAAGTCATAAAATTGGCTTATATAAAAGTTATCCACTAGTCTTTAAAACTGCCTAAGAATTAGCTACTTAACTCTTTCTGAATATTAATAGGGTTTAGGTATATTATTCCATTTAATCCCTGATAAACCTATATGAATCTGTGATATATTTTAAACAGTGACAGTTAGAAAAGCAAGGCAAAAAATGTGAGGTTATAACATTAAAAAACTTGAGCTCTTTGTGGAAGCTAATTTACCTAATCCCATGTCAATGTAGACATAATCATGAAATTGAAGTTAGAAAATACTAATCTGCTTCTGAAGAACAATGGTTAATTTTTAGGGGAACCTATTAATTCAAGCAATATATCATATTTAAGTTCTGAATGTATTCAAGGCATCTAATCAGACCTTTATACAAGTCAAACATAAGCTTTGTTGTTAATGATTTCACCACAGCAAAAAATCAACACAAGATCAGAAGCTGATGTCCTCAAGACAAACTGGGAGAAAGCATCTTCATCAATGGTCCACATCTACACCACACATGTTATTTCAGGAAATAAATCATATTTATTCAGGTCAGATAACATATGGAGGCTAAAACAACCTCACCTAATATAGTCTAAAGTATAATTTTTTTTTGGAAGAGTACCTAGCATGAAAGGTTATTTTAAAGGTAAATGATAAAATTAATGGTTCTTAAAAACAAAGCCTTTCAATTTTTTCTATCACTGCTGTTTTAGGTTAGAGGTAAAAATAAATTAGGGAAAATAAAGATCAAATATTATGCAGATATTTTCTGCTAAACTTACTACTTTACAATGCAGAGATGCTATGATCCTAAAACAGCATTGTTAGGTTGTGAAAGTTAAGCTCTGAAAATTAAGGCTAAATTATGGTTTCTGGTACAGCTCTAATTGTGTCCTGTCCACCTGCATTATGAGGAAGATTTTAATTACCTAATCACACTCATTTTTGCATAGGATCTCTGACACTGCTAGTGTATAACCTTTCTAAAGAAAGAGTAATTAATTTATTTGTGGATTTTCATGTAGTGTTCATGGCAACAGGAGGTGAAGGCTTGATAAAAATTATTTGGCTTCTCAATATTGCTATTTTTTCTATCTTAACATTTGCTACATTTTGCACAACCTTGTTCCTGGAAAAAGCTGTATTGTTCTGAGTGAAACTAGCTAAGTATAGCCTGAGGCAGACACATAGCATGAAAAAATTCATACCTAACTTTAAAGTTTTGCAAAGTTATAAACCACTGAAAAGAGGATCTACTTAGGTGGAAGTGTCAGAAAACTTCCATAGTAGATATCACAACCAATTTCCCTATAATATTTTTTATTTATAAATATTTTAAAAATATTTATTTTTTACTATTTTCAATTGGCATTAATTAGTTTTCATGTAATGATTTCAGTCATATAAGATTTGAAATCTGTCTTAAAAGTCTGTATCTGAACAAAGATGGGAAAAGACAGAAGGTTAGGAAGGAAATTTATAACTGAAACTAAACAGAAAAACATATTGATGTAAGGACACTGGAAATCCAGGCTTAGAACTCAGGAAAGGGAGATCTGTATTGCCTAGGCAAGAACTGGTAACAAGCATGCAGCAGAGAACTGCAACTCAGGAAAAAAAGGAGACAGAATGGTGGAAGAACTAGACTTGACTGGGAAATCTTATAATAACCTTATAATATACAAATTATAGGGTTATTATAATAACCTTATAATATATATGAGGGGATAATAACCTCATTAGAGACAGGAATGGAAAAGTCAGATCTAAAGATAAGGAAAAGCAAAGCTCAAAGTTCAGGAGAAAATCAGGTAAGATGAAGTCCATGGAAGAACAGCTACTAAACCTCCTGATAGAGTGGACTGGGTCTGAAGCAGAAAGACTAGGTTCAGGGAAATTCCATTCTTTCAGGGAAATGTTGGCACATGCTACTCTCATCTCATGGGTATGTCAGCCTTATTGATTCTCTTTATCTCCACATGACTTGTTCTTTAGACACAAGTGTCAATGGCAACATACATTCACAATCATTACAATAAAGGGAAATCCAAATAACTACACAGTCATGTTAATTCTGACACTTTTTATTTCAACATTCTTTAATTTACAGTGGTGATATGGTTCTTGTAACTTAGGTTTTAATTTTTATCTCTTTATTTCAGCTTTGGCTCAAACCTAGGCTGGATGTTTACCAGCAACAAAGGACATTTATAGACATCTATGAAGATTTCAATATTTAAAACTTGCCCTAAAACTCTTTGGCTTACAGCTAGTTTTCAGTTTAACTGAGTTTTAAAATTCTTTTTTTTATGCTTCTGTTTTCTGAAAACATCACAGTCATTCTCATTTGCATTATTTATACTTTTGCACATCACTTTCACTTCTGTATTCTATTTGTATTTTACTTGTATTATTTATACATGTGCACTGGACTTGGCTTTATCTTCTCAGTATTTAAAACATACATTTTTTTTAATGTATTGTAGTTATTTTATTACCCAGTGAGCATTAATTAGTCCTAGGTATTAGAATGAAAAGAGAATCTGAACAAGTGTTCAAAATTTTCTTCAAGGAAGGCTGCTATTTTTGATTTAATAAACAAAATGCTTTTACATACCCTAAACAACCCTGAAAGTTTTTGTTCTTCAGTGTATTTCCATTTGTCCAAAGCAACTGTAAAGCACTCATCACACCACTAAGGATATGAAAGCAAATATATAGTGAAATATATGCTTTATCTGTTTTTACTAGCAGCTTCCATGGGTTTAGTTTTGATGATTTCCCTGCAACATTTTCCTCTCACATACAGTGGGAATTTTCAATTTATAATATCTTTAAATCTATGCATTAAATATGTTGGCTTTTGGGGCCCTTTGTAATGATGGGCATTTTGAAACTTGGATTGCACCAGCAGAATTGATGTATTAAAGTTTCTTCATCATGTGGAAAAGGAAACAGTCCTCCTGTTCCACCATGTCTTTCAAAAGATATGGATACATATACAGACATGCAGATACAGTATTGTAGGTGGACCCTGGCTATTGCTCTGTAACGCCCCTTCTCAGATGAACAGGGACAGAATTTATTACAAAGATTCAGGAATTGAGGTACAGAACAGGAGACTCATTCATCAAATACCATCACAGGCAAAACAGGATCAAAATGGAGATATTAATAGATTTTATTACCACAAAATCAGAGTAGAGTGAAGATAAGTAAAATAAATCTTTAAACCATCTTTTCCTCACCCCCTTCATTTCTGGGCTCTACCTCCCCCTTTGTAACAGTGCTACAGCTCATTACATGTTATTTCTGCTGTTACCTGGGGAGAAGAGTCTTTTCTCTGCTCCAATGTGGAGTTCCTCCCATGAGAAATAGTTCTTCATTAACTTCTCTAGTGTGAGTCCTTGCTGTGGGCTGCAGTTCTTCTTGAACTGCTTCAAGGTCGTCACTCTTCCATGGGGTGCAGTCCTTCAGGGACAGGCTGCTCCAGTGTGAGTCCCTTACTGGGTCACAAGTCTTACCAGCTAGCCTGTGTGTGGGCTCCTTTCTCTAAGGGTCTGCAGATCCTTGCCAGGAGCCTGCTCCATCATAGGCTTCCCACAGGGTCACAGACCTTATTGGGCATCTACCTGCTTCAGCATAGATTGCCTTCATGGGCTGCAGGTAGATCTCTGCTCCACCATGGGTCTCCATGGGCTGCAGGGGCTCAGCTGCCTCACCATGGGCTGCACCATGGGCTGCAGGGGAACCTCTGCTCCAGCGTCTGGAGCACCCCCTGTCCCTCCTTCTCCACTGACCTTGGTGTCTGCAGAGCTGTTGCTCTCACATAGCCATGCTCCACCCTTCTCTGGCCACAGTTACATCTGTGCAATAAGAATTTTTTAATTTCTAAATATGTTATTACAGAGGCCCTAATATCACCTCCATCTGGCTCAGCCTTGGCCAGCAGCAGATTCGTCCCAGAGCTTGCTGGCGTAGGCCCAATTCCCCCCACTAGACAAGGCTTAAGCTTCTGGCAGCTTCTCACAGACAATACTCCTGTTGTCTGTGGTGCACCCCACCACTGCCAAAACCTGGTAATGCAAACCCAATATATACAAATATATACTAAAAAATCAACCTCATGTTGATTCAAGGGTCAAAATTCAAGTTACCTTGCTTTAAGCAATAAAATTAAGTTCTTATCAGAAGACTAATTCTCTTAAGTATACTAATAAAAAGGCAAAAAAAAAAAAAAGAAAAAATAAGTAGATCATGATTTTGTGATTTGAAAGATTCAGAACTCATATGATCAGAGTATTTCTTCTTGCATCAGTTACCAAATGTGATTAAATTAGGGACAGCATGTAAGTGCTTAAGTTAGGCAAGTAACAAATAAGCCATGCACATGGACAGATAGTGGAAGCTTCTCTCTCATCCAGGACTCATTTCTTACAGGATTTTGACGCACAGTGAACAAGAAGTTCAGGTTTTTTTCAGGTAAGTGGTTTCCAGAGGATGAGTTTTTATTGTTCCTCCTTTTCTGTTGCAACATATTTCTGATATGGTACAGGTACAGACAGGTGGCCTGGAGGCTTTTTTCTATAAAAATACTTCTGTATTCTTTTCGCCCTACTTCTCATTTTTATCAAAGTAATGAGATGAATGAACAAAACAGTAGAAAGTCATCACAGTTAGCACAAACTTAGAAAATGGAGAGACATTAACTGATTGAAACCAGGATGTGAGACAGAACACTCATTATTTTGTCACTTATTTAGACATCTACAAATACTTGATTAGTTAGTCTTTAATATGCTCACACAGCTCTTTAAAGTGTGTTCTCTCTGTGTGCTCTCTTCACTTCTTGTGGTCTCTATTTTTTCCAAAAAAAGAAAGCAACCTGATTGTTGTTTTATTCATGAATAAAAAAATGTACGTCAGTATGGTTGCAGCTCAGAAGGAATGTGCAATTAATTAGCAAATAAAAGTGTATTTTTCTTGAGGGCTAAGTAATTTAAACGAGGTACCAAAGATTTAGACACTACTCAGCTCTTGCTAGCAGGCTTTATAATGAAGTTATGTGTGTATTTAAGTATTTCTTACTTATTGTTCCCTACATTCAGTGAAAATTGCCTCTTTTATAATAGATCAGGTGTCAGGATAACTGACCTAATTAAATTAAATTAAGATTTCCCTGTCTAGCACTGTATGTATTGCAGATGTTGCAGGACAAGAAAGCAGCAACTCCCTGGATTTTGGTGTCTAAGGCTAATCTTGCAGAAATTCATGTTAGCCAATAAAAGTTATCTGTTCAATATTCCAGTCAGCAAATCCACAGCCTATAAATACGAATGTTAATTTATGCAGCTTACCACTTGAATTTACATAGAAATCTATGACATAGAATATGAATAATATTTCAAGCAATATTACTGAAATACAATGTAGATATTTCCCCTAGTCTCAAAATTTGTTTTTGCAGATGCTGCAGATTTGACTCTTGAGAGCTTTATTTTAATCACGTACACGTGAGAACCAAAATTAATGACTGCATGGGCCAAGTAGGATTTTTCAACCAGACGCTTATATTTTGGCATATCTTCATGTCTGAGATGAGAATTAAGGTCTAGGTATATAAAACTGGGTTTTACAGTTCTGCAGACAGGAAGAGCAGAAAAAGAATGGGCTCCCAGACAGACACTGCTATCATTCTAAAAAAGGGCTGGTTAATAATTTGTTTTTCCAAAGACAAAATGCCCTAAGGCTTTCAAGAAAAATGTATTATGTACCTTTGCAAATTCAAACATGAGCAATGGAATTGCCACTAAGTGTCCTGAATCCACAGTAGAGTGAGGGGTTTCAGTTGAACATTTTACTTTCTCAGTGGCCATTATCACAAAATCAGACAGAACTAGAACTTAAAGAATGTATCTTAGACTTTTAGACATCAGTTTGAATTTTCTATCCCAGGGAAGGAAAGTAAATTCCCTTCTCTTCCCACCCCCGCCCCCCCCATCTCCTGTCATCTTGTTCTCAGTCTCCATTTTGGATATTACCAGCTCCTCCCTATCCCCACAGAACCACACAATAATCATCATATTGTTTGATTTCCCAAAAGAAGTCTTACAACTTTCTGTGAGGTATTTTTATCATTACTTTTTTTTCTATCTTTTTTTAAAGGAAAAAAATATCAACAAAAATAAGAAACATACGGTTCCAAATCCCCCCATGCAATTATCTCCCTATTTGTGAAGGCTGGAGAGAGAAGAATATCACTGCTCAGCAAAAATAGCTTTTTGTATTTTTCTTATGCAACATTTTGCTTTACATTAGACCTAAATTGTCTCTGAAATACCAAATGCTTTCTTGATTGGAAGGGTCACAGACATGCATGATGTGAATTACTAATACTTTGCTATGATAAAGGTCAAATAACACTATTCCTATAAAGCCTATTTATCAGGTTATTTTTTTAAAATTCTTCAGGGCAGATCTCAGTTGAAGTAAGTTGCCCTAACTTCAGGAGTCCTGATAATTTATCCTAAACTGGGTAGCTGACCCTTAGTTTCCAAACATCAAGCTTTCCAAAATGGAAACAGAGAGATAACAATTATATCAAAGAACAGAGGCAGTTGAAAGAGAGCATGTCTGATGTGACATTTCCACACTGTTACATTAAATTTGCAATGGAAATAAAGCAGAATAGCAACTCTTACTACCTTAGGCTCTATAGCCACCAAATGTTATGCACCCCCTGCAAGCAGAGATGACACCTTTTTGCCATCTGCCAACATTATTTAAAAGGGAAAAAAATCATCAGTAGCTGCAGAGATTTGTTTGGGCTACTTCCATAATCACCTCCCACAGAGAGTCAAAAGGGTTGTGGTACTGCATCATTAAACACTCTGCTCTCTTCCCACACTCTCTCAGTTTTTCTAATATCTCTGAGAACACATGCTTTGGAGGAGCTCTGCAGTTTGGACTAAGGTTCCTAAAAAAACAAATGCAGTAGGCAGAAGAATTTCCAGAGAACTGGGGACGGATGTCTTGAGCATTTTAGATAATTTTAATTTGTTGTTTTAATTTATTAAGACTAATAGATAGAATAGAATATTATATATCCTATAGATATGTAGGGCAAAATATTCTAATTTCAAAATAAATTTGAAACCTAAAGGGAAAGGGAAATTAAAGGTATTTGTGACTTCTCATGTTCTGGCTCATTTTATATACTAGTTTCAACTGCAAATAAGTACCAATGCTTGAAAAGTTTAATGAGCTGTGTCATATTATTATGATTGCCTTATCCTGATACATCACATAAAAGATATGCCATTAGGATAGTATATGCAAGACTAACTGAAAACTACTGTTCTTTTCCTCAGAAGAAAGATAATGTTTACGCTCTAATGTTGTAGACATATTCAGCTCAGAAGAAGAGCTGGTAGATAAAAAGAATTCAGTTTATGCTTTTTAATGCAAAGTGGTAGAAAATAATAGACATGCTGCAATGTGTGACTTCACAGGGAATGGCTTTGCACAGGGAAAATTGCAGATTATCTTTTACTTTTTTTCAGATTACCTGTTTAGAAGGTAACTTGCCCTACGCACAGGATGTTTTCCTCTGACTGAGTGTAGAAGTTTACAAAGTAAATGTCATTGCAAAAACAGGATGGTGCAGCTCCATTTTATAGAATTATTAAAAAGTTTGAAGTGAGTGGAGAGAGCACCCTCAGACACAGGACTCACTCCTTTGCACTGGTCAATATCCTGTTGTCCTTAATCCTGAAGGAGCTTGTTCACATTTTGTGAACAGATTTTCTGTTTCCATTCAAAATGAAAATAACATGGATAATGTATGTGATCGTAACAAGAGGATAAGAATTAAAAGTGAAGCATGGATTTTCCAGATATTTTCATTTTAATAGGCTGGCTAACAACTTCATCAAATGAAATATTGATTTTTCTGATGACAAATAGAAGCAGAATCCTATTTGAATTCAGCTTAACCTAATTGCTATTTATCTAGAATTAAGGGGAAAAAGGGCAAAAAAGGTTTTCCAGTTTAATTTACCATAGCCTATGAAGTATTTGTGAGCTTGACTGTACACTGAAGATCCCTTGTGAGAGACAGACAGCTGCCAAAACAAAAGATAACAAATATTAAATAGACTACTTTTTCTACTACATGTACCACTTTTTCTTTGAGTTCTAAAACAAGGAAATATAAATGTCAACACAAACAATTTTGGGCAGAGTACATCACTGAATAATATTCTCTAAGAATATTTTGCATATGTTATTGAAGTATCTCTTATTATGCACAGACTTATTTTGAGAAATGATGCATGAAATATACTATATACAATGAAGGCTGCCAGGGTATCCTACAAGGGGAAAACTGCTTTTCTCCTTAGGATTTCTAATATTTTGGAACTTTTCAGGCATCTTAACTTGGAGACATAGAAATATAATCAAATCCAAAGTCCGAATAATTAAACTGGTTAGGTTGACATTGACCTTTGACTATCATAAACCATAGCAGTTAATAAAAGTAATATTTCAGATATATTCATTATTTCATGTCCAGAAGCCATATTCCATTTCTTATTGCCTATGAAAAGACAAAATACTTCAACTAAACTATTAGTCATCCAACAAAAAATAACTGATCCTTGCAAACTGTCTGATAATTAAACACAAGGCGTAAGAGATGCAGGGACAGTACATACACAAAAGGGACTGTGTTAATTAATGAGTTTAGCTTTAGTTATTCATTCAAATACCTCAAAGCATATTCATTAGTGATTTGCAGAACATGTTGCAAAATAAGCAATTTGTATGCAACTGTGATACAATAGTTCATGAGGGCCAATACAGTTATAACATATTCTGTGTAATGATGATGGAATCATATTTCTCCTCAGTCAGCAATAGATGTGGAAATTCTCTAAAATAAATTTAGAACTATAATTGGGATCATAATTTTAAGTTATGGCATTTTCCAGTTTTATATAAACCCATATTTTTTTCCTAAAATGAAGGAACAAATTTTGACCATCTGAATCAAGCATGGTTTAGGAGTAGGAAACAAAACAAAAACAAAACAAAAAAACAGCTCCGAAACTGAGTTCAGTAAGCGTGAATCACAGTCTCACAGACTTGTTTAGGTTGGAAGTGACTGCCTGAGATCATATAGACCAACCTAATTGTGAAATACTATTTTTATCCTGAAGGGATATTTTTAATTGAGGTCATCACTGCAACTGCTTAACAGAATTGTGTATTGTTGCTTTTAGATTAATATTAGGCTTTTTCATATTTTCTATAAGACTATAAAAATTGTATCAAAAATATATCAGAAAAGCATTTTCTTTAGAAAACAAAGAGATGAAATAAGGATTTCATAATAACCTTTAATTTCCATAATAATCAGGGATTTTAAATCAATTTACCAAGAGTTGTAACAGTAGATACAAAAGTAAACCAGGAAGGTAGAAAACAATTTTCTCTTTTAAAGAAGAGCTCCCAAGCTTTCTGTCCAGTGGTCAACATAACAAAAGAAATCATTCTCCAATCATACAGCCAAATTTCTAAAACAAACCATTCAGATTTCTTACTCTGCAGTATTTTCAACCTAAAAAGCTGATATGGAAATTCACCTTAATCAGTCTTCTCTTAAGACTTTCTAGTCAGTAAAATTTAAAAGGATTTAAGTATTCCTCTGTGTCCATGAGTGGACTACCCTAAAGAGAGTCTCAAAGTTTTGTTGTTTTTTTTAAAAAAGCTTGAGAAAATATTTAGTAACCTTTGCATATTATGTAGAGAATTCATAGCAAAATACCACATTTTGAATTCTATGAAGAGTCCAGATTAGCAGAAGACAGCATGGCCTCCGAAATTAGCAGTTTTACTGATAGCACTTTAGATAAAAATTAAGCTCAGAAAATACTGCATTACATTCAGATTCTAAAAAGTGATTTTTTTCTGAAGTAAACCATGACAGTGACTTATCATACAGTGTGTAAATTGAGCTGGAAAAACTCTTAGAAGCAAGTTTTGATACATTTCATTTGCTTTTCTGAATTTCAGAAAGCCCTTAGTCATTAAAGGTAAGCAAAAAACCAAAAAGCATATTTTGTATCATCAATTTCTCTTACCAAATGTTTTGTTCCTCTTATCCTGTCTCTCCAGGTAATAATTTGAAAGCCAACACTTCTTCCTCTGTTGAGTTGTTGCTTTGGGGCCCTTTCTACCACAATAATGAGAGGAAACAACCTGAGTAAACTAGCTGATAGCTCTAAAAAACAATCAAAGCTATTTAAAATAATTACCACCTTTACTCCTATTTTGACTTTGTTTTCTCACTTTAATATATTTACATTTTGAAGGATGTAAAATGGGAAGAATTTTCAAAAAAATCCTGAGCAGTTGTAATACCATAGACTAAATTAGAAGTCCAAATACTCAAAGTGTTTTCAAAATAGAACAGCTGGTAGCATTTTTGAGTCATTTTTTTCCCATGGGAATTTTAGAATGAATAATTTCTTAAAGAATATAATTTATAATGATTGATCAGAATATTTATATGCCATAGCATAATACCACAAATTTTTACATTTGAAACCTTGCATGGAATAAGCAAAACAAAATATATGTCATAATAAAAGACATATAATACTTGAATTTGCATTTGAAATTTACCAAAATATTTTCAGTATTATTTATTATGCCTAATGGTAATTTTGTACTTTTATAATGGAATGTTTGGAGTATAAGGCAAATTGGACTCACTGTCCCAGCAACCTGTTACAAACCCTACAACAAAAGAATATGACAATTAAATGTACATTACACAGGTACTATGACTACCACTCAACTCCAAATTGTTTTTTGACTTACATTTGCATATGGTTTTTATATGTCTTTTACAATATTATGGTATTATTGCACTATGTTGGAGTTTGGACCTCCAAATCAGACCAAGCTGATTTTCAAAGATATTTAACTTCCACAGGTACATTTCCATAACATAGTATTTATTGTTGAAACTGAACTTTGCATTTTCCAAGTTAACACTTCTTGAGGTTTCGGGATCATTTTAGTCAATTTACCTAAAACTGATAAGATGGCATTTCTATTTATTCACGCTTTTTCTTGAAAATTTCCAGTATTATTTGTTGATTAAAATAAACAGTAAGAATACATAAAACACATAATATTTCTATAAACCCCAAAGATAACAGTAGCAACAAAGTATCTTTTAAAGCCATAGTTCTTCTGTCCACACTCATTGATTGATTAGCCTTCACCATTCTTATGTATCACAGGAGAGTTGCTGAAGGATCATGCTTGGCAGTTTACACTGAAGCCATGACAGAGACCACAGCACAAGGGAGACTCTCAGCCAAGTAGCCATCTTTTAATGTTTCAGTCAATTAATGTAATTTTTCTTTTTAAAGTTGTGAAATCAAAAGATAGATACCCATTAGAAACTGCACAGAAGCATGGCTACCACAGTCTGCTTATTAAGGTGGAGTGAAAACTGGGAATGGGGAGGGCAGGTATGACAAGGTAGAAGAGAAGTTGTGGGTACCAAATGCATGATTTTTTTTTCTTTCATATATCTTAGGCAACTTGTTCATTCTTTTTTCAGCATAAAATACACTTGGATAACCAAAAATTGGATGAGAATATAAAGGATTCTCAAAGCATTCTGTATTTCCTATAGACTTTGGAAATATAGATATAAGGAACCACTGGAAGACTGGCAAAAGAAATTTTAAGTGCTTGGGGATGACTTTATAAATAACGCTCCTTCTTGCTGACCCAATCTTCTAGGCTAGGCCAAGAAGGCTTTCACCACTGAAATGACTGTTGAGTTCATTTAAGCACCTGCTGAGTTACAGTAACTTGTACAAGTACCAAAGGTGAGAGAGCTGTAACCTCTTAAGATTGGTTTGAGAAAAAGCAAACAACACAGAAAATGGGAAGTTTTTTTCTCTTTTTAATAGTAAATCAGGCCAACCCTCTGAATTTTGATAAGAAAATTTTCATGACCTTTAAGTGAAACTGGCTTTGAGCACTTGAAGTTTGCATACTATTCTAGATATAATTCAAAGTGTAGCCTGGAAAATCAGAGAACAAAAATTTAAATCAAAAGTCTCAACTTTGAGTGTAAGGCTCAAAGTTAGGGAGGTTATACCATTCTAAGTAATGAAAGAAAAGGTTTTTTCATACAAAAGAGACTGCCCCCATTGACATGCACATTATGATTAACATTGCCACCTCTCATGAGAGTGCTCATCCCTGAAATATATTTCTGTAAGCTTGAAGAATACTTAAAGAATACTCCAGGAAGGTCCATAATTTCATCACCCAAAAACAAAGTTAATCAAAGTCCAACAAAGACCTGAGATGACAGGTCATGAAAACCTACACACACACACACACACATACACAAAAAAAAAAAAAAATCATATTATTTACCTCCAAAAGCAAGGAGTAATTATTTGGAATTACTTCCACTTTTATTTTATTTATAACATTTCAGCGGAAATTTTTAGCCAAACTAATCCTGAAGTCATAGGCTTACTACTTACAATACTTTTTAAAGACTTCCATCTGAAACTTTCTGTCAATTCTCTGCAACTTTCTTCAGTTTGGATCAGACCCTGATCCAAACCAAAGGCAAGAAGAATTCTCCAGTTTGGGTGCACTAGAATGTGGTCAGCAGGTCAAGGGAGGTGATCATCCCTCTTTGCATGGCCCCAATGAAGCCACATCTGGGGTGCTGTGTCCAGTTCTGAGCTCCGCAGTACAAGAAAAATGAGGTTATGGAGAGCATCTAGTGGTGGCCACAAAGATGATCTGAGCTCTGGAGCACCTCTCTTAGGAAGAGAGACTGAAGGACCTGGGTGTCTATAGGGAAGAGAAGACTGAGAAGGGATCTCATCAATGTGTACTTATATCTCAGAAGCAGATGGTGTCAAGAGGATGGTGACAGACTCTTTTCAATGATTCTCCATGACAGAATCAGGAGCAGTGGCCATAAACTAAAGGACAAGATGTTCCATTTCAGTGTAAGGAAGAACTCCTTTGCCACATTGAGGGTGGCAGAGCACAGGAGCAGACTGCCCAGGGAGGTTGTGGAATCTCCCTCTCTGGAGATATTCCAAACCTACCTGGACACATTCTTGTGTAATCTGCTCTGGGTGACTCTGCCTTGGCTGGGGAATTGGACTGGATGGTCTCCAGAGGCCCCTTCCAATGTTAAGGATTCTGTGATTCTCTGAAAATGCTTCAGCAGAACATTTTTTGGAAAGATTTTCTGTTCATGCAGTCACTTCGTTCCTCATTACACAAAGAATCTAGACCTTAGGATCTTTCTGGCTTCCCTTTTATTTTTTTCTATAATAAATCATAGACACATAAATATACAGAAGTCCTTCTGTGATTATAATTTGAACCTAGACACTGGGTTTTGCCCACAGTTATGTTCAAATATATTTTTTTCTAACTTCTTTTTTCTTCTTCTTTGTGTTGTCATTGAGGGAAAGAGATAAGATCGTTGTTCTGGTTTGATTTGCACCGGGCAGAGACACCAATTTTTCTAGTAGTTTCACTTTCACCAATTTTAACTTTTCTTGGCTGGTGCACTAAATTTGTGTTTCTTTTTTTTTTCTGTGAGATAGACTTTTGGGGAAAAGAGTACAAAATGGGCCTAACTTAAAAGTTGCAAAGGTAGTTTTATTAACCCACACTAAAGGAAGGGGAAAAAAAGGAAAAATTTGAAATTGAGAAAAGGAAAATTTGAACTTTTCAAAACTCTTCTCCCCACTAACTGTTTACTTTTCTACAACTAACACAGAGAGACAAAACTATGACTTTCAGTCAGTTTCACTATTTAAACATAATTTTTTTTTATCACTTTGGGAGAGAAGTCTCTCTTGATGTCTCTATGGAATTTCCTCCATTGTTTTCTTGTGGATTTTAACTGCTACAAAAAAACAGCTGTCTGGTAAAAAAAGCCTGTTTCTGTGACCCCTCCCATTAGAAGTTTCCAAGGCTCTTTATGGGTCATGAGTCTAGACTTTTGCATATTAGGGTGTCACTTTTTAAAGATGTACAACTCAAAGGAACAAAGGATTCTTCTTCTCAGGCAACAGAGATATCTTTTCACTTCTTCACCAGCACAGTGGACTTAGCTTTATCCTTGTTCAAGCGTCTCATAAGATCAGTATCACTTAGTCCATCACACACACTTTTGTTCAAAATCTACAAACAAATTTGCACATCTCCCTAAATGCCTATCTTCCCATGATTTGAAGGGATATATTAGTCTAGTTTCTATGGTTTACAACTAGAGAAGTCCAGTCAGAAATATCTACTTCCTCAATCCCTCCTTTCAATAATCTTTATCAGTTCTTTTGTTGGTGTCATACATATCATGTTGTCTTTCTGAGTGTTAAATCACTCTGTCTTTCCCCTCTCTCTTTCAGAGAAAGGGTTGGAGTTCTGACAGCTTCATCTTGCCCAGAAAGGGTTAAATCTGCCTGTGTCTGAGATGGTCAATGTGTGTTGGGTGTTTTGGAGTCACCAGAGGAGGAAGAAGGGGGAGAGGTGGTCCTTGTCCACCCCTCGGTGGCAATCGGGGTGGGCTCAGCCCAGCCAGCCCCAGAGGTGTTATCAGGGCCCAGCTCCTGCTGTCCGTCCCGGCTGGGCTGGCTCCAGCCCTCCCGTCCCTCCCCTGCTGTCCGGCCGGGCCCAGAGGCACGGCCCGGCCCGGGCCGGCTGCCCCAAGGGGAAGGGGGCGGGGGGGCTGGGCCGGGCTGGGCCGGCCTAGGAGAACGGCCCGGCTCGGTGTCACCCGTTCGAGTGATCGGGAGGAAAGGGCTCACTTGCCCTCCCTCAGAATTTTGTGAGTGCTCCTCAAAGTCACATCTAGCTCCCTCAATGGTCCAACAATATATCAATATTCAGAAATAGACTCGGATAATTGTTTGTCTAGAAAAAATCTTCAGATGCTCACAGGAAACTATTTCTATTTTAACTAAAAACCGAACTGTGTCAACCTGTAACAATTGTCTTAAAGCTGTTTCAGCCATGTTCCAAGTTGATTTCCTTCTTTTTTTCCTCTGGTTATTACAGGTTTTTCAAGGCTGTCTTATCTCTAAATTTTTTAGGTTGAATGTTTGTAGTATGATTTAACATCCTTAAAATGTTCCTTTCCTTCTTACCTTTCAGTCAGTGACATGAGTCCAGTTTAACTATTAAAGCTAAATGCTTTAGTTAGGAATTCCTACTGTTTTTAAAAGTGTACAAAATCTCAAAACCAGGAAACAACAAGCAACCCAGATGAAAACAACAAGCAATCAAGTGATGATAAGATTTATAAAATCAACTGTAATTTCTCCATCTTAAATTTAAATCAGAAAAAGCTTATCAGACCAGTACTAAACACTCAACACAGTTTGCTATTAAGGGATTTTATCTCTTACAGAAGTATCCAAGAAAACACAGTGAAACTGAACTTCATGGAGGTAGGCCTTGTTCAAAACTCTTGCCCTGGATTAAAGACATCACACTTTCAGATAAACACAAAACAGACAATACATGCTTATGAACCCAAACCCTAACAGAGACAATTAATCTACTTTTTTTTTTTTTTTCCAGTTAATTAGCAGTAGGTTTATAAGGCTATGAAATGAGATGCATTATATTGTTTGGAAAAATGTGGATGTACATCCTTGGCTCTACCTGGATACATCTGCACAATATTCTAAGGGCAGAAAAAAGTCTCTTCTCAGGAACAGACTAAATATGAAGGCTTCTTCATCCATACTTTGTAAACTGTGTGCCATCACAGCCACAGAACTAGCATAACAACCAGTGATCTCTGCTCTGGATGATGCCAGAAAATGCCTTGTAGGATAACAAAAATGTAGTCAGTGGTTAAGTCTCTCCTTGCATTGACTTTTTGACACTTTCATAAGGTCACCTTCTAAAACTTAAGATGTATCTTGGCATGAAACTCTGAGACCAACACTGTGAGCCACAGAATGTGGAATTTTTGGAACAACCTGTAGAAACTTTCAGCAAGTTTCCACAGTCTCTCACCCATATATTTGCTACAACTGAGCATTTACTGTATTATGTTGCTAATCATTTAAACGCACTTCATAAATGTTTTTGAAGTACCTTCTCACAACAATTTGTTCTTGCCTACTGCTCTATTTGCTTTATTAATTATTGTGTTGACAAGCTGTCTGCTCAGTTCAATGGATCATCTTGGGAGGAAAGACAAATTTAGGAACACATCAGCAAACATTTTAGACCGCCTTTAAGTATTGTCATTGTCTCTAAATATGTCTGGGAAAGTGGATTACTTTAATATTTAGGTAAGATATACTTTCTTTAAAATGGCTGAGGGATTGATTTGTTTCGGTTTTGACTTGTCCATTGGCAAGGTGTGAAATGACAGAGAAATATAAATTAAATTAAGATCCCTGCATAATTAGGTGTGGGTTATGTAAAACTCAAAATAAAAGCATCTTAAGTGACTTAAGAATAAAAGCATTTTATAAAGCAATTATTTATTACTGCCCTTCTAACTGTTACATGGGACAGAAAAATTATGCTGTGTTATACTGACAAGTTGTCACACCTAGAAAGAACGAAAGTCAACAATCAATCAATGTGATGACCTTTCAAAGAAGAAATGCAAGCTTGGGTTAAACTAGGCTCAGATCCAGAAAATCCAATTTAATGAATGTCATAACAGTAGAACCAGTTAAAGTGAGTTGTTGACTAATTTCTTCCTATGACTTATGATGGCTAAATAAAGCCACCAGTAATAATTTAAATTGCTTTCAATTAAATGCAAACACAAGGAAGTAATCAAGTTATTATTTTGATGGAAATAAAAGATTGTGACAGATGTCAAATTCTTTTAAAAGTAAGTATTATGGAGATACAAGATACTCCCCTGAAATTGTTCCTGAAAAGAGAGAACATTTCCCAGTTCTAAATCCCTGCTTTTTTAATACATAATCCCCATAGAAAACTAAATATCATATATTTTAAAATAATTTTATTTCATGCTTGCTATACTTCATGGTATAAAATATCTGAAGACTTAATATTATGTTTCAGAAGATTATGGATATGAGAAAGGTTATCATTATTCAAAAAATTTCAGGAGATGAGAAGAAGTTCAAGTCTCCATCCATATCAACATTGCTATCCTTAGCTTTCATGAACAGAAACCAAAATAGAAACACTTTGATAAGTTCATATGATTTTGAACTGAAAAGAAATTACTGCCATCAATGACTCTACTTTGTTAACAAGATCCTTGCGTACACGCCTAGCACACTTTAAAGCATACCAGCCCTGGTGAAAATTATAAAGATTAATTAGGTAGACAGACATTCTAGCTGTGATATTTTGTTTTAATTTAAACATGCCATCAATGTTAACATGTATTTTCAAGCACTCTGACTTTCATCCTTAAATTTTTGTTGGCAACACCCTGACATTAAAGTTATCTCATGGATATGAAGCATAACTCTGGTACTTTTCAGAGGACAAACATGACTATTTCATGATTTCTGTAGTTACAAGTAATGACTATGGGAATGGTTAAAGAGACCCTTAAGTTTCTTGTTCCCTAGATTAATTTGTAAATTTTATATGTAAAATTGCAAAGTGAGGGATATATAGTACCCAGACGAAAGAAGGAAAAATCCCAGTCAGGAAAAAGGAAAAGGTTGACACCATTAGTGGTGGGAACCCAGGAATGCTGCTGAATTTCTGTCGTTCACAGTATACAAACATGACTGAACAAGGCACTGAGCAACCTGCCCTGACTGAAGCTCTTCTGAGCAGGAGCTTGGACTGAAGAACTCCAAGGGTCTTTCCCAACCACTGCACTCCTGTGCCTTTGTGAATGTCAGCCTCTTTGCCTTGCCAAAATTAGGGCCATCTACAGCTTGTGAAAGTTGGCCTTCTCTCGACCACTGTCCAGTCCCTTGCTTATCTCTGACCCAAGACACATCACCACAAATCTCATGGGTGTGCTTTGTCCTGCTGATCACAACACAGTGTCCTTCTCATTCGCTATTCTTTACCTGCCCAAGTCTCCTCTCCTTGTTATTCTATGTCTTGGTTAGATTTGGGCAATAAGCTGTACTACTTAATGTGAATGCACAGCCTAACTGTTAGCCAAAGTATTGTTTGGCTGTTGAGAAGGAGATGATTCATGGACTTTGTCAAAACTAAGCTACTTTGGTATAATCCTTTGCACACTCGGTACCTATAATTCATGCACTTCATTCATTCATTAATTCATTCATTCGTGAACTCTAATCTTTATGCAAACATTAAATAAATAAATTTTGCCTATTTCAAACTCTCATTAGAAACTCCTAACAACATGAGATATGGGATAAACTAGCCTGAAGACGTACTAAAACTGTATTTCTAGTTACAAGACTACCATGTAAAAATGAGAACTCTGATTCAGAAGATTTTTTAAGAGACTAAAAACTTCTGCTCTGCTAAAATTATTTGCACAAGATTGTTCTTTGTGTGGTATAATATACACAAACATTTCTTCTTGTGAGCATTCCCAAACCAGACACATTTATGCATTTCATTGTAAGATGAGTTTTGCCTTGTATAGGTGCTTATACCCAAAAAAACAATCATACCTGTAATTCCACTAGTATCTCCAGGCAACATGCAGCTGTAATAGAAAGCATTTTCTCTAAAAAAAACCCCGACTTTCAACTATAATAGTCCCTACACCTGAAGGTAATTATTTTAGACTTCAACAATTATATTGATTTCACTGAGTATGGTGAAACTCTCTGATTCCACAGACAAAAACACTTCTGAAAATAACATTTCCTAGTCTTGTACGGTTTGCACTTCATCAGAGTAAAAGAACAGTTTAGTCCAATTCCAGCTGAACTCGTGAACCAATTATGTTAGCACATTATGAACTGACAAGTTCCTATAATAGCATTCCTTGCAGACAAAGAATAAAGAGATGAAATCTAATCTAATTAGTCACAGCCTTAGGCTTTCCCTTCACAACTAAAAGGCTGCTAATGTGCCAACCAACAGAATATTACCTGATCCACCTGTTTATTTGGTTTTGGTTTTTATTCTTTTCAAATATTCTTTTCAAATTTTCAAATCTTCATTAAAAATTAATTAAAAAAAAAAAAAAAAAAGAGAGAGAAAGAAGGAAAAGAATAATGAAAATACTTGATGAAGAACCGAATTCACCTGACAAAGAAACACAGAAAAACTTTGCTACATACAGATGGAATAAAATAGTACTGTCTTTCTGAGATAAAATAAAAGGGAAAAAACACATTCAATCTTCACAGTCAATAAGTAAATTGTGTATATCTAGTATACTTATAAACTGTCTCAGACCTGTCAAAACACTTAAGACATATATACTCCTTCTTTATATTTTTAAGGAAGTCCAGACACTAGGTTCTACACCAATGGTAAAAAGTAATTTTATTTTGCATATGAGTTTTTTTAAATTATGCTGAACAGGGATTCTAGACCTTGATGTATAGCAGACATTCCCCCAGACACAAATCTCTTACAGCAGATAGCTCTTTCCCACTGAAGTTAGTGAGTCCTCAGCAGTACGGCATGGCAGCATGTCAGCAGTGCTGCTGTGGGCTCCATAAATCTTATGACAGACTTGGGAGCTCTGCCACGACAGAAAATAGAGAATGAAACTGTCTCCTTACATTGGTGTTACCATGATGGAAGTCAGATTTTTCTTTCAGACTGTCCAGCAGACACCAAACTGAGGGAGGTATCACTGCAGCATCTTGTGGAAAACACCAAAGGTTTATCTCTCTTCCACTGTGCTGTATCTTAGCTACATTGCTTTCCCTGCTGCAGTCCAACCATCCTGACTGGACAGGGCAATGCAATTCCCACAGTTCAAAGTCCACTTGGCCCTGAAACCTTTATTTCTGCTGGCACACTCAGTGCTTGACTAAAAGCTTGGAATCTACCCTCACTTACTGATATAACGTGTCCCCAGAAAACCTTCTTGCCCTGGTTCTCCGGTTCATAAAATTGGGATCAGCAGAGGATTCTGGATATGCCATTCTTGGAAACATGGTCTGGATGACAACTGCTCTTAGGATAGAAGGTTAAACATACATGGGGCTGAAAGGAAAGCCCATGGCTTGACTGATAAGTTAAAACACTTTGAGAGATATTCATCACCAAACTGACCATGTTTGAGAGGACATCCAGATTTCAGAGTAACCAGAGAACTTCCAAGGGGCTTTTGAGAAAAGAAATCAGCACAAAGAGAAGAAATCGGGCATGAAAATCAGTAGCTGTGGGTGGAGACACTGGAGTGACAGTGGCTGCTGACATGGTCTGACTGAGTATTGGCAACTGTCTCCTCCTCACAATGCAACCCTACAAAGGGGTACAAAGGAGCCCTCCCAAGGGTGCTGCATCTGGCTTGGTGCTGGCAGCATGTGACATCCCCATCCTGAGGTGTCTGGGGCTGTGGAGACTTTCTCACTGTTGTGTGCGTTGGCAGGCTCTAAGGAGCAGCATGAGCAGCAGCTGGGATGGAAAGATTACAGGGGCACAAGAATAGGATTATATAGGGTTACTATTTCTCTCTGAAAAGGGGAAAGAGGCCTGGAACCCAAGAGTGCGGAATGTGGGAGAGAGGAAGGTAAAGTTTTTTGAGGATTAGTTCTATAATAATATTAAGAACATTATTATAGAACAAAGAATGTTAGTCTTAACAGTTTTAAGTGTCTAGTATAATGATTTGTTTCGTTACTAATGCTGAATGCATAGTTCATTGAATGCCATTTAATTACCAGTTTTAAATTAACCCATGTCTTTCTTTAATCCTAATTTGAATCATGCAAAAGCAAATATTATTCTGATTGTATGGGTGAAGAAGAAGTAATGAGTAAGAGGAAAAGCAGACAGAGACAGGCATAACACTTAGAGTAGGCTACCTGTAATTCAAACTTTACCCTCTGTTTTCCATGCTTCTAGGTAATATCAGTCAGGAATATCAGAAGTAAATTAGATTAGCCTGTTCAATGCCACAGTATGGTTGACAAATTCAAGTTATATTGATTCCACAGGTTAGGAAAGATCACCTCCAGACACATATATGTATACAGAATATTCCCTTACACCGACAAAGACTAGGAAAAAAAAAAAAAAGAAAGGTCACTAACAGGGGTCAAGATGTTTGTCTCTACTCCTCCACTCCCTGTAAAAAAAAGCTGTAAAAGAAAGCTGCCCAGAACATCATTAACAGCTTGCGATAGACAAGAATTTTTGGAAGTCTTCAACTAATCATGCAAATAAGGTGGGGGTTATTTTGTTTGGACTATTTTGCTGGGGTTTTGTTGTTGTTGGGAAACAGAGTGAAGGCCTTCAACCTCTTCACTGAACCCTCTGAGCAAATGAAGTCTGGATGTCAGATGACAACAGCCAGCTTTAGAAGACTGGAGAATGTCAAAAAGGACCTCAAAGACACAGCTAAGAGAGTACCTATCAAGAAATTTGCTTAATGAACTTCAGTAAGAAAATAGAGGATCAGAGATCATTGGATCCAGCAGATCAAACCTCTAGTTCACCAACCTCTAGTTCACCAACTGTGACCCAGAACAAAAATGTATATCAAAAATGATCATATAGGATCCAATATCTACATATGGACACACAGGCATAAAGTTTGCTACATATTTTTAATAATTTTAAGTAGTTATACGTAAATATATTGTAATGTATTTTCCAATCCCTCCTATTTAAGCTTCATAATGCTAAACACACTGTTTATCACTAAAATTACAGGCTACTTTTTCAGTCTCCCTCATCTGAATCTGCAGTGGTGATGCATTTCATGCACATGGTGTAACCCTTGGGGGTGGTGCTGAGCTGGGCCAGGAGTTAGACTCAATGATCATGGAGGGTCTCTTCCTACTCAGCTTATTCTTTGATTATGTGGTTCTGTGACAGTTGATTTTTTCAATGTTAAATTAGTCTTGCTAAAAACTCAGAGTTTGCAAACACTTTGATAGGGCACACATTAACCTACACTCTAATGTTGTCCAGAGTATTACCAAAATAAAATAGAATAAACTACAACTCATAAAAAGTTAGGTTTTTACCAGGCCCGTAGACTATAAATTATCTACCCTTAACTTGTTTTTGTTAACTCCCTTTCAAATCACAATTTTCTTGGCAATAAGCCTGACACCCACTCACCACCCCCCTCAAAGTACAAAACATTATCAGTTTTTTTGAAAAATCACCAAGAAGTCAATTTAATGTTTCCTTCAAATAAATATGTGATTTGGTAACAGCTAACATATAAGAAACAAGACTGAAGTTTGATAACAACAAGATGAAAGAGTAAATAGCCTGTGGGCACAGCAATAGAAAAATGATTTATATCTCAGCAATCCATGATGAAATAGGAAAGAAGAATGCATTGGAAGTCAGCATGTAACACTGTCTTGAATTGAAAAGAAACATGATAAAGTCATTTACACTGGAATACATTGACTAAGTCTCTCGATATCAGGTCAAGCCATCTCATTATGAAATGGATTACATCAAAATTAGAGCATTAGAAAATTTGATTGACCCAAGTATCCTACTAAGCTATTTGCCTCCCACAGTCTTTTCCCTCCACTAAATTTCTGAACACTTTATTTCATTGCTCCTGTCTCTTCACCTCCATAACTTATTTCCTCATTGATCAGTACTGCCTACACTCAGGCTTTTGCAGCACCCGGCAGCCTCAAGATCAGACTTCTGAAACTCACCTGAAAGGTCAGGGGCACAGCACCACTCCTCTGTATCCAGCTTCAAGAGCTCATTTAGGAAAGGTCATTACTGTTATGAAATAGAATCACTCAATTTCAGACTTTAAAGCCATCAGAAGAATAAAAGCACTGCAGTTTGAAGTTATAAAAAACAACCAAAAAAGAGCAATGGAAGTTGCTGAAATCATTTTTAAAGCATTTAAATGGTGCAGAAAACAGAAAAATCCACTTTTCTAGATAGACAGTGAATAGATAATATGAGAAAAGATGGTTGTAAATGGACTTTCCATATGCAATAGAATCTGTAATTCTGGTAAATATAACATTCAGAACTGACAAAAAAGACCAACTCAATTATTATAAAGAACTTCTGAAGAGATTTTTTCAAACTTTTGCCATCAACAAAGCAAATTTCTTTATTGGGGCAGAAAAATTTAGAAGTGGTAGATTTATTTCTGATACAAGGAACTAATAACCTAGGAGAAAGCTATGAGAAATCTGTTTGGTACAAGTTACAAGCAGGTGGCAGCTGTGAATATGTAAACATCTCTATATTTACTTTCATGAGCTACCTCAAAGCTACAGTAGTACCAAGTAATTTTATGGCTCAATGGACTTGTACCTCTTTGACTTGTTGGGTAAATATTCTGTTGGTTAAACAACACTGACATCCATGCCAATTTCCTTGAAATCAATAGCTAGTCCAGGCAACAGGAAAAAATCAGAATTCAAGAGTACTTTTGTAACCAAATATAAAAGGAGGGGAATTGATACCAAGAGGGTTAATTCAATTTTCACTGGGCCTGTGAAAATTTTAGCATCATAACAAGGCATGCAAAAGCTACCTTTAGCAAGGACAGTTGGAAGATAAGAGCAAGATATTTGGCTCAAGAATGAACTGATAGACAAAACAAGGACTGCATCTCTGGGATCTTGGGGTGGGATTCATGGTAATGGATAACTTGTGAAAGGTATGTAGCAACTATATATATATGCAACACACTTGTAAAATCACATGTCCACATAAGGTTGGGAGTATTCCCCATGGCATCTTAGGTCTGAATTAACAAGCTCTCTGTCCTCTTTAACACAGCTTTCATTTTGGAGAGTTTTATCCCAATATTTCAGACATTTGGTGTCACTTTTGGCATATGAGGACTCGGAACATTATCTTACTTACAACAGAACTTGAAACAAAATACAATTTATTCCAAGGCCTAAATTTGTGACAACACTTAGAAATAATTTTCAGATAGTTTTTGTTTAATTTTACTTACTTCCTAAGCAAAAAAGATAAAGAAAACTGCCTCTAAACTATTTTTGTTTGTTCAGACAGATATAGCATTAACCTTTAACACAGTATATCTTTTTAGATCACTAAGGTTGAAGTTATCTGTCTCCAAATCTCCACTAAACAACCAGGTTCACAAGTTGTATTAGCTGCATTTCTTACAAGAACAGCCTAGCAGAATAAATTTGTCTATCTTTAAATGGCAAATGGCTTACTAGCAGTGAAATGGTCACTGTATAAAAGCATAGCAGAACTCAGCACCTGAATGTGAGTGATTTTCTACTTCACAGCTTTTCCAATATCCTTTAGCTTGCCCAAAACTGTGAAGTTTCTGATGGAATTGGGGAATTAATTTTGTGGTGAGCGTTTTTGGGTGATCTAATAGTTCATAGAGCTCTAGTAAGCACAGGTAGGTTACTTAGTTAGAAAAAAGAACTCTTCACACAGCTGTCATGCCTCAGCATGTTAGCAGTAAAAGGAGGACTCTCAATAAAGTGGTAGAAACCTTGCTGAACAACAAACAAAAAAAAGGTGGCACTTGTTGAACGCATAAAATAATGTAATTCTGCTTAGAAATGATAGAGAACATCTACTTCTACTAAAGCCTATCTGTATTCTAATCAATAAATTAGTGAAAAATCATTATAAAATAAATTAATCTCTTCCAATATGTCTACAAACTGAATATCAATTTCAATAATGTAATTTATAAAACATCTTAAAAAATTTAATATATCCAGCTTACCTTTGTAGATTGTAATAAATACAAAAGCTTCTAGTATAGGGCAATAAATTTTTAAACATAGTTTTACAATTCTTAATTTATAAGATATTTGCTGGAGTTACTGGGAATTGGAGTGCTGACAAAGAGGAAGATAAGTTATATTTTTCATACAGATGCAAGCTTGGATCCCTGTTGAGAGTACAATGCTAAAACCAGGCTGATCAGTCTTTGTATAAAGTATTTTTCTGAAGATACTGAAACATCTCCTTGATCCTTAAACTCTTCAAAGGGCAGAAGTACACAGATCATTAAATCAAAAGAAAGAAGAGGAAAATCATCTGTTCTATACTGTGGTAGGAACATCTTGTAAATTACTACTATTCAACTTCTATCCTACTATTATCCTACTTCTTTGACATCATTCACTCAAGATGAGGGCAGCAGATACACAACAACCAAGTAACCTTAAAAACACAAAGATCTAGAAGAAAACAAGTAACAGTAAAACTTAAATTTCAGAAAACAGCATTATTACTTGTGTATTCTTGCATGCACCTTTCAAATGCAAAAAGCTTTGGTGCAACTGTTGTTCCATGTTTCCTCAAACTAAAATATTTTTAGCTGCCTCTTGTACCCTGACAATGGATCTAACCTACCAAATTACCCAGGTGTTATGTTGTTACCTCAGCATTGCTTGCCTTTGATGAAAAACAACTCCGCACACAGCTTGTATTCCTAAAATACATCCTAACATCCCTATGTGATAAAAACAGGGCCCAAAGAATAAAATAGTCATTGTTTCCTCAACACAGAGGAAGTCATTTTAGCTCACAGCATCTTGTGTTCAGTGGACAGGCTGTAGAAGAAAAATTTACTGATTAATCATATCTCTGGTTGAAGTATTTCACTCCCCAGAGCAGCGCATATAGTATTTCATAATGCAGAAATGATTGGATGTTTCAGAACACAGTTCTGAGGCTGCTCAAAACTATTTTGGGTACTTGCAATAAATAATTCTCCTATTCCATGACAATAGAAAAAAATGATGGCTTAAAACCAGTTTTGCACAGCCTCCTGCTCCAGCTCATCCAGAATATACTATTAGAAATTAAATTCCTTGTTTGTATAAGGAGTGAGAAGATCATAATTTATCAGTTTGTTAAGAGATCAGGATAAGATTTAAATGTAATGCCTAGATTAAGTTCAATTGGAAAACTAGATAGAGAAGTAGTCATATGACAATTTCTGACACATTGGAAACTGAATATAATTTTTCCAAACAAAATTCACCAAACAGTTAAGAAAGATAACAGTTTTGATATTGTGCCAAGTTGCTTTTACAGTGGATAACTGGGGGATCTTTCTCTCAGGTACATGTGTTGTAAGTGTTGCATTTATATTGTTATTTTTGCAAAATATTTTCTTTGTTAAATTTGAAAATTTTTTGCTGCTGTCTGTCATGGAAATTTCACACACACCAATGGATGCTTTTCAAATCCTGCTGTATTTGAATCAGTCTACCAATTAGATTAGCCAAAATACCTTAATTTAAAACTAAAATTCCATAATTCACACAATCCAAATTTTCATGAAGACAAATCTCGTCTGAGCTCTTAGTTGTCCCAGTATATAGTTTTTAACTGTCCTTCCTTTATACTACTGTTTTAAAAAATAGTGACAGAAACATTGGTCTTTATTCCAGACTTCACCTCTAGTTCAGTAATGGTATAGTTATTCAGGCACGACAAAATATTAGTGTTCATTAGGTCTATACATTGATCATAGGTCTTTTATTCCAGCTACTCAAGTGTGATTCTTTCACAATATGTAATGTTTGGATTTTGGTAGCAGTTTCTCAGCAAATAACTATAATATACTAATATTAATTTTTCAGCTAAAGGAAGGTTGGTTTATACTTATCAGAGTTAGAAAAATCTGCTTTAATTATAACTCTGCCCTTGTAGTTAGGTGGATGGAGAACACCTAAAGCTCCTCCCAATGATTTCATTGACAGCACAGTTCACAGGTTTGTTCACAGGCACTCAGGGGATTTCAAAACTGCTTGTGAAGTATTTACTGTGATAGATAATAGTGATGGGACACACATAAGAATCTCTGTACTCATATGTGAATAGAAATGCTTGTGACACCTGACTGACAATATTTGTTTACTTTATTTTAACAAAAAACACAAGATTTTATTCCTGCTCTAGTTCCCATCTTTTAGCATCTCTTAATATTTGAAGAACTTTTATTCACTGTGAATCAGCTATATAAGATAATTAATCAACTTTGTTTAAGGTTCCATTTCAAATCAGACTGCCTTTTTCTGGACACATGAAACAAAACTATTCTTCTGTTACAAGTATACAAGGTACACAAAATTCTGTTAAGGTATTGAATATTATTCTTCCTGCTTCCACAATATCTCTTCACTCTATTTGAAATTTGGGTTTCAATGGTATTTTATAAGTATTTCTTTGGTTTTGATACAATTTCTTATACATATTTCAGCCTGCTCTGTGATTTGAAAGATCTTTCTTCTGCTGCACAGAGAATTAGAAGGATCTATAAGAAAAACAAAGGAAGATTCAGGATGTTTAAAATATTGAAGATCTTTAAAGTATTATTGTGTACTTGTTGATATATCCTTACCTGTAATTCCAGAACTGCAATGGCAATTACTCTCAGCTTGTGGTAAAGTAGAAGAAAATCAAAACATTTGGAATAGGCATGGAAAAAAAAGAAATAGAACAATTACAGAAATTAAATGAAACAGAGGAACAAAGAGACGATACATTTTCAACAGAATTTTAGGAAGATGATTCTTTGTTGATTTTTGAAATGGTATAGTGCTAAAAAACCCTTTGACATAGATCAGCTATATTAGACTGGGATATTTATGGTGCAATAAACCTAAATAAAAATAAGCAGAACGAAAAAGAATGGTCAAGAGCACAGACAAGAAAAATTACCATAAATCTTGAAGATTTTCAAATAAATGTTACATCCATTTGTTACTACATTTTTTAAAAAAAATAAGAGGTATTTAGACAAATCCCATCTCTCTCCTCTAATCTTTTAACCCACTTTTGACATGGTACACTTTGAAAAGCTTTTCACCAGATCTTCTTCAAGTATTTCCAGTCTAGGAGAGAAAAAAATTATTTTTGAAATAGATAGAGGGTTTTGTATTTTTACTTTTCTGTAGGTTTTTCTCCTTCTCCAATTTTCACCCAGCTCACAGGTGACTATTCTCAATGTTTATAAAACTATACAATGTTATTTTATATCAATATATGGAGCATATACACATTCTAGGAATATTTGACTTCATTCAACTACACTATCAAGACTCGACTTTTGCACAAAGTATTAAGAAAAAGCTATCTGCAGGAATAAACTTTTCTAGAGAATACTATTGGATCAACACAAAAACAAACAAACAAACAAACAAACAAAACAAAACAAAACAAAACAAAAAAAAACACCCTGAAAACCAGCAAATCTGTTTTTCCAACCCTTCACTTACTAATCTGTGTGGAATAAGTGCACTTTCTATAGAACTGTTTTCAAATTCACAGTTCTTGTTCTTATGCTAGAACATAAGAACATTTGTGTCATTCTTCTTTGTCATTCTTTTCCCCAGTTCCCTTGTGTGTTTTATTTTCCTTAGAAACTTAGAAAAGTGTATTTTATATTTTCTTAGAAAAAAAAAGACAAGAAATTAGGAAATAAATGTTCATGAAAGCAAATGTTTCTGTTGAAATTATGTTCACAGAAGCCAGGAACTCATATAAAATTGACAGTATAGTTGTCACTCATGAGATTAGATTAATACAAATATTTTCTTCAGTGTTGTTAAATTCTATTATCACACATCTGTGGACTCTTCCAGTCAGCCAAAGATATTCAGTGCATCATGTCTTATTCAACATATTTAGACTAGATGTTAATGACTAGACCCATTCTCTTTATTTTAAACTTCCCACTTTCCACTCTAATAGCACTTCCTGTTGAATGTTTCGTTATGAACAAAAAAAAATTCTACCCAAGGTAATTGAGTATTTGAATTGTATTTGAATTACTGATCTTGCGAAGTTTTATCCACCAGTTTTAAAATAATTCCATGATTTTAGTATTAGAACGAACATCTCTGCAGGTGATATCTGATGACTTTGGGGAGATTACAGCACTCAGTACAATATATCTTAGATGAGTTTCCATCTGAAGAGCTGCTCTGGATTTTTGTAGCTGATGGAGCTTACAATTCAGGTTATTCAAGAGAATAACCTTAGCTTCTGTGTCTCCAATACATTCTTAGTCTATATAAAAGTATTTTGTAAGAAATACTGCCTGTTAATACTGTAACAGTATTTGATGATCATCAGTATTGTTGCTCAAATGTGTTAGAAAGTTACAGATGTATTATCTCAAATTCTAAGGTCTAAGAAAAATTAAACAGAAAACCTGGGTGGTTTTTTGTTTTGTTTTGCTTTCTTCCCAGAATACCAATCTCAGTTTCTTGGAATGTGTTTTGGGTATGCAACATTTTACCATTTAAAAGATCTTTTTGTTTGTTAAATTTAACACGTTTAAGAATTTTTCTCCACAATTCAATGTTTCTTTTTCATGGGTAGGTTTGAACAGAGACATCTTTAGACTTCACTGAAGTACTCTTCAGTGTACTGAATTAGTACACAGTACATTCCTGGCATACATATTCAAGTATATCAAATTATAAAATACTTTCTATAAATACATATATGGGTAATTTTAAAATCTGCTTCCCAGACAGGAAAACAATCATTTAAGTGTGTGCAAAACCCAAATTCAGAAAAGAAATAAACATGGATGCAGTGAATTGGTTTCAGAACTGGAGCGCATATTCATCAACATATTTTGCAATATTCAAACATCCTACCATTAATCTTCACGTTGATGAGCTGTCAGTCTGTTTAAGATCTGTAATCATAAACCCACTTATTTACATAGATGGTATCTTATGCAGTGTAAGCCTATGACAGCTCCTGTATTTCTTTACTTCCAACTCTGAATTTAAGAGGAATACATTGAGAAATATAGTAAAATATAAAAAGTCTCCTATTTTCTTTAAATCCATTTTTGTAAAACGTTTTTGAATCAGGTCAGCTTAACTCAAGCAGTCCATCTCCAAAAAATCCACCAGTTTGCTGGGTAGGCAGCACTCTTCCTTAGACCTTCACATCTCCAGTGACTGTGCTATCTGGTTTGAACAGCCACAGAAGAAACAGCTAAAAATGCCTCTCAGAGAAAGTGAAGGATGAAACAGACATATAGGCTTAATGGGTGAAATAGGTATATTTGATTAGAGTTCCTCCCCTAATAACTAATAACTTGTCAGATTTGATAAAACCAAGTCCAACAGAGCTATACTGTATGAGTGCTTTCAATGGTGGGGCATTTGGATTCTCATTATTAGCAATTATAATGGCTTATTTGTGACCCAACAAACTCAGCAAATGTCAAGCAACTAATAAATAGTTTCACTGCATTTAATATCACTAAACTTTAAAATTTATATAATCAGTGGAAAATATACCAGGGAAAATTACCAAGACAGCAATGCTCCAACCTTCAGAAGCAAGATTTAGTATTGAATTTTTGCATGCTGTGGAAGAATGCCATAGTCCTTCCAAGCAACAGATAAAAAATGAAAGTGTCGCAGAAGTTTAATTACTTAGTAACCTGTCCCAATAATTTTGCAGCAAATATTCTTTCAATCTCGCTCCTAGGCAAACCATTACAAGAGAAATACAGTCTGAGCATGAGAAGAAGATATGATCTATTACATATTGCATATTGAAACTACATATTGAAACTGTTCAAAAGGTTTCATCAGCTTGAGCCCTGCTGCCTACTTGGAGAGAGCAACATAAATAAATAACCAATGATAAAAATAATAATAAAAATAAATAATTTTTAAAATGACTATTTTTTTTCCTCAGGTCATCACCCTTTATGGTCAAGCAAGATAGTTTTGGTTTGGGAGGTTTGTTGCATCTGAGACTTGAAAAACCAAGCAGTGTAAGCCTTTGATAACAATTTGAAAATGTAAGAAGGAGGAAATGGGATAAACAGCCAAAAATGGAATCAATCACTGCATTTCTTAGAATGCTCCAGCTTGAACAAATCAAAGAGTACTAGATGTCTCAGATTCAGGAGAAACACTGAAAACAAATTTTCACTGAATGACAGAAATTTTTCTTCCAGTAGAGAAAGTCTTGTAGCTGAAGTTTAATATTTGAAGAGACACACCTTTTAAGAACTTTTTTCCCCCCAGTGACACTTCAGCAATGTTATTCCAAGTAGCTGCACCGTATTTCTCCTTTCTATGAAACCCTGCCATGTCCTAGATCTTAATGTGATCTTGTGCCCATGAGTATCACAGATTAATTCGTAACAGGAAACAATCCAGTACAGGAGACAGAAGTTATACCTTGAGAACTGCCTACACAAGGCCCATCTAGGACTGAACCCACCTAAAATGGAAAGACATTTTACAAATACAAGGCTTCAATTTCCTTGAATTTCAAGGAACAGACTAACATTAAAAGTACTTTCCTCTATGGTCAAAACTCACCAGAGAACACTTAAACAATTGTCTGGGTTTCTCGCTATTGAGAAGGCCTCATTTTGAGTCACATTCTTATTATCAAAGCCAGTATTAAATGCAAACATATAAACAGAAAGTACATTTTCTCTCTGCTTCCAGTGACAGAAATAACTATCAATAAAAATGCTTTCATTAAGTATGTTACTGAGAGTTAACATTATATGTCCTTATGTTAAAATATCTTTAATTCAAAAGTATGGGCTTGCACTTACTAAGAAGAGTAAGTATTCCAAACTTTTTGTCTATAAAGATGATGCTGAACATTTATGCTCCAGCAGAGGGAAAATTATTACAATTTGAGAACTAATAACATGCAACTTCAAGCAACTAAAAAAATTCTATTGATATTTATTATTTGTTTTCTAGAGTTCTATATGTTATACAATCCTTTTTTAAAACTACAGATTATTTACACCACCTTCTGAAAATAGATACAAATAACTGGAAAGATAAAAGGAAGAAGCGAGATTTTTATGAAGGGTTTTCTCCTGTGTACAGTCCTAATTTTTCATCAGCAAATCTTAAGAAGAAATGCATACAAAAATCCCCACAAGCTTTTTGTAATTCACATGTACACCTGTCTCTCCATATGTACAACTGCTGCAGCTCTAAAAATAAGCCTAGACAGAACATTAGTTTAATGTCATAATGTAAAAAAGATATCAGCAGAATTAACTGTTTGTATCAGTAGACACTGTTTCCTGAGAGTATTTTCTATGTGACAAATCCATACACGACTAAAGTGAATGGAACTTTTTATTTCAGAGGTTTAGACCCCAGGAGAAGTAGACTTGCTTTCATAAATGTGTAAGAGTATTTATTGCCATTTTCAAAAGTCTATCCACACAGGACAGAGGAAAAAATACTTTTCACCTAATTAATTCTGCTATCTCTATTATCTGATCTGAAAGTGTCAAGAAGTTCAAGATTTTAATACTATGGGCCTGAACTGCTAAATATATTGAAGTAGATATTTTTGTACAATTTATTTTATGGACCTGCTAATCCTAATACATAAAAACAATAACATTGTCTCTACAACTTTAGGCACAAAGAACTATGTTTTCAGATCCCAGTGCCTCAAAGTCATTGACATGTGATTTTTCATTTCTTTTTAAAAAGGCATGGATATTTTGGTCCACACCACTGGTCAGGTCTTACAAGAAAACCCATCCAACAGGGATAAAATGGGATAATTCGAGCTGGGCACCTTTAGTATAATGGCTGAAACTCATTCAAAGGAAACAGCCAAAATCTGACAGTCTCTCACACTGGGTAAAATATATGTGCACTCTTCATCTTTAGAATATAAAAATGTACTTCTAATTTTACCAATGTATAAAATAAGTCCTGTAATTGAATAATGTGATTAACTATAATTAACTATATATTCAGATTATCATATCTCTTTTTCTCATAGCCTAATTAGAAAAAAAGATTTGAAGATTATACCAAGCTTGATATACTAAGAGTATTTCAGTATCCCTTTCCCTATCCTTTCCCTTTCCCTATCCAAATTCATGATTCACCTTGAGGAAAAGGGTTTTTTAAAGAAATATGTGATGAATCCATCTTTCTGTGCTCCTTCTCCATACATAAAATCCATACATTTTATGATTTTTCCTTGTTTCCATTTTGATAAATTTTATCCCTATCACACATAAATTTTACTACTATCACATGTAAACTGAGCACCCCACTATGCAGAGATCAGACCTTATAGGAATCTCTGCAAAAATGTTTGTACCCAGCAAGTACATGTTAATGCCTACTTTTATATTCAGCATGCACTTGAAAGAAGTAGCTAAACTGTACTGATTTAATTGATGTAGTTTATCACAAATGCTGACATAAGTACAACTTGGATGATACAGTGGGCTAATCAGAAAAAAAAATAGAGAATAGGTTTTTTGTTTATTACTCCATAAACTGGAGGAATTTTAAATTTCCTCATAAAAATTTAACAAGACTTTCTGTACTCATAGCATAAAGAAGCATTACCAGAAAATGCAGAACCTCTTCATGGAAGTAAAGGTCAAGGCTCACTTCCATTCCTCTTGAACACTGTGCCAACTTCTCTACATACCATAATTCATCAAATAATCTAATTAACTTGTTTAAAATTATAATTAAGTTAGGCGTACTTAAGGTCATGCAATTACAGGTCTGTGAAGAGAGTTTTACACCAAGAAAGCAGCTGCAATCCAAATGACAAATCACACATTCTCTAATAACTCTCAATTTCCAGACAGCTATTCATAATGGTTTTTTATAACCAAGTTAAAAGGAGGTTTTGTTGCTTTGCAAGTGCTGCCTGTTCAGAAGAAGCAAATACCACAATTATTAACTCAGGACAAAGCTTCTTGATTAGAATTTGGAATCATCACATTCTAAAAACATAAACAGTGTCAGGAGGTGTTGAGGCTTCCATTTCCTGCTTGACTACTGAATTCACAGTGATTCTGTGTGCTTTTTTTGGTTAGGGTTTTTTTGTGCTTGGTTAGTTGGGGGTTTGGGGGGTTTGTGTGTGTGTGGTTTTGTTTGTTTCTTTGGTTTCTTCCTGGTTAATCTTTTAAATTGTACATTTCTCACACTGTGAGAGGAAATATATTGGTTAGACTATAAGTTCTTAGGAGGTAGCCTCAAAAGAAGTAAAGGAAAGAATTCCCAGCTTATCTAATAAAGAAATACAAAAATTCTGCCCAGACCCTGAGCTGTATAATTTCACAATGATCTTTTATCCATGGTGAAGATACACTGCAGTTTCTAGAAGGGATGGAGATGAGTAGCACTGAACTGTTTTGCCTCCTTATTTTAGGCAGAGTCAACTGAGCTGAGACATGGCAAAACCAGAAAAAGCAGACTGTCTGACAGCAAAAGCACTGCTGTGTCAAGAAACCCATGTCCATACAGACTGCCTCAGAAATAAACAGAACAGTAAGAATGAGTATATGGTTGCAGCTAGAGTGTCGAGCTTAATTTTGCCTATAAATGTTTTTCAAAATAGTTGGAATTGCCTGCTTATTTCTGTCAATCATCAGAAGACAATTTTTTTCCTTTACTGAAGTGTATCTATCTGCATTATCTGTCCAGTTCTTTGCTCTAATGTCAGAGAGAAATACAGAGATATAGTCATCCAGGAGGAAAGAGAAAGATCATTTCATGTAGGAAGTTTCTAGTGGAAGTGTGGAGTGTTGGTCTGAGCAGTTATCTTTGCATGCATCTTTCAGAAATCTAGTATTAAATTTACCATAAAATGGTGAAAAAGCTAGAAATGAAATAGCATGAAATGTGAAATAGCTAGAACAATCATCGAAGTCACCATATGCTACAAGTAATTAAAAATAGTCCTTTTCTTTGTAATTTTTTTATATTTGTGGAAATTTTTCCAATAACAAATTGGTCTGGCATTTTTAAAAGTAAGAAATAATTTCAATTTTATTTGATTTGATGGTAATGAGACCAAAAAGGTTTAAGCTGACTTTATATTAAACTCAGCCAATGATATTAATGAGAAATTAACCTGAATACAAACTAGCAGTTAGCAAACATAAAATATTTCTTTTTTTTTTTTTTGCTACATCAACCAGCAGTATGTTTACATCCACAGAGGACCGCCCTTTAGATCAACTAATAACTCATGCTTTTATTAGGCCTCTGTTGTTACAGCACAGGTGCAGATTTCCAGCAAATGAAAAAATGCCACGTATTAAAACTCTTGAGTATCATAGTTCATGCCACAATTTGGGTCACTCATAACTCTGTCTAGGCTTCACCCCGCCAATATTTTAGTGACTCTTTTGGGTCTCCAAGAAGCTCACAATACAAACCAGGGTGTTCTGGAGTAGAACTAATTATCTTCACAGTGACTGGTACTGGGCTGTGTTCTGGATTTTGCTGAACAGAGGGTTCATAACATGGAGATGTTTCTGTTATTGCTGAGCACGGCTCACACAGAAAAAGGGTCTTTTCTGCTTTTCATGTTCTGGCAAGGAAGTTGCTGGTGCATGGGGGTTTGAGAGAGATACAGCCAGGACAAGTGACCCCATGTGACCAAAGGGATATTCCAGACCACAGGAAATTATGTTCAGTATATAAAATGGGTGAAGGAGGAGGGAGGAGGAGACATTTGGAGTGATGTTGTCTTCCCAGGTAACCATTATGTATGCTGGGGCCCTGTTCACCTGGAGATGGCTGAATACCTGTTCACCCGTGGGATGCAGTGAATAAATTCCTTGTTTTACTCTGCTTGTGTGAGTGACTTATTTTTCTCTATTAAACTGTCCTTATCTCAACCCATGTGTTTTCTGGTACCTTTCATATTCTCTCCCTGAAGTTGCTGGTGGGGAATGAGTGAGAGCCTACACAGGGCTTGGTTGCTGGCAGAAGTTATGCCATGGCAAAGGGTCACTGAAATTAATCCTTTGCTTGTGTGTTCTGAAATGGCATTTGTCAGCAGAAAGCACTGTATACTGATTCACACACAAATGAAGTTCAGGAAGCAGTGAACAGCAGTGTTTTAAAGAAGTAGGTAAAGTCTGTCTTTCTTGTCACTGGGACACAACACTACCTGCATGCCTAGTGCAGTGAGAAGAAATACTGGCATCACTGAGGTATGTCCTTCAGCAACAGTATTTTTTTTCAATATTATTTAAATGTTTTGTTCTTATCCCAGAAATCTTAAAGAACGGTAACGTGTGCAGATTGTTGAAGCACAGATTAAATGAGACACAATAAACAAGTACAGCATGTTGGGTGGTACTTGGAAATCTAATGTCAGGCAAAGTGAGATTTCCGCATAAGGAAACCAAGAGAGGAATAATGCTAACCAAAATCAACAAGTTTAAAAAAATCACACAAAAAATAACAGAACACTCAATACACCAGGCAAATGAAAAAGACCTCAGTATCTTCTTTCTAATGCTTTCCATTTACACTGCAGTGATCCCACCTTTGAGGCAAAGACCCTGGCATCAGGTGCTGTTTAGGGGCTCTAGAATAGTAGGGGGAGGAGTCCCAAAGGAAAATTTGGGATCAGCAAGAGCAGCAAGCTTAGCAGTCATAGCCCATACTGGAATTATAACAGTTCTGTCTACTTGATAGATCTTTCCAAGCCATGTTATCTGGGAAAAAGACTTAAACTTGCTTCCTAGAAAGTTCCAAAATGTTAGTATTTTTCTACTTGAGAAGTAGAAATTATTATGAGCAAATTCTATCCTTTCTGTCAGATTTAAATTTTTTTTCTTTTCTTTCCAATTTCCTGTCTCTCATATTTTTATTTCCTTCTTTTTCTCTTTACTTGGCATTTGTCTTTTGTCATACTTGCAGTTCAATTACTTCTTTTCAGTTTTGGACAACAATATTACAATCGGTACTCATAGCTGAACCTCAGTAAATGCATCACATAGCTGAAATACAGCTTCAAATTGCTCCAAGAAATCAGAAAAACAGAGTGCTCTCTCTCTTTTTTAGAAGTGAATGTCAGGAGCATATAAGCTGTGCATCAAACAGGGTCAGACAAGAACATCAGACCAGTCTTGGGAATGAAACATACACCCTGCAGGTATTCTGATGAGGCTTTTAAGATTTTATTTATAGATTAGGCACTGGGCATTTCAAACTATTATAACCTATGTTGTATTAGTAAAAGGTGTATGGCAAAGTCTAGAAAGGATGTATTTGTCTTTTTTTGCATTAACGCTACTTATATAAAATTAGTGTAAGTACATGATTTTTAAAAATGCATTTACATATACTTTTATAGAAGTGCGTAACATGAGTCTCCATAGCTTTATGATCACTTCTTTTGTATTTATTCTGAGGTCGACAAAATAAAATACAGGAAAACAAATGTAAAAGTCTTTGATTAGTTAAAAGAAGACCATCCTGGTTTGTATGTATCTTGATAACACTGCCTATTTCTCTCCAGGATTGCAAAAATATAAAACTTAGCATTATGAATGGTGACATTTACCCAGAAACACACACCCCTAGAAAACATTTCTTAAGCAGTTTAAACATGAGTGGTGTGGATACAGGCACAGCCATGGGACAGAGTTCAAAACTAACAGAGTTCTCCACCAGCCGTTAAGATATCTACCCCTTGCACTCACACTGCATGAAGCCTTAAAAAACCCAAAAGTTCCTCCTCCCTTCCCTCTCCCCACATCCCCTGCAAACCAATAAATTTCTTCCAAGAAAAGTTTATTCAGTATATTCACAGAATTTTAGGAAGTAAACAAATTTTCACTTAAAAAATAAATTTCCTCCACCTAGTCTTTCTTAGTTTGGATTTCTGGGGCAGATATGCCATAGAATTAAAAGCAAAGGATTATATTTCATCATTATTTAAAAGGTGTCCAACAGCCAGCAGCACAGCAGTACATGAGTCAAAATGTTTACTCTCACTAGTTCTTTTCATAAACACTAATAATTTAGGTACTTTGCATCCTCTTGGGATCTCTTAAAACCAGTGAAAATACATTATCCAAACACAAGAGCTAAAAGACAGCCAATTACATTTAACAACAAAACTGCTAATGTTCCTAGATAAATGATTAGTCAAAAACCACTAGGTTATTTTATGACACTTTGCAAAAAGAATGGCACATTTTTTTTCTGTTTCAGATCAGTAATTCCTGATATTGGTGTCAAATTAGTGCAGTTTTAAAGCTTTATTTGTTCACTTGTAAAAGCTGTAGATACCATAAGAGGTAAATTCCCTTGTTATTTATTTTCATTAATAATCTAAAAGTATGACTGGTTCAAATGAATTAAATATTTCTTCTCCTTCCCCAACCCCTCACCCCAAACCAGTGGAATCTTAACTATTAATCTAATCATCTCCCGACATGTGACAAAAAGATGCCAACAACAAATTTTGCTGATGAGTTACAGAATGACAGACATATTTTTATCACTAATACCTGTCTTCAAAACACAAAGGAGAAAAGGAATAGCTCCAAATTAGACCAGGAAAACCTTGGTTTGCACCAGGACTAGAAATGAAAGAGAAGACATGTCAGGGAAAAGTCCACAATGACTTATATTTAATTCTCTACTAACACACAAATTTTAAATTTTAATTTTATAGTTTCAAGAAATAATAATAAAAACAGTTAATCTACTGATAACAAAAACCAAATTTGAGGAAGACCCCTTCTTTTCTTTCCTCTTTGTTGTGGCATATCCTCAACTCATTCAATGTTTTGTTGTTTGGGGGTTTGAGAAGGGGATGTTTTGTTCAGTTATTTTTCTAGTAAGTGGTAATAGGTTGTTTGTACTATGCTTCAATTTTTACTTTGATCTTTCACAAATATTTTGTATAAAACTATAACTATATTTTGTATAAATATCTATGCTATAACTTGCTGAACATTTTTTTTCTTCTGGATTCATTTGATCCAAAAGTCACCAGTTTCTTGTGAACAGCATAAGGGACCAAAGAGCCAAAAACTCAGAGCCCTGATGATCATAAAGATTGATTATTATCAGCATCTGTTAATTCAGGTGATTGCTTTAATAACCCACACTGTTTACAGTGAGAAAGTAAAAATTTCACTCTCATTCAGGTTTGAAACTACCACCTTTTATTGTCAAGTCTGGGAATACCTCTGAGCAGGTCAGGTTTCTTAAAGAGATTCACTTCAACTCAGTGGTCTTCAGTATTTCAATGTAAATTTGGAGGTTCGTCTAAGGTATAATTTCCTCTCAATGAAATTAAACCAAATTAGTCTTTATCAAAAAGCATTTCTTTTCTCTCTCTCTATATATATATCTCCTATATTTGCTAATCACTCTGTAGAAATAGCAGGGGACATAAAATTCATGCAGCCCATCATTAATGGGGGAAGATGGCCTTAAATTTGATGGCTTATGAACAGGACAAGGAGTAGCAATTAAATTCATACAGAGGGACTGAGAGGAAAAAGACCATGGAGCAGGGTGTTACAGCAACCCTTTTGTTAGTGGATAGAAATGAGCCAAGACACAGACTTCTTGTTTATCCCAGCATGAGAAGGGTCCTGGTTTATTCCTCTTTACAGCTCAGCCATCCTGACTCCAACTATTCACTGACTGTGCCTGCAGCAAACTCTTGCTGTAGGTTTTCCTTGCAGCCTCTGACTGCTGGTTATTTCCTGCCAAACTCTGACTGCAGGTATTGGTTTACAGACTCTTGAGTGCAGGCTTTTACCTGGCTAGACTGTGACTGCAGGTTCCAGCAACAGGCTCTGACTGCAGACCCAGACTGACCTCACAGCAGTGATTCTCTCTCCCCAGGATCTTTCTTCATGATTCCCCCTCACCAGCTAACCCACTCCTTTTTATCACACTTATCTTTATTGGATATAGCTTTGACTCATCGGGGGCAAGGCTGTATTGGGTAATTAACACAGCTTAATTTACCAGGGGCAAGGTCACCTGTATTCCCTTCTCCTACAGAGAGGAAACAAAAATCACTATGCAGATACAAAGTCATCAAAACATACAACTGCCATTACTGCAAATTAGCTCATTTTACAGTCTAAATGTTTTTCTTTTTGCCACAATTGCAAATAAAAAAAAAATTGTAATTGACAACAAATACTCATTGCCTTCAGCCCTTCAAGTGCTGAAGTTACCAACCTGACAAAAACCAAAAAGCCCATCCTGGAATTTGCTCAGGGAAATAGGATGTACTCAGGGTGAAATGTTATGTACTGTCAGCACCTATAGGCGAATGACAAGAAATTTTCTGAAGAAAGTATTTTGCAGGTGTGGTTCTGTGAAAGCATCATCTGCTTCCAAAGCAGTGGATTGCAGTTCCAGGTACAAACCATTGCATGTCAGAAGCTCAACTCTGGGTTACATTTATCTAACAGTACTTCCCCCATACACCCACAAGCACAGATCATATCACTAAACAAATGAGAAATAGACATAACATCAAAACTGCAACAACCACACTGATTGCCAAAATGAACTCAGGATGTAAATGCAGTTTAAAAAACATTTCAATTTCAGGAACTTTTGACTCCAAGGAGGCACCTAAAGTTCCAAATGGACTAGCGATTTTTAGGAATATCTTTTTTAACTGGTTATGGTCTTGACATGGCTTGATACATTATGGGTCATAAAATGATTTAAGTTTGGAAGCAACCTTAAAGATAATTTAGTTCCGATCCTCCTTGTCATGGGCAGGAACACCTTCACCAGACAATTTGTTTAGAATCCCATCCAACCTGACCTTGAACATTTCCAGGGACGGTGCATCCACAGCTTCTCTGGGCGACCTGCTTTAGTGCCTCACTACACTCACAGAAAAGAATTTCCTCCTTTCTAAGCCTACTGTCTTTCAGACAAAGCCCTTTGTTCTGTTGCTATAGGTTCTTTTTAAAACATTTCTCTCCACCTTTCTTCTAAACCTCCTTCATGTACTGGAAGACTGCTCTAAGGTCTCCCCAGTCACACGAGTTCTTATTCATAAATGTATCTCTAACAAAATATTTCCATTTATTATCTTATGGTAACTTCTGAAAAGTACTCAAGGTACCTAAAATGAAAGCAGTTATAAAATTGTTTCGCTCATCATTGTGTAATCCAGTGGGAAAAGGAGTGGGAAGAAGCAGCACATCTGATTTATATACTCTGCGTTTTTTGCTCCAGCAAAATCTTTTGTGGAAGTTACAGCACAGGAACATGTCTCCCTTGAGCTTTTATACCTGCAAGCAGTACAAAAACAAATGCACTTTCACTGGATATCCAGCACTCTTTAATCCAAAGTCAGGGCCTCTAGGGTGCCTTTCCCAGAACAAGGAAGAGACTCTCAAAATTAAGTGCTGGTTGTATACAGTCCAGGATCCAGATGGTCTGAGCTCATTTCTGGAGGTACTGCCACCTGTTATCATCATTTCTAATCAGAACTTGTACCTTGCCTATTCAGAAATACCTGTTGGCATATTTAAATGAGGTTATTTTTCTGTCTAGATATTTGGTAGAGGGTCATCCTGTTTTGTCATATGTCAGATAAAACCTTCTTCATGTTTAGGGATTCCTGAGAGGTTTCTTTAATTTCTCAGTATTTACATGTGCAATAAGAATGTTTGAGCATAATTTCTTATGTCTCTTTGTCCATTTAGAAAACATGCAGCCCTATTGAAACTGCACTTCATTCTCCTCACCCAGGGAAGACCTGCTCTTGCTGTGTCATTGCTCAACCAAAAACCCCTACTGAGCATGCAGGAGTCCATCATGCAATGGAAACCACACAAATATCCAGATCACCCTGTGCACAGTCCATTGATTTACAACCAGACCTCTAACAGTGGGGTAAAGCTGAATGTGTGTGGTGACCCCTAGGTTGGGTGTGCAGGGACCAGAACCACAGGATTTCCTCAGACACGTGCCTCCTTGCCCAAGGTAAAAGTGAGTTTTTGCCATCCAGTTGAAAACTCGGGTTCTTCCTCTAAATCTGTATTTTATTGAGATTTTCATCATGTGTAGGGAGGTTAAATAATTTCCAGGGTAAAATATATAAACATTTTGACTGTAAATCAGACACTATCTAGTCTATAGAAATAAAATTGGAAACATGAATGCCAGTTGATCAGAAAACATGAACCTAGCATAACCTGAGAATTCATACTGACTGAGTAAATATCCCAACAAAGAATCAGCATGGTTTTTCTTTTCTTTCTGGTGGGATATTGAGACTGGAGGACTGACTTTTCTTGGAACATTTTTTAATTATATAACACATGTAATCACAAGCCAGCAGTAAATATAAATGTCTAGTTTCCCTTCTATATCTCTAAAAATGCCATTTTTCTTCCTTCCATGCTCTGCTATGTAATATTATTTAAATAATCAGCCTCTTCTGGTCAAAAACATGTGAGCTACAGTACCAATCAACTTTAAATAGCACAAGTTAAGGGACTATGACATTTTCTAAACATTGTGCCTCTTCTTTTAAAGCTTACTTTCATTATAATCAAAGTACACTGTCCTGATACCATTCTTTTCTGTCATCCGTATATTACAAGTTTTCCACTCTATCATCATGTTAAATAGTTTTTGGAAGAGGTTATATAAAAGATAATGTAAGTATCATTTTTTTTTTCTCAGTGTGGGTTTTAGAGCAATCAGTTTTGCAATAAACAAGAGACTCTCTTGTTAGGAACTGTTAGTATTTGTCAGGCATATTTCCCTAAAAAGAGTTGACTTGATATTAATAGCAATTTGTCGTTCTCCCTATCAATCAGGAGTTGTAATCAGCCACAAACACACCCTCTAGCTCTCCTTCAATCAGGGAAACAGTGCAGAAACTCAATTGCAAGTATTTAATAAATGCATAAAGGGAAAAATCAATCAGAAACTGTTGGGACCACACCATGATACCTTTATTTAAAATAGGATTTTTCTTTCTCTATGAGCAGTTTTATCATTTATCAGGTTTGTCAAGCATTATCACAAATGGCCTGGCTGAGTCACCATCTCTGAAGGTGTTTAAAAGATGTGTGGATGTGGCACTGAGGGACATGATGTAGTGGTGATCTTGGCAGTGCTGGGTTAATGGCTGAACTCCATGACCTTAAAGGTTTCTTCCAAGCAAAATGATTCTATGATCTTCTATAGGGCTTCATATGAGGAAATGAAAGTCTAATATAAGGGTCATCATATCTAGGGCTGAGTGTCTTGGAAAGGTTTAAGTTCACAGTTACTAAGAAATAGAGAATCAGTGTTGAAAGAGTTGCCACTTAGCACTAATGAAAATGCATCTCTTTTTTCCAAGTGCTTTCTGGGAATGGAAAAGTAGGTTACCTATCAGCACTTCCCAAACAAGCTTTGCAGCAAAGCACAGGGCAGACTCCCCATTTCCCAGCAGTGAGGTATCATTAAAAAAACACCATGAATTTTAAACCAGGAAGCTTGGGGTTTTTTTAAATGCTTAAGATATTAGCAAAACATTGTTTCTCCCGATGGCATGTTTAAAAAAGCAAGACACTTTCAAGGCACTGTATAGAACAGAATTTCACTTATGGATGTGTTTGTAATGCCAAATACAAGCTTCTGAAATGCCTTGCAGATTATCCTTCATTATCAAGAAGAGACTTTGTTAGGTACTACTAAGGCTCCAGTCTCAGGACCGTATGCTTTTATTCCCCAATGGGAAATTTCATCCAGGGACTGAAGATCCTATGAAATATTTGTCAGTTTTTTTACAATCATAGAATTTTTTAGGTTGAAAAGGATCCTCAAGACCACAGAGTCCAACAGCTAATCCAGAAATGCCAAGTGTACCACATTAACCATATCCTTAAGTGTCACATCCACGCCTTTTTAACACTTCCAGGGATGATGACTCAACCTCTTCTCTTTACAGCCTGTGTCAAAGCTTGAAAACCCTTAGGGTTGTTAGAAATCAGCTATTTGGGGCTTTAGAAACCACAGCTCTTGGGGGTTAAGGATTTTATTTTTATTTTTTAGCCAGGAAGATTGTCTTAAACCACTGTAATAAATTCACACTTGATAAATCGCATCCAAGTATTAGGAGAAATATTTGTTTAATTTGTCTAAAATATAAGATCAAGTAACTATAACCTTGACTTAAAGTTCTCAGAGATCCTTGGGGATCTTTCTATTAGCTCTAATTTGGAAAATCCATATTAATACTGATTTCATTACAAAATTCTTGTAACAATCAGAAATATGTGCATATTCCTTAAAAGAAAGAAAAACATTTTAAAGTCAAAGCATTTTAAACTAGACAATTTTTAGACTGAATTCTTGACAAATGCAGGACAGAAATGTTACTTTTAAGGTATGGCTGCCTGCAGCACAATTTTGTACTCCAGTTGTTGCCTAGTGAATTCATTGTCCTGCAAAAAAGCATCTAATAAAGTTCTAAAACATCTAAGTTAAAGTATTATACCTCTGGTGATATCAGAAGATATTATTCTTGATCTAATTCATTTTGTGACATCAGAACAGGAAAGCAGTTTAGCGTTCAGAGTAAAAAAAGTGTTGTTTGGTAACCTTGGAAGCAACAATAGAAGGAATTCTAAATCTGAAAGTGTCATCAATTGAGTTTAGGAAAACCACAGAATGAACACCAGTTCTCCACAAGAAGTATGGAAGATGAGTTAAAAATGTTGTATATGTATATGTATATGTATATGTATATGTATATGTATATGTATACAAATACAATGTTTCTTTTGTTTAATATTAGGTGTCTACTTAGTATAAAATCTTCCTATATTTGATATTTCTTAAAACTACCAATGATCTTCCTATATCTCTTTCAAATACTAGTTTAACAAATATTCTAAAAAAGATTTGGGGTTGAAGTTGTTTTACTACTTTTGATCAAAGCATACAAATGCACAACAGAATTGCCATTAAAGAACTGAAATATACCTACAAGGGAAAGAACTAAAATACAGGAAAAGAAATTACATATGAAGCATTAGACCAAAGTAAAGTAGATTACATTGACCTTTTAACATTAAATACCAAACCTTAAAAATATCAGATTAATACTGGTTTGACACCATGCTAACTAACTGACTTTCTAAATTATAATTATATTTAGTAAGAATTCTAAGTCTCACAATTAAGGGATCAATACAAAATTATTTCAGTCCATATTTTGGTCAGAACATCATCAGATCCTTCTGCATTTCCTATTAATCATAGTACCTTGTAAACTTAAGTCAGTCCTGAAGCTGTTCTGGTAAGTTATGATGGGCATATTATTTTGAAAACACTATATAAAAATGCAATAATTTAAGAGATTATTTTACAAGAGTCATGCAGGATGACTTATTCTACTTAATAGGAGTACTGTTTTAGGAAGATATTAAGCTATTCTGCACTGCTATTTGTCTTACATGTTTACTTTTCATCTGCTAGGCAGCTAAGAAGAAAATATGTCTTCGTCTCTGCCCTTGCTTTCCTTGGCTCAGGGTATTACAAAATTTATATATATTATCAATCATATGTATTTAAATATTCAAAATGTTTTTACTTAATTCTGAGACACAGGATCTGAAGTTCTGGATATAGCGGCACCACTGGGAATGCACCCTACACCTAAATTGGGAAAGTACCTGTAGTGTCCCCCACTGTCATTGAAATGCTCCAAGTTTATGACAGATAAGAGTCAACAATATCACTTTACAAGCTTGTAATACTCTACTGCAAGAAAGTTTTATTCTGAGAATGACATTCTTTCATTCTGAGGCAGCTAATGCCAGTTGTGCAATCAAATACGAGAGACAAACCACAGACATCAAAATGACTGTATCATATCGAGCAACACCTGAATCCAGAGGAAAATTTTCATTCTTTTTATCTCTATGCTCCTTTGAAAATATTTTTTAAATTATCGTACTTCAGGAGCTTTAAAAATAGCTCACTTATTAAAAAGTTGTATCATTTTTCTGTAAATGATTACTATAATAAATGTGGTGCACTTGGAGAACAATGTTATCGAAAGACACAGAATGCAAAATAAAATGTGGTGATTGAAGTAAGAATCAAAGCCTATGAAGTCCAGTAAAACGGGATCAACACTTAATTAAATTGGATTTCTCATTCTGGAAGTGAGTGATAAATAGCATTCATGTATTTTACAATGCTTTAAATCATGACACATTCCCATATTTATGTTGTTATCAAGCATGTCTAGACATGGCTGCAATGAAGTTCTATGTTTTACCCTCTTAATTAGGGCTTTCTGCTCTGCTTTCGCTAACAGCTCTGGCAAGAGTAATTTGCTATAATCAAAATCAAAAATATGCATAAAAGTTTAAATAGAAATTTACCATCTTTGTGGGAATATAGTTTTTGCATTTAATAATACCGGAACTGAATTTAACTTATTGTTTGTAATTTCTATTAGAGTGATCCAATTAGTAGACTGCCAGAAAAGTTAACAAACAGACAAGCCAGGAACTAATGATTCATTTTCCAAAGAGTCAATAAAGACGGAGTTAGCTTAAAATATCTTGAATTTTTAGCATGACAAACATCTAGGTATGCAGCAAAAATAAAAATAAATTTAAAACAATGCAAAAAAATCTAAAGTTTATATAAAATTCATACCTTTCTATGGTATGAGTAGGGAAACATACATTTTGTTCTATATGCAATATTTTCATACTGGAAATTTACAATTGACCACTGCTTCTTTCCCACTTCTTTTTTTCTTTCACATGCATATATATTTTTGTTTGGGTTTTTTATGGTTGTTTGGTGGGTTTTTTTGTTGGGTTTTTTTTTGCCTCCCAAAACCACAGAGAAGCGGAGAAGTCTCAGAATTGTATAAACAAGTTTGTTTCACCCTCACTCTCCATCATCATTCACTCACTCTGTTGATCCCAAGCTGAAACTTTGGACACACAAAAAGGGATCTCACCTTTCAGATGCAGGCTGTCAAACTAAATCAAATGTCAAGCAACACTTCCCACAGACTGTAAACACCAGGAATATTTGAAGAAAAAGACTCCTAGAAAGGAAACAAGCTTTGATTCTTCCTGGAAAGGAGCAAACTTTGATTCTTTGCCTTTGAAGCCTGATTCTTTTCAGATGAAGTTAGTACAGAGGAACATTCTAAAACAAATCATGTTTTGTAAGAGAACTCAATGAACTCAAATATCTTGGGTAGGAAGAAGGCAGATTTTAAGATAACAAAGGGTTTTTTTCGTGTGACAAGAAGGAAACTGGAGGTTAAAATGAGCTTGGGGTACCAAAACTGTGCAGAGCAGTTGTGTGCATGTTGTTGGTCTTTGCTGCACTGTGTTTACTTCAGTCAATAACAGGAAGCAGATCATTTTAGGTCCCTTCTTGTACAAGGAATACAAAAGAAGTACTCTTCAATGGAATATTATTCTCCAAGGCCTTCTCAGTCAGCTTGCCAGAACTTTTTTACAAGAAAAAACTTTAAAAGGAAATATGTCAGCCATTTTCTATCAGATATTTTAAGCCTTGAACAAAACAAAACAAAACAAAACAAAAACAAAAACAAAACAAAAACAAAAACAAACAAAAAAAAAAAAAAAAAAAAAAAAAAAAAAAAAAAAAAAAGAAAAAAAAAAAAAGAAAAAAATATGGTGGCTAAATATTTTAAAATGGACTGAAAATCCACAGTATAAAAGCAAAGTTTAAGCTTGTGAAAATAGTGTACACAATGATACTCTGGACAGAAAGTGGTGGGGACAAAAACTGAGAAGATTGACCTTTCCTATGAAACAGAGAGTCACTGACAGTAATGGAGTTATTTGGACCAGAATTATACAGACTTCAATGGATGTTCAGACATCTTCACCAGACAGAAAAATGTGTATTTTTATGTCAACATGCTAACTCCTCATCTAGAAACATGCGCACACTATATTTTCCTCTCTAGTTATAAAATATGCTTATAAGCATAAAAACCTGGAAAATCTAGCCTTATTTTAACTTTCGTGCACGTGTGTGAGTGTGTATGAACAGTATGAAATCTTTATTCCTACTTCCTTGTCTTTTCCTATATGGGAAATGTTACACTTTTAATGATAACTAGAACATGATTGTTGTGTTGAATTTCAAAAGGCAGGTGTCCTCATTTATCTGTTTCAAGCTAAACAAACCTACCTTTTTTACTCTAGGGCCCCTGTCTATAAACATACCAGTATGTTTCTGCCAAAAAGCTCAGATATCCTAGCCAAATTTCTTCCTACTGTGAGACTCTGTTCTAGCAGCTCAAATCACACACTTTGTAATAGGCAGAGCTTGGTGGTGATAACTTTAAGCTCTCTACCAGTTAGGTGCAAGATTTCAGATGCAAAAAAAATCATTAATTTTCTTAACAAAGAATCATTTGGTTGTTGCATATGATTTTACATCATCCTAATGCTTAATGAGTTTTTAAACCATACATGGAACTGATCAAAATATTGAAAAATTTTATAGAAAATTTTGCTTTCTGGTTCTTTCAATCTGAGGATTGGGAAATTTCTAAGTAAAAAAAAAAAAAAA
>VXBR01001001.1:167603-192114 GCA_013400215.1 Cisticola juncidis | reverse complement strand
CCAAAAAAAAAAAAAAAAAAAAAAATAAAGACACTCAGTGGAAAAATATTATGGGATGAAGCCTACCCAAAATTGATGTTCACGTAAGTAAAACCTTGGTTACATCTGCCCAAGTCTAACTTGTTTGATGATTCTTGTATGTTCTAATAAAGCAAGTCACATTCAGGCAATTGTTGCCGGAAAACCTTTCTCAAAAGCTCTCTACTGTATCTACCCCTGTTTAACTATTCATGAAAAAGAAACAAAGATGAACAATTAATACTGAAAAATTTTAGATGCTCATACCATGTTTGATGATAGTAACAGCTGCTTGGTTTAGTTATGGCAAAATACAAGAAAATTTTGCTTGGGATGATCAACAAGGCCACGGGTGCTTACGCCAATCACCTAGACTGGATAGCAATAAGTGGTAGAAATAACAACCCCTTGGGAGGGCTGATGTCCAAGAATGAGCAGAAGGCTGAGCCAAGTCCACTGTGCATAGAGGGCTGGCCACCAGCTGGGAGCCAGACCCATCAGCTACCTGGAACAAGTGTCCTCTTTCCCCAAACCCATGGTCCTAATTACTGCTACCACTGTGTATATAAACCAATTGATGGTTTACATTTGGTTTTATGTGAGTGTAGAACAGAAGTTAGTAAACACATGGTAGACCCATCCCACTTTTTCTATATTACTACAGAGATTTTAGATTACTGAGAGGAGTAGTTCTGTTCTTTTGGCTACCTCAGCCCTAAATTCTCACATGGCTGAATTAAACTTTCATGTCTCTCTCTCCCTTTCTGTGTAACTTTGGAAAATTTGCATCCTGACTGAGCAGCATAAAGTATTAATAATCATAACATTAACATTAATTAAATACTTCATGTCTGTGCTCTATTAAGATATTGCCCCAGAATTCTATGTTCAAAACTCACAGTTTGCCATCATCCTTAGGCCAAATTATAATATTTATAACATGATATAACATCTCACACTAGATAAATTTGCAAAGAGGATATGCATTGTATAATTTAAGGTTAAATGGATTTAAAAATGTCTAAAACACAGAGGTAAAATGAGTTTTAATAATACTTGCACTTTTTTTTATTAGTTTGTTATTTAAAATTTATCAGGGTTAATTATTCTTCTGTTGCCTCTGACAAGGCTAGATAAAGGGTAGAATGAAAGACTAAAAGGTGAAGACAAATTTCTGTATAAAGCCATTTGACTTTTCCAAACTTAGGATTGTATATTGCAGAAATATTTTATGACAAATGCTTTATTTGCTCATTTGATTGGTTTTCTGTTTAACAAAAAAACCCAAAACAAAACAAAAAAACAAACCCAACCAAATCCCCCAAAAACCAAACAAACCAAAACAAACAAAAACAAACAAAAAAAAACAAAACAAAACAAAACAAAACAAAAAAACAAAACAAAACAAAACAAAAAACCAAAAACATGCAATATTTAATATGGCGAAGCCCCTAGAAGACAAAGATTTTGTTCAATGCATTCCACTGAAAATGTAACAGTGACTTAGGAAACTTCTAAAAAATTTATTTTTTTTCAGTATTAGCAGAAAAATGGAGATAGAATAAAATTAATTGAGAGAAACAGATAACATAATCAAATCATTACTTTCTGCTTCTGGAAACCACACTGACTTTTTTAAACTCTGACTGGTCTACAGTTTATAGTCCTTCGTGATCCATTTAAGCAATTTATGATGTGCAAATTTTTCAACCTAAAGTGCATAAATATAAATTAATAGGTCTAATCTGGTGAATTCTAAATTTTCACAAATACAGCAAAACATGTATTTTATGCATGATTTTCATGAATATGTGGAATTAGAAGGCAAATTATGTCCCTAACTTCTTTTGAATAAATTATGTCATAGTTTTAGACAGCTGTGATTTCAAGTATGTCTCAACAATGCCTTGCATTATGTTCAGGGTTGCCATGCAAGTAAGTAAAGAATTTAATTCAGTTCCCAAATTTCTGAACCCTAAGCAAGGTCTTTAAAGTTTTTCAAAATTAAACTTATGACGATGCAGACAGCCAAAAATTAGAGTAAGAACAAAACAGCTTTTTCTGATATTTTTAAAGTTCACCTCTTTTTCCTCGACAATTGAAAAATGAAGTAATTCAAGTCATAATAGGTACATTGTGGGATATCACATCTATATTATTTTGTAGAGAAAGTATGATTTTGGTGTTTTGTTATTCTGTTACTCTAAAAAAAATCCTAAAATATCTGAAATATTACTTCTTATATATTCAACAGAGAGGTGATACTTATGCTGAAAATATGCACTCAGTTTTGCATATGGATGTTTCAACTCCCTTTCCTCCTAGCAGTGCATGCTGTGCATGCACAATATTGAAATTTTACAGTAATATGCCAAAGCATTTCATTCCCTGGTAATTCCTTTGTAATAGTGAGATTTGTCTACTTACTTCTTTGGCATAAATCTCCAGCATTAACAATTGTTATAACAAAAAAAGGAGCAAGAAAAGAGCCAGTTTGAGCCTCTAAACAGTGCATTTATTTCTTAATCATTAGAACTGACATGGTGTGAGAGACCTGAAGGATATTCTGAGTCAAAAAATGTCACTGATACAGTTCTCTACAAAAAGTCTCTCTAATGTAAATGCCTTTATCAGTATGGGATATAGGAAAGAAGGAACATGACAAATGGGAGTTTTTGGTTATCACAGCTCTCAAGAAAACCATGAAAGGTAGAAGAGTTTTTACAGACACGGTCAACAAAAAGACACAAAGACTCTGGTATTCAAATTCCGTGAAGATGTTGCATATCTAACTATTGCAGTAGAGTAATTCTAAAATAAAACATAGGTGGAAAGCACAAATTTAGGGTCAGAAAAAACAAATATAACTAACACTGTGCTTAAGTATTCTTGTTAAAACCTACAGAAACACATAGGCAAGAATTCACTGACAATTTACATCAGATGTGGCAAAGGCTATTGCGTTAGACTGTTATTTTCTCAACACCCATGGAATTGCTATGCAGTTCAGTTTAAGCGGGAATTCCACTTGTTCCTTTTGAAAACCACTTCCAAAGTCATAGCCATTTTTTACTTCAAAAAAAATTGTAATTTCCTTTAGTTCCAAAAATGAGAGGAAGAAAAATCACCAAAATTGATCTTAATAACATTTATCTGCAAGAAATTCAGAGACAACTTGCTTACTGATTTTCACTAGAAAAGTTAGCACAAGCCCTGTGCTATATACATTTAAACCACATGTAATGACAACAATAACCAGTGACTACTTGCTTGTGTTTACAGAGTAAAACTATCAGAAACCTTATTATCACAGACAGGATTAAACTTTGCCTCCTTTTAACTTCCACTCTTGACTTTAATCTCTACAAGCCAAAACCATTTTATTATTATAATGACAGCTCTGATTGTTGCATTGGAATAGGTCAAATAATTGTTCATAGGGAAGAAATTATGGAGATTCTCTCTCTCCAATTTTATTTTATCAACATGGCTTGATTTGCAAAGGTTTGTGGCTTCCTGGTTCTGACTCTCAGTTTACAAAGCCTAAAGATTAAGCAACAGTAGAGTAAGAAAGAAAGAAGGAAAGTTGATATATTTGCTTTTAGAGAGGCCCATGGCAAGCTATTTATAAACAGAAAAATACTGAGCTTCACTATCTTTAAATATTTCATAGATTATCCTAGCATTCAGCAAGAACTGGAAGTATAGTACTGGCTAAAGTATAAAAAATAAGCTTTTGTGTTGTATTGTGACAACTGGGAGTTAATTTTGACCTTTTTTTTTTTTTTTTTTTGAGTTGGAATGTAGTGCATAGGCAGACAATATTGCTTGAGATTGTCAGCTAAAAAAAAACCCTGAAGTCATTAAAAAGAGTAGACAATGTGCAGAACAACTCTATCAGAAGGGACGGGCAAGCGCAAAGTTCTTTTCAATTTATGACTTTGCAGGGACAGTAAAAAAGCTTAGATAAAACCTTTTTTTCTGTTCTGTGCTCATGTGTAAAATTCAAATTGTGACTCCTAAAGTTAGTATAACATCCTTATGTGCAGTGAAGGAAAACCAGTCAGTGGAAATTCATGGGTTTATGTTTAGGTATTTCTTCAGATTAAACTGACCTTCTCACCATGTGAAAGTCATAGCTACATTCCTTTTCTAATAATCTCTTGCCAGGAGGTATTTCTATCCACCCCTGCTCTCCTTGATATCATATCCAAATCAAAAAAATATTTCTAGTATTTTTTGTTCACAGTGTTCTTTTTTTTTCTTCTCCCCTTTTTGCTATTATTGTATTGATTTACTGAGAACTTAATGGAATTTCTGTATCTATCTTCTCTTTATTTAACACACTATTAGCTCCTTTATCAACTTTTTCATTTCCTTCTTGTCCTCAGGTAATATATCTCAAAGAGCTCACATTTTTACTTTCATTGAATACCTGCTTGAATGCAATCATAACATTTACAACAAAGGTTTCCAAGAATCTGTATGGCCAGAACTGCTTGACTGAGGAAGTAACATTTTCATCATGTCTTAATATTAAATGATCCTAATATTCTTTGCACAAATCCAATAAGATAGCTAATACACCCCACCTGCCCACATCAATAACACTTCCCTAAAGGCCCATTTTTGCATGACAGTCTGCAGAATGCCCCACAGTGTGTTCCTGTTATTATCTGATTATTAAGTTTATTGAGAGATGCTTCTGCCGAAATTAAGATGCAAACGAGACCATATGTTGAAGTCAATACTATGGATTTTATTTAACAGCAAATGTGAGGTAGAGAGATAGAAAAAATATGAAAAAGAGAGAGGGGAAGAGAAAGAAAGAGACAGACAGAAATTAAGAAGTAAAATACTCACCTCCCCTGTGAGGCACCCCATTGGTCCTCTTCTGGTCTTCTCAGTGGGGACAGGAGGAGTGAGGGGGTTCCTGCAAAATGTATGGATGAATATTCATGGATTAATATATGTTCAGGTACACATGGGAATGTCCAAGCATCTACCCTATAAGGGAGGTTTTACACTATCTTTTGTAACACACTCTGGATCTGTTGCAACACTTTGGATGGTGTGCAGTCCTCTGAAGGTCTCAGAAAGGAGCCTGTGGGGTGCTTCAGGTGTCTTGGATAGTTCATGGCAACTTCTAAGACATGGCAGCTGCCCCTCAAGTGAAATGTCCCTCATAAATGTGAGCTTCATGGTGAGGGTAGAACAGGGGAGAGACTTCTACAACTGAGTCAGTTTGTGTGGGGGAGGACTCTCCAGAGGGTCTGTTTCTTATCTGGATCATAACTTCTGGGGATGGGGGTTCACCCGTCTGAACCACAGATTTCACCATCACACACCCAAAACCTCTCCTTCTGTCCCTTGGCTGTGGGGAGAAAGTGTGTAAACCCCCTCTCACCAAACAAATTTGTGGGCTATGGCCTCTCCCTCAAACACAGCCAGAGCTGATTTTCAGCCAGAGCTTCTGAGTTTGGCTTTCCTTGTGAATACATTCCTCTCCCCCAGCCCTGTTTACTTGTTCCTAGACCTGAGATAATCGGACAGTAGTGCCCCCTCTATCTTGTCTCAAATTGGTGTCAGGTGCTTAACTTACTGTCCAGGCTTCCATCAGGAGGCATATTCTGGAGGGTGGGCTTTGGTGGTCTCAGATGAGTACTCATTTTTTTTTGCACAGTTTGCTACAATGAGCAAAATCCTTCAGTGATTTTGACCATGTTTGAGCCATTAATTGTTTTAGTCTCTCACAGTTCCCTGCTAAAGACTACTCCTTTGCTAGCAATACCTTCAGGATTCCTGAATTAGATGTCAGGCCTGTGGAAGGCACAGGCTTTATCCTGCTCTCTCAGGGTTATGGATGGGAGACCATGTCACCAGGACAGGAGATAGATCTTCTATCACTTCACAGCAGTTGCCCCGGCCAGTGTCCCTGGTGGACTTTATGACCCAGTCAATGGCTTCCAATGGCCCTCGATTTATTTAGAGACTGAAACTGGGCCTTTCTTGCTCTTAAAATATCTTCACATCAGATTTTTTGTTACCATGATTACTCTATCTTGGCTTATACTATTCATCAGGATTTAATACTATCTGTATATCAAGAGGTCACAAAAAATTATTTTATTACAAGATACAGACTATTTCATCCAAGGTCAGCTCTGGACACATGCTGCCTATTAACTCATTTATATCAAGGAGAAAGAGTGTTATGATTGCGTGTCTCTTATGAGCTTTGATTCTTTGAAGTGTTCCCACACCAGAGGAGGGGAGAAAACAGTTTTAAACATTGCCCTCTGATAAAAACTCTGTATGATAGGCCAATGAAAGCAGGATTTTTCAGTGGCTTCTCTACGACATAAGAGATGCACATCTGGAAAATATATGCATGCAGCACATTCATTGCAAACTATGCAGCACAAAATTCAAATTCATGGGTGTGAGGGAAAGGCATATTACTCCACAAATGCTCAGAATGGACTCATACTGAATGACAGGTTATTTGGCCACATAGTGGTAAAAAACTATTACTATAAATCTCAGTAACTTTCACCTGCGAAAGAAAAGCTCTAACAGAGGATTCAAAATTCTATGCAAATTAATATTACCTTTAATGTCATCATGAATTGAATATCAAATGACATAAATGCAGAAAAGAATTTTACATAGTAATAATTATTTAAGGCTTATATGCCTCATTTTTTGCCATCATTAAACATTTTTGCTATTTATATTGCAACACAGGTGTGAAAAGTGTGTTTCTGTAAAAAGCTGAATTCAAATATACTCTTTCTGAAAAATGTCTGCTTTTGAATTTGCCCCAAATAAAACATTGATTGTTCTAAATGACAAATATTCAGCTTTTGTACTGTGGACCACACAGAATACCACATAATTTTCCTCCATTTTCTTTCTTCCCAAAGTTGGTGCATCTTTACCAAAATGCAGCAGCTCACAGTCTCACAGGGAATGTGATGTGATCACTGAGAACTTTAGTAGAAGTGCAGTATGAATCATAATCCCTCAGAAACATTATGACAGCTTTCAAAATGAGAAATGTATGTCTCTATAGACAGAAGTTGAATTTTGCAGAGAAATTTGTAACATTTTATTGCTTACATTATGGTTTGTCATTTCCTCTTTCAGGTCCCCAGTATTTTTTCTCCTTTTTACCAGCATCTAAAAGTTATAAGCATAAGAATATGGGCTGTAATAAATACCAAATATTTAATTTAAAATTTATAACACACATTAATACAACCATCTTCATTCATAGACTAAAGCAATTAATAAATGTGCTGATGGTGCGGTAGGATAAATCCCAACAGTAATAATAGAATAATTAACAGCATTTATATTGGAGAACCTTTTTTTTTTTGGCATCAATTCCATCCCTGCTATTCTTGTTCATCACAGAGCATCACTTCCCTCACAGCAAGCTGCTCCTCATGAGGTTGCCCATGGGCAACAAGTGCTGATCTGAGCACAGGTTCCTACAGAGTTACAGGGACCTGAGTAACCACAAATCTCCTCTAAGTAAGGATTATATAACAGTGAACCTAATATTTTTCCATGATTCAGGAAGCAAACCCTCACAGTGAGGGACAAGCAGGCCCATCCCCACCTCACACCCCATGGCACCTACCAGGTACCAGCCTCAGTTTTTCACCCCCTACATGCATAGGGAACCTTCTCTGAGCTGCTTCTCAAGGGTCCCCAGTCCTGCTATGGAGAAACAGCCAGAACACACTCACTCAGTGACAGAAAATCATTTACAGTCAGTAACTGGCATAACCAGCTCCACTTAAAACATGTGGAGCTTGAGTGTGCAGGGGTACTTTTCCCCTAATTGCATAACATAGACTAATCCATTAAATTTCAGGCTAGTAGGTTTTCAAGTAGTATCATATTAAAGTACTAGGTTTGTGTAGTGCCTATAATAAAATCCTTGCAGTCTTCTGCCAAATACATACAGTAATAACAGAATTTGTGTACTACAGCCATAGAGAATGTATATTGATTTCCATTTAAAAGCAAAGAGTTAAGATTCCTTTCAACCGATCAGAGGCAAATTCTGACTGGCTATGTTCATATGCTCCCATCAAAACATTTGAATAAATACTTAGTTTCAAAGCCACACAATGAATGATGAACATTCACAGTCGAGTCTCAATGAATAACCCAAGAGAGGCCCATTCTCCAGTCCTCTTAAGGAAGCATTTCACTGAATGTGTCTAGACATAGGCTTCACCTACAGTTCTAGTAATGAAAACATTCACTAACATCACGGTATCTCATAAAATAGGAGTTCTCAGCACCCTGAGACTGCAATAGAAACAAGTCATTAGGAACTGTGCCCACAAACAGCACATGTGTTGGACTGAGACTGCCAATGTTATTTTACTTTGCACATAACCACCACATAACCAAGTCAAAGGAGGAGTTTGCAATTTTCCATAATTTTGTTTGGAAAGCCTCTTTTAGCCTTAAGACTCTGCTTTTAGCATCGCCAACATGTCAGTATTTGAAAATGTTGGCAACATACAATTAAGTACATTGATAAATTCACCATGAACACTCTTTCTTCTTGGCTTTTCACACAGTGCTGATTTTGAGCATATTACTAGTATGCACAGACCAGAGGAAGAGTTTGTATGTTTTACAACACTTGATACTTTTTACTGATGTTATGCTCGTTAATGTTATGAAGTTGCCAGATATTGATCGCCAAAGACACCACACTACACTTTGATTAAAAAAAATTCTAAAGGGAAATTCAATATCTACTACCAACAAGACCAGAATATAAATGAGTAACATTTTTATTTCTGATATTTAGTCAATCTGACTTCTTAGTTTATTGTCCTGAATTACTTTAATTCAGTCCCCTGCAAATATATTCTATGAAAAATAAAACATTTTCTTTTTAAAACTGCAAGCTTTTTGATAGTTTATTTAGAATAGGTTTTAAGTTTTTGTTTTAAAGTTCTACAGTTAAAAAAATAAACTTTTCCCTTCCCTTCTCTCCAAGTAAGGCTTGAGATATTTTTCCTGCATCATCCTCTCTGAAATCACAGAATGATGAACAATCATTAAAAAATAAAACCTGCTGAGAGATACACTCAACATTGAAATTTTCAGTCTGTACAGTTGAGGCTTGGCAGTGTCCCAAGCATTTTGAAATCAGAGAAGAAATTAAGCATTTTCTTGAAACAGAGAAATGATATCTTTAAAATAAAGCCATTCATATTTTTAGCCCTAGTCACTTTTTCGCAGTGATAGCCAGGAAAATAAACTTTTCTTCTTGTGATATTTCAGAAAATAGGAGGAACTAATTGTATTAAGATCAAATATAAGGAAATTCACTGCAAAAATACCTGGTGCTCCATGTTAAAAATGAATAGCAGTATGACCACAAATCAAGAGGATTTTTTCAGTTTTCACGTATCATTTATGTTGTAGACAGTGGTCTTGTTCAAGTCAAACTGTGTGCCAATAGAGAAGGGAAGTGATTCAAGGTCCATGTAGTCTGTTCCTACTCACCTCTTTCCTGTCACCTTTGAACGCACATGCTAGGATCAGACACATTTAGAAATACAGCAGAGAACCAGGAGATTATTATTTACCATGGGGATTTTTAACTGGATAAAGGACATGCAAATTAGGGGAACCTCAGCCTTTATACAACAATTTTGACAGCTGTAAAACACTTAAGTGTACAGACACCAGTCAGTAAGTCACCTTGTATGTGGGGATGTCAAGGCATGTCTTCTCTCTTGTGCAATAAAACAGCAGGAGGTAAGATCATTCTTTGGGAAAGTTTTGAACCAGGGAGACAGGATGCCAAGCTCTATTTGTTTTGCTCCTCACAAAACAACCTTACTGAATCATACAGAGAGATGAACACAGCAGCCCCTTTCGGTGCACTTTCATCACTTTGTATTTTTTTATCTCTATCTCTTTCACATCAACACTGTATCACACCAATTCAAGTCTCTGAGTCAGTTAGAACTGTCTCCTCTTCCCTCCCTTACATACTTTATTAAAAGACACTTTAACTTAATGACAGACTCAAAAACTTGATTTGATTACTCCCTACAATCCTCAGAGACAGCTTTCCAGAGCTACCCTGTATTTAAAATAGCATGTTTGTTTGGTACTTCAAGTCATGAGAAAATCAGTTCTCTGTCTACAGAGTTGTATAAATGATGCTAAATTCTCTTGCCATTCTATCTTGCAGAATATGGATTGAAAAGTAGGTAACAGCTTTTTAGGGGAGGACATTACTGCAGGATTTATGGAGAGAACAGAAGTGTGCAGGAAGGAAGCAGCAAGATGGGAGATTCAAAGTAGTTCTGTAAGAACAAAATTATTTAGTGTTGTATTCTGCAGAGTCCAGAGCAACTTCAATGACTGAACAATTCAAATAGACAGAAGGGCTTCTGAACAGCTGTGAAAAGAAGTCCACACAACAATATAGGGTCACAGTTTATATGGTTTGTTAAGTAAGCACAGAATCAGTCTGTAACATTTCTTATATGTCCAAGTAGCCCCTACTGGCATGCATTTCCCAGATGTATTTGTGCACTTCTTGGCTGAGATGTACATTCCAAAGCCTTAGACAGCACACTCTCTGATCTTAAGGCTGCTTCATTACAAGTAAGTTCTTCCTTTATTGTCTTAAAAAAAAAAAAAAAAGATTAAATTGTCATTCAGCTGACAGGACTACAGGGATATTTACTGTGTCCAGTAAAGAAAAGCACTCAATGTGTTTAGAATACTGACATCCTTTTTTATTGTCTGTAGTGCAAAACATACCTCTGCAAATGCACATATTGAATAAGTACCTGGAAATATTATAAAGAAGCTTCTTTCTTTCTAAACTGAGCAATCAACATTCTTTTGAGAGAGAGATCAAAAACTCACTGCACAGAACAAATAAGGATCTGGCAAAGAAAATTTTGTCAGGATAATCTGCAAGAGCAATATAGTAGTACCCTTATCAGTTCAAGCATATGATTTCCAGATGCATGAATATAAGGATTATTGGCTACAGAAATTTAGCTACACATATTGGCAGAGTTATGTAAGCCATAAATTTTAAATAGCTTGCTGCTTGAAAAGAGATATCCACTAAAGATAATCAGAAGCCTCATCTACAACTTTCCCTTGGAATATTGGACCACATATTAAGATTTTAGATCATACAGAGCACAATGCATAGTTTTTTCAATTATCAGGGTCTAACACGAAGGCAAAGAAATAGCCTATGCCATTACAGCTGTAATTCCTAAATGATAACTAAGCAAGATATAATAATATCCTTGCATTTCACATAAATCTATTGTAATTTACTTATAATATATGATAATCTATACAAACACATACTCATAAATTTGGTTTTGACAGAGTATTGATTTAACAGCATTTTTAGAGGAATAGTGAACACCTTTTTTTCTTTCTTCTCTGACCACACTGCACTAACACCTTGGGGTAAAATATATGAAAGTAATAAGGAATACATTATTATCATTACTTCTTCCAGTTAATCATTTCTTTATCCTGGCCATTCCTATGGCTGCCTTCAGCCACATACCAAATTGAAGCCAACTATATTCACTTAAGCTCGCAAGGAAGAAAGATTTGAGGCAGTTGTAGGCTGTGTCCTTGTTCTACCTGGGATGGAATTAATTTTCTTCCTCAAGGGTGGTAGAATTGCATGTTTTTCATTTGGTATGAGAATAGCATTGATATCGCACTGGTGTTTCAGTGGTTAATGGCATTGCACAGCCACTGATAACCCATCACTCACAGCCCCAGCTCACTTTAAAACTTTAGTGCTAAAAATCACCCAACCCACTACCCAGCCTCCATGCACTGCAAAGGCATAGGCTGCAAGAACTGACACCTTCCCTTGTTTAAAGAGCTGACTCAACACAGCTCAGAAAATATGATCCTCATCTGTGTGACATATTATCATGCCCAGCCTTTGCACATCTGAGTGGGCCTGAGTGTGTGGTATTCCCTTGTTGAGTGAGAGGTCTGGCGAGTTTTCATTAACTCCTTCCCTGTTTGGTTTTTTGTTTTTTTTTTTCAAATTTCACCTAGAAGCAGTGTAGAAGTGCAGCACATTTATGTCCAACAAGTTAATACCATATAGCAGGACCTACATATAACAATTCCCCAATATGCAAGATAACCATCCTGATGTATGTGCAAATATTCTGTAACACTAAATTGCTTATATAAAGAAAGTATAATTCTGTTATAAAGACTATTAAAACTAGCTTATAACATAATTATATATTTTTTTCTTTTTTTAGTTTAGTACCTACTTTATGGCTAGCATGTAAAAGGCACTTTTCTTGTATATTACAGTGGAGAAGAAGCTTTTAAATAAACTGGTAAATGCCACTTTTTTGAATGTGCATGTTCATTTTTTTATACTTTATCTATATAATATCAAGTAAGTAGGACAAACATTAGAAAAAGCAATACAGATTTTATTGAAGAAGCAGACTGTAGAGATTCATAGTTTGGGTTGAAAACACCAAACCTTACACTTGACTAAAACAAAAAAAAAAATCCTTAAAAAATATCAAGCATGTTTTTCTGTGAATTGGTGAAAGTAATTTCATACTTCTCTCTTGTGCAATTTTTTGTACGTGAGAAAAAAAAACAGTACTTGAAATTGCACTTGGACAATCAAAAGAATTCTGAAACCTGAGAAATTCAAAATCTTCGTAAAAGAAACAAGCAATTTTAGAGACTTTTCAAAGGCTTACCTTATAACATTGGGGCAAAATTTCATTTCAATTCAGTTTTAAGGATTTTAATTTTTTTTTAACATCAGTTCAATGCAAATGGTCAGCAAAATTAATATTTATTTTTATTCCATTTAGATGAAAATGTACACATGTCCAAGAGATTTGGAAGCAAAATGTCACGAGCTGCCTTTGGACAGGTCTTTATTCAAATTGGAGACCTATATTGTTTCCTTCCCCACTTGTAACCTCTCCTGTTCCCACTTGCACAGAAGAAATGCATTTCCTTCAGGTATCTAAGTAAGATAAATATCTGAACAGTCTTGTTTTCAGAATAGTGAAGAAGAGAGAAGGATGTTATAGAAATGACTGTGGAGAATGGCAAGGGTTGATAGAGCACAAGATAGGTTACAGAGCTGCATATAATATATGGTGAAAAATAATAATAGGAATAATAACAATATTCCTAAATTTCCAGGTACTCTGGCAATGTCGTTGCTATTTAGAGAAAATTTTCTTGAAATAGCTAAATCTCTCCAATTTGAGTAAGCTTTTACATGCCATCTGGCAGTCTTGATATTTTAACATCTTCCTCACATATTTTTTGCAATTGACAAAATAGGACTTTGCAAATTATAAGAGATCCAGAAAACATAAATTATGCCCTAATCATGTCTTAGCATTCTATTTGCTATCACTGTCTGAGCCCTACATTTTCCTGCTCTCTAGCTGAAGTGTGCAGCCCTATTCTAAACCACAAATAGTTTTAAAGATCAAATTTCAGTATAATGCTGTTGGGGATTGGGTTTACTTTTTTTTTCTTTTTTGTTTCCTTTTTGGGGTTTTTTTTGGGTTTTTGTTTGTTTGTTTGTTTGTTTGTTTGTTGGGGGTTTTTTTTTTGGTTTTTACCTATAGAATTTTTCCCACAAGTTGCTATGAAACTAACTACTGGGTACTTACGGGTACTTAAGAAAAACAAAAGTGGCTAAGGTAGGGAGAGTCTCTGGGAGTTTTACTCCAGGAGGAAGACAGGGCAGTTTTGGGGCAGGTAAAGGACGGGGCTGAGAGCAGCTGCTTGCTCTCGCTCTCGGCATCAGAAGCACAGTCAAGCTGTTGCTTACTGCGGGGAGAAAATCAGACTTTAAGATGGTGTTTTCTTTCTTGTGTATTATCACTTTGGAAATACTCTTCTTAGGACATGGCAAAAGTTGAAGACAATGTCCATGAATTGAACTCACATGAGTAAGACCTGATAGAGCTGCACTAAATCACTGAGTGCCTTTGTTCTGATCCCATTTTGTGTGCTGCTGCTGATTATTGCCAGGCACGCAGATGCACTGGATAAATAGTTATGCATTTTAAGACTATATTGTATTAGTAGGTTAGAACTGCCAACTAAACCTTCCTAAGTTATATTTCATAGTAACAGGGCAACCCAAGAACATTCTACAGTGTTTACGGGTTTTCTCCTAGTGTGTTGGTCTGTTCTCAGCCTGCTGAGCATCTTTGTAGTCTGCTGGAATAAAAAAAAAGGAGAAGATGGTGTCCTTGTGCACAATAACTTATTTGGAGACATAACTTCACAATTTTTGTTCCTGTTTAAAATAGAGAAATAATGTTGGTAGATTTGTCTTTGTATAGTGTAATTCCTTTGAAAACAGAATTGCTAAAACATATAACACCCTACCCTATGCTTAATATATCAATCAGATTTCAAGTAGAACAGATTTTTAAAAGAAAAACAATAAACAAAACATCCAGAAACCCCAAAACAACCAAACAAAACAACAACACAACCCCACAAAAACCCAATCCAAAGAAACAACAAGCATGCCAAAAGAAAATAAAAATGTAAAGATATGCATGCAGGAGCAACCAATTACAAGTTATGGAAATCTACTTAGGATAATATGTCCTTTTATTACAAGTTGAGTGCCAACCTGTGTTTGAACAAAAAAACCCATAGAGATGCCACCACATGAGAATCTTGTCCCCATGTTTATTACAGTATGTGTCGTCAGCTCAAATTCACATATGTACATGACTACATAGTATTTAAAAGGGTGGAGCAAAGGAATAGCAGATCGCATACTCTGCCCCCAACCATGTCAGTCTGTTACCTGCAGGGAATTCTTGAAGACTAATACCCCAGTTTGCAGCAAACCCATCAAATGAAGAGCTACTGACTCCTTCCTATGTCATTTGTTCCCTCAAGATACAAGCGACTTATGATTGTCCTTATACTTTGCCCTTTCCCCCTAGTTGAATGTTTTCATGATTGGGTCACCGAGAATTTNAAAAAAAAAAAAAAAAAAAAAAAAAAAAAAAAAAGCCGTTCTTCTCAAAAGGAAAAGGTTCATCAGTTTTTAATCAACTCTGTTCAAAATAATCAAGAGCAAAATGAACTTCAGCTCTGAAAGATGTTGATGTTTTCCTGTAGGAATTTATTGATTTGCCATTCTGAAGTGACTTGCCAAACAAAGAACATTTATTTATTTGAGTTTGATTGCTAAGGAAATGATGCCAATGTGATTAAACTAAACCACTGCTGCCTCTATGCATTCATGAAAATCCTTTAATAATTTTTTGGACAGTTGATGACAGCAAACAGGTTTAACAAAAGCAACAAGGAGACCTAGTGATTGTAAAGATCTTGCAACTTTATGGAAAGAAGCCACTCCTAAAGCAGGAAATATACAGTTCCTGACTGAGAAAGTCATTACTTGCAGCTCCCACTTCTTTAAACTACAAAGCCAAAGTTCTTATGCAGCATTACCTCACTTTCTCCCATGTCCCTTGACTTACTAAGTTTTTAAACTAGGTGAAAATAGAGATTATGTTTTGGTTTTTCATTTTATTTTAACATTTAAAAATTAATATCTTTTCTTATTGAGAAGCACTTGAAATGTAATTTTACTGGTAATTTTGGTATATGGTTCTGTTTAGAAACAGAAGAAAAATGTGGAATACCAGACTTTTCTTTATATAAGTGGGAAGAAAATCCATGCCCTGTTCTGGTCTTAATTTTGAGCTGTAGAAAAGCTGATTAGTAGAAACAATTTTAAAGCATCACTAGGTAGTCCCAGCTGGTAGGACCCTGTTCTTGCATTCATAGCAATTCATTTAACCCAAGCTGGCAGAAAGAACTGAGAGAATACAGAAACAATAGAGAGGCAGAAATACCTTTAGACATCGCAGAGGTTGCTGCAATGAGTTTGCGATGAACGAAACACCCACACATCCGTTTGAAATCTACTCTGATGTATTTAGAAGTAGTAATAGCATTAACAGCAAAAGTAAGAAATATTCAGAATCACTACCTGACAAGCTGAATCCCTGGATCATTCCTGTGACCCTGCACCAGGGCTACTCCAGTCAGACCAAATGGTTTTGTGATGCAGGCCCAAGTATCAGACCCAGGGCTGAGCAGAGGGAAAGATTCTGCTTCCTCAGCTTGTTGACAATCCTTCTCCTTGTTCAGCCCAGGATGCTGTACTCATTCTCTGTAGTTCATTACAGTCCAGTTCTTTTCTGGTGTCTCTTCAAGAATCTAGTGGAAAATAAAACCATTCCTTCAATAAAAACAGAATCACATCATATGTTCAGACACAGTGGACATCTCTTAGCAGAATTCACTTTGTGCATCACATTCTGAAGGTTAGCTGTTAAATAACTCAGCATGGGGAGTCTTGTGTTCTACTTTGAAATGCAGCAACTTCACTTTGTTCCAGCAAACAGATCACAGCCAGAGAGAAGCAGCCATACTATCCCCAGACAGCTGCAACCACCATGGAGTTCCTTACAAAGCAAGAAGAACTAAAATTACAGATCAGCTAATACATCTATATTATCTAATGACACTCAAGTGTTGGTGTTTTTTTAGGGGGTGCAATTATGTCAATACTTCAGGGTTTTTAATGATTGTAACTGATACAAGTTCATGATTGGAATGAATAATTTTAGGCCAGTAACTGCAGAAGCATTCTGTATCCAAAATGATAGTAGATATATTTTTAGTACCAAGCTCTATCCGATTTCAATGCAAATAAGAGAAATTCTTCTTCCTGGATTTGCCACACAGTGTGTGCACATATATAAATGTTCATGTGAGGGATAAAGCGCTGTGAGGAATAGAAAAGGCTGGATTGATTGGCCTGCTGGAAATTCTGCTTTCATTTATAAAGCTTCTTACAAAGGTAAATCATGACTGATCCCATAATTCTGAGTTGAAAGGTCCAGCACTGCTCACCTGAATAAAATTAAAACCACCCCTTTTTTTCATCTAGACACTATCTGCTTCAATGCTGTTCTTCCTGTCATCAAGGCAGCAGAGCAGCAGAAAAATGAGATTTTTATTAGAAGATTTTTTTCACTACAGATAAAGTAAAAATAGAATAATTTCTACAAGTCCTTAAAATTATTTCATAAAAATTTGACCTACCCAAGGGAATGCAGGCAACTATCAACTTTTAATTTTTTTAAGTTTAATCTTACCCATTATTTTTTGAGGTGGTTTTGTTATTTGTTTCTTTTTACTTTAAAAGACAAGATACTTCTAGAATAGGTCATACTTTCATGATTGGAGAGAGATTTTCAGGTGACAGATCACACAGACAATAAACACTTCTGGAATTTCTAAGTGTAATGGACATTCCTCAAGTGAGTTGTGAATAATGTAAGGCCTGGGTCAATACTCCATGTAAAAATCACCAGAATTACGTTATTGATTTTGCTAAATTTATTGCCATTCTGATAATTCCAATCCATTGCTTTTGCAAACAATTTCAAATGAATAGCAAAAATATATTCTAGGTAATATGCTTCTGGGAGATTACTATGCTTCTCAGCTGGTTAAATTCACTCAGCCTTCAGTGTGGAGCTGCAAACACCTCTAAATTGTGCAGCAGTCTTCAACAGAAATCATCAAGAGTCATGTCTTATTGCTTTCATAAAATGTGGTTTACACCTCTCTGAGTAATTGAATTTTGCTAGGGTTATGGGCAAGCTGCATATTTTTGTGCATGAAAATACTCGTCCTCAGGAAAAAGCAGTTCTTTCTATTGTATGAAGTCCAATCAGAGATTACTTTGTGAAATTTATGCTGGACATTTTTCATTCCAAAAAGTTAATTAACAGGAGATGAGCTTTTCTAGGAGAAAAAAAGTCCTGTAGAGTTATAACTGCTCTTAGAGAAGTTTGGAAATGTTTCTTGCATATTATATAAATATTAAGTCTCTACATATTCTAGTACCAGGATAAGTATAAAAAACTTCTCTCTCTACTGCCAAAATACTAATAATAACAATTATAATTATAAATCATAGTAATAATAATAATTTAAAAAATTAGCTTCTACAGTCAGATCAAATTTCAGCACCTGATAAAGATCACAAATGAAAAATGCATTATGCCAAGTGCATTAACAGGGCTTTCCCTAGTATGAATGAATACTAAGAACTAAAAAAAAATCAAATTTTTTCACAGCTATGCACAAACATATTTGGAAGCAGTAAATGATAGATAGATAGATGGATGGATGGATAGATAGATAGATAGATAGATAGATAGATAGATAGATAGATAGATAGCCACAGTTACAAGTCAGAATGAATTAAAAAGAAAATTAATGGGAAAGCTTCCTCACACACAGTAAGGGGAACAGGCACAGGATTAACATTTCAGTCCAACCTGTGACACTCAGCAGTCAATAGCTGTGAAAGAGATTTTACTCACTAATTATTATAAGTTATGTTGAAAAACCACGACTCACTAATTTTCTTGCCCAGACTGCAGAAAGAACAACAAAATTTTTGCTTCATACTTAATGTTTTTGGCACAAGAAAGAGAAACCAGCATTCTTCACAGAAAACTGTAACAGCTTGAACAGCCAGCTGTATAAAACAAACCAGCACCACATCTCCCCTTGTAATTACAGTGCATCTTTAAATTAACAAAGTCATTGACTTACTTAATCCTCCCCCTCATTTAATTAGGCCTGACACTTTATTAAAGTATTATTCAGCAAATAAATCGTATAAAAAGCTACAATATATTTCCTTAAGTCTTAAGTGCAATCAAAGCCGTCATGTTTACAAATGTTTATATTGTTACTTCTCTTCCAGGAAAACCTTAGAATTTCATATATGGTATCACTGATCTCAATATCTCCTTGAACATTGCATTTCCTCAGCTGAGGCCAATGTTGCTTGGAAGGCTGATGCAAACTGCAGAAGAAATGCACTGTCATTGACTTGGATAACAATGCTCAAATAAAGGTAAAGTTTGCATGTTACGGAAATTTTAAAGAATTCTATTTTGTTCCAGTAAAGTCAAGAACTTACAACAAAGTATTCTTCCAGCTTATTGCTCAGTCACCTTCTCTGAACAGAAAACATGGCAGCAACTATCAGAACTTTTTAAAGTCATAATAACTTCTATATTTCAATAGCAAGTTATAACAATTTAATTCCTCTTTCACCACTCTGTCTTTCTTGAAAAAGCAAATGAAACCCCACTGGTGCAGGCTGAAAGCAGATCAAAATTTTGTAGTTTTCAATTTCTTAGGAAATCAAGATTAAGTGGTTCACTGATGCTTACACAAAAATAAGCAAGACAGCATCAAGACAGGTACATTATTTTGCATGAACGGTGGCTCTGTGTGGCTGTTTCAAGGCATCTGAGCTTGATTAGGAATTATGTACATGAAATCTGATAATTTTCAGATAAGAATGGAAAAAATATTCTTTCATAATTTTTGTCTTTGTTTTTCTTGTAAGGTGGATGGAGATGCTGCAAGAACAAAAAGCACAGAAAATATGTTCTGAGGCGCTGAGGGAGACAAGGGTCCTTTTTGCCTGTCAGAAAAGCTGAATGCTGGGATTCTGGTAATAGTCTTACCAGACATGCTGGGCAAAAGTCAAAGAAGAAATCACAGCAAAGGGAAGGGAAAAGAGAAATCCCAAAGCCACATCTCTGAGCAATGACAATGCCCCACCTCCCAAGATCCCACAGAGTGCTCTTTTCAGTGATATGACTAACTACAGTTCACCTGATCTACTTTGGACAGCATCTCTTTAAATTCTATTTGGATAGAATGAAGACAGTTTTTTTGGTGTGGTTTTCTATGAGTTTTGTGCAAATTTTCTGCAGGGAGGTAGTTTAATTTTTGCCTGGGATTTTCCAGGGCCCAGAAGTTTGGTTTGAAACAATGCACGAGCAGTGAGCTTGGATCTTCAGGGAAATTTCTAGGTCACATGCAAAGCTAATGTTTCCAAGAAACACGAGACAAGACATTTTTTTTAACCTATGTGAATCAATTCATGTAACTTAAGAAAAAAAGTAAGAATATTCATGCAAAATGCAATAAGGAAACAAAATATTCAATAAGAGCAAGTTTATAGAATAATAGACAAATAGACATCATCAAATAGACACTGTCCTGATTCTAGAACAGCACTGAAGAATTAGAGAGCACATTGTGCTTGTACTGGCCCAACTATACATAGCAAAAGACAAATAAAAAGTCTACAAGCTCATATAACCTCAATATGAATGTTCATTTGAAGAAGAACTTGAAGAAAAACTAGTTACCCATTTCTACCACTGAATATACTGAGGCATTGGCTCTTAAATTCAGTTTTCTTTTTAATAGTTTCATCTATCATGGTGCTCTAAGGAAACATAAAGCTATCTTTTAGTTGAGCTATTCTTATGCAGAGAAATCCTGGAAGGAAGTCTCAGGCAGTGACAAAAAATTTATACTTCACAATAACCTGATCAGAAAGACATATCCAAGGAAAGAGCAAACTACTTCTTATGAACTACCCTTTTTTACAGCCCTTGCATAGTCGTACTAGTTTCAAAATATGTCAGGCAGGGTAGCAACTGCCCTTTCTAAAATGATTTGAAAAATTTAGGTATGTCAAAGAAAAAGCAAGAAAAGTCAAAAAATATTACAAACCAGCCAAAATTCCATTAGATGCATGAAAAATTCAGTTCTAACAATGTAGTGGTAGTACTGCATATCTCTGTATATTCTCAAATAAGAGGACATTCAAATTTGTAAAGTTAGATCTTCCTTCTGTTTTCAAGACAAGTACAGAAAGGAAAATGCAGCAGTTTTGATATTCATGCAGCTGAGCTGTTTAAAAGCTCAGCTTATTTTACCCCCTGCATGGCCTTTAGTCCAGCTGAGTATGTTTCTTTAAATTGTATTTCAGTTTCAGAGGATAAAGACTAAGCTTCTGGATCCCTGTTTTCTCCTCTGAAGCCTGTAGTTTAAATTCAAGATTAAAAAAGTTCACACTCCCTGAAAGTGTGACCACACCTATTAATTCTGAGTCTTGCCATGCTTTGGTGACATGGTTTGCAACAATCCAAAGGTCACATTCTACTCGTATTTACTACACTGGGGCACATCTGGAACAAATTTGAGCTGCAGAATAAATATCATGTGGATAACAAAGGAAGCTTTATATCACAATTACTTTTAGAATATATATGTAGAAATAATAAGGACTAGAGCATGATGATGAATTGTAAGTCAGTTTTACTGCTTGGGGCTGAAACAAAAGAAGTCCAAACAAATAGATAGTCCACCCGTGTGCTAAGCTACATTTAGCCCTATTTGTTATTTGATTATAACTCCAGAGCCAGATTCTGATGTCTGCCTGAACCAGTGCCCATTGGCCTCTAAAGATATACCTTCCCACCATTTGGGCCATGGAAAAGAAGGAGACCTCCTATCCTGCCCATAACCATACCAGAGCACTAAGTACATTACTTCTTCTCCTTGCCACCTTTACCCAGACTTTCCCTCCTTAACTATTATCTCTGGCACTGACACATTTTTCTCTTAAAACTGTGGTGCATAATTCTAATTTCACAGAGCTGTGGATCATTTTAGACTTAGACTGAACAGAATAGGGATACATAGTGAAGTTGTTGTCTGGCACCCAAGGACGCAGTCTCCTTTTAGAAGGTAAGGCACACACCCAGAAAATCTCATGTCTCCATCAAGTGAGTGTGTCATTACTAATGCTTTCTCTTTGGTGGGCTTGCCAAAGCCCTCTGTCTCAGTCAGGCTGTATTAGGCTCCTCTCTAGATACTCCTGGGGACACTGCTGCCTCAGCATGGTCACCATACACAAATATACTGCACAAAGCAGGCTGCAAGAATGGAGGGGTGTTACAGGTCTGCAGGCTGCCCTTTGAAGATTTCAAAGGGGTGAAGTGCAGCCCTGGCAGGAAGTTTGCTCTTGCTGTTAGTCTTTCTAACATTCAGTCACACTTGGGCCTTTGTAAGGTCAGCACCTCACACTCAGGAAAAATCCCAGTTTCATGACTGTCTAAAAAAGATGGTCTTCTGATAAATAACATCAACTGAACTACACTTAAAAAAAAAAAAGTAGTCCGTACTGTAAATGCACCCAGAGAGAGGTTTCATTTCCAAAACTGCTGAACATCAAGCAAAATCCCTGTTTCTGTGAAGAAGTTTCTCTTCAGTCATGTTCGAGGTTTCTATGGCAAGACATTGGGAGAGAAAGTAGAGCACAGAAACCTGTGATAAAATAAGATGTTGTGTGGATTAGTTCCAAGATGCTTGTCTGCAGTTACAGCTACTTACATTTTGTCACTATGAATTCCAACCATGAGACAACTATGGAACAACATATTCAGGTAGGTAGAGCCTAATGTGCGGGGAAGGTAAAGGAATTAAAAAGAAGAGTTTACTTCCACGACCTCTTTTTCAAAGACCTTGCCTGAAAAGATATATATTTTCCACAGTATATCACTGTGGAAAAATTATGTCATAATATGTTCAAAAATTACATTTACCATTCAAGAAAAACTAATCTTCCAATAACAAAATTGGCAGATCAAAGGTCCTTACTGTTTGCCAGTGATTAATTTCTTCCTAGGAGCCATAATTCTTTCCCAAATAAAATATTGCCTATTATAAAGAAGTACATATAGGTCATGGAGCTTCTGTACTGTCTTAGGTATTTATCAAAGTATGTTTGCATGTATGAACAACTTCCTTGCCAAAGGAGTTCAGCCAAATTCCATGCTGTCACAGACAAACCCTGTAAGCTTTTATGATTTTTCCCTGCTATTTAAAGTCTTTGCATGTTACAGGGTTGACTTTGTCCTCATGTCTCTTTTCTCCTAGTGACTAAAGGGAGTCCTATTTGTCTTCAATGCCAGTTCTCTTCTCCACAATGCTGTTTTCAGTAGGTAAAACATTGGCTAAGCATAAGAGAGTCCCCAGAAATCAGAAGCAATGACATTTTTCCAAAAGCTCAGCCTTGCATCAGTTAATGCAGCTTTGGTTACAAGTCCCACACCAATCCCAAGAGCAGAATAATAGCAATAGTATCAATGACATTATAAAATACTCTGCAGAACCTGTCCTGGTCTTTCTTTAAAATGCAGACACACTTCTCATCTGTTTTGACTGATCTCATGTATTGTCCCACTTCTCTCCTTGCATGTCAGTGGTTTAAGTATCCAGAAATAAAGAAAAAGGAATGGACTGCATTTTTTCTTTTCTGTATGACAAAAGTCTTAACCCTGAAGAAATTGTCTCTCTTTCCATTCTTTTCTACCACTTAGTTTACTCATCATCATGATCACTAGATTTTGGAAGGCTGTCACTTGGCATCAAAAGTGATTTCACACAAACAAAATGGAAACTTGCAGTCTGGGTATTCATTTTTGATTATAATTTCTCCTTGCTCCTACAGATTTCTCCCAGAGATATAGATATGCATTTGAAATATTTCCTCTGTATGTTGTTTTACTATATTAATATTAATATGCAATATAATGTAGAAAGAACAATGTAATGGAGAGATCTTTAAGTGATTAATAAAAGACATGCTGAGAAAGTCAACAATAGTAGACTTCTTTGAATATTTCTGCAGTGAAATTATGATAATGGGAAGAATTTTTTTTTTTTTTAATTTTCTTAACAGGATAGGGAAGTTTATGCCTAAGGGTAAATAAAATATTTTGAAGAATTATCAGGAACAACTGAAATATGCCCAGCTAAAATCATGTTTCCATCCCTCACAATGGAAAAGGAAGTTTTTTCTGTGGATAACTGCCCTGTTTCTAGTTTAAAAGAATCATTCTTCATGGGAAAAGGCTGATGAGAAAAGTGGTGCATTGAATTTATCAAAGATGACTTAAAAATCACATGTAAGTCAAATTAACACAATATTTTCACCCTTAAAAATATTATGAGCTTTAATTTCATAAATTAATCCTAATCAAGATGTCCATAACCTATGGTGGCAGAACATCCGTGCCACACAATACAGTGACCTGTATCTTTTCATCTTGCAAGAGTCACAGATCCCTATCTGTCGTGGTTTGAAGGGGAAGTGAGTTTTATTTAGGAAGTAGTGGTCAAACCAATCAGTCCTTAAGTTTGATTGTTGGCACCTTTGGTGGCCACTAAGAGCTTGGACACGCCTCTGAGGACACGAGGGGTTAGAAGCAGGATTTCCCAGAAGGACCCTCTCTTTTCCTGGCTCCGCTTTCGGAGAGGGAGCTCCTTCTTCTCCTCTCCCCTGCCCAGGCCTGGCTGAGCAAGGTGGGCCCCGGGGTGGGGAACAGAGGGAGCTGGACTGGAGCTGGTCCAGCTTCCATCCAGGATGGAGGGGTGGAGAACTTTGGAGGTGCCTTCCGTCCCCCTCCCCGTCCCATCCCGTTCCCCCCCC
>VXBR01001001.1:94598-167447 GCA_013400215.1 Cisticola juncidis | reverse complement strand
GGGTGATGTGGGAACACGGGATGGTGGACCTGTGTTTCCTGTGGGGGGTCTGTGGTGCAAGAAAGACTCCTCTCGTCCTGGATGGAATGAGCATTGTCTGTTTTTAAGGGATGATGATTTGGATTGGGAACCCAGGGTTGTTGAGGGATTAAGCAAGTGGATGAGGGTAATGTGCTGGGGTCAACTGCGTGAGCATGTATGGAATGGAAATTGAGGGGAGGAGAAGCAGTGTTCTGGGAGGTTTTCTTTTCTGCTTTTGGGTGGTTGGGTTTTTCTTTTCTATTGTCTGTTGTCATGTTGTTTAATAAATTGTCTTTCTCTCTCAAGTACTAGGACTGCTCTGCTCTGTTCTTGACCACATCTCACAGTAGTTCATTAGGTAAAATACACACTCATGAGTGCATTGGCATTTTGTCCAGTGTCAACCCATGACACCATCCTTGTCCTATCAGTGATCCTTATTCATCCCCACTGATGACTCAGCCAAAAATAATCTGGAGATTGTTTTGGAGGAGTGAATGTAGTCTCACTGTCATGATAGCTAATAAAATGATAGCTGGAGACACGAATTTTAGTTTTCCTTTATAAACTCGTGACAGCCTTCTTGTGGGAAAATAAGCATGAACCCTGAAACATCGTAGTAATCCCACTGCAGAATTCCCATAGTTACACTGCTTGTGAACCACATTCCAGAATCTGACCTGGTAACTCCAGGACCAAGTCTGATCTTAGGTCCAAAAATGACTGCTTTCAGAAAATGACAGACAAGTTTTCATGATATTTTAGGCTGATTGGGGAGATTGATTATCAAAAATGAAAATATATATCATATTTCTGGTAGCCTACTCTGGTAAATTTATTTTGGTTTTTTATTGTTGTTGATTTGTGTTTTTTAATTAGAGTTTTGAGACTGAAAAATCTTTTCTTTCCTAATATATTAGAGAAAGTAAGTCCCATATTTTTAGACAGAATCCCAATATTATGTAATTAATTTAGATGTGAGGACTCATACACATGTTTGACTGTTCATATTGACATTTACCTGTTCACTTTGATTTTTTTCTTGCAAGCAAAAAATAAATGGTTTTTTAACTGTTTCATTTGCTGGCAGCTTCTTCAGTGTGGTGGGGGTTTTTTTGTTCTGCTTTTGGGGTTTTTTGTTGTTTTGTTTTGTTTTGTTTTGTTTTGTTTTGTTTTGTTTTGTTTTACTAGGCCCAAGTGAAAACAGGCTCTGCAAACTCTTTCTCCAAAATAATTCTGTTCTTACCATAACCGTCAGAATATATCTGCTACATAGTATATAAAATACAGTAACCCCAAAAAACTCTAAAAATATATATATTTGTCTGCTAAAGAATTAATTCTTTAGCAGAATTAATAATACTCTCTGTTCCTTCTAACTACTTAAATCAAGGCAACTAGTGTCAAATGTAACCTTTATAGAAAGAACCAGAAAGTAGAACTGAAAAACTGAACTTGAAAAGATTCAAAGAGGATTTAGAAAGGCCTTATTAGACTCTGGAAAATAAGCAGAAGCAGTTTAAGTAACAAGAAAGAAAACAACAAACCCAATCAGAAGAAAAAGCTAAGCAAAACAGCAGCCTTAAAAAATTAAATAGGAAGTGAGTGTCATATTTCAAAAAAATACATTCAGCAAGTGTAAAAGTCAAATCTATTTTCCTCTGAGATACCAGCATTTAGAAAAAAAACCCAACTAGTTTTAAAAGTTGGTGCAGACATTTTTATTAAGAGGTAGAAAGGGAGGTAATGGAACAGAAAGGCCAAATAGTGAGAAATCTTTGACAAGCCTTAGACTTCACAGTGAAAAGTATTGGAAACAGGCAGACAGAGCTGTAAGGTACTCAGCTTCAAATATAGTACCTGCTCGATCTTTATTCACAGATACAGAGTAGATCTAGGGAAGCTATATGTCTACTTTTTAGTTAGGAAACGCATTTTCCATGGGATTTGGCTGTATTTAAGGCAATTCGTGGTCATGAGTTAGCCAAGTTACACTTTTAAACAAGGAATGAGAAAACAAAAAGGCTTTTTTTTAATCTGAGGGGACAAAGAATATGAAAAAGTTGGCATATTCTGTATTATTTTTCCATTGAACTTGCAAAAGAACAAGCAGCAGATCTCCATCTGGGACAGACTTGTTACTGGGTAGAAAAGAGAGTAATTTTGAAAAGCTGTGGAATTCTTTGTTGAATGCTTCTGGTTCACAGGAGGAGATAAATGCTTTGTAAAGTTAAAAAGACACAAACTGCTTCCTTGTTTTATGAGAAAATATGCAGATTAGCAAATTAGTTTCTAAAAAGAATCTAGAAGGACTTTGTGTACATCATTATCCACTACCTAACACATAGCCCTGCAAAAAGTAGATCTGCAGCTGAACTTAATTTAGTGCTACCAGTATTCTGTGCTTGATAATAATATAAAACAAAAATAGGCAGCATATCAGTTTTGAGTAAAAAGTGATTTCAATGAAATATAGACTTCAGTGTAGGATTCTAGATACACCTCATTTTAGTCAGTCAAAGTATTAAGTATACAAATACTTTACAAATTATTATGACAATTATACTTTGGGATAAATTCTTGTAGGAAGGTTTAACAGTTCAGATCATGGTAATTTTATCAGAAGTTACCCTATAAACAAATTTCCAGAGATGCAATTTTATTTTAATATAGCATGCAATGCATGTTACTGAAAGGGAAATATTGACAAAGAGATAGAACTTGTTTGCCAAACAACAGTTTTGTAATTTTTCTCTTGGCAGTAAAAATGGTAGTAGATCTTGCACTTGTCACTGCAAAGTCCTTTGTAGAACAGGGGGATAAATCATTTGACTGGCAAGGGATTCTGGAAAGGAAGTCTGGAGGACCTCTCATCCAACCCCCACTTAAGTCACCAGTAATTCAGAGCAGTTCAATAAATTTGGGGTTGTTTCTCCAAGAGCTGAGTTTCTACCCAAGGTGAAAGGTTCCTCAATGTCTTTAGGCAATGTTTTTCAGCATTTGAATGTACTCATTGTGTAAGGAAAAAATAATTCCTACTACTAATTGAAATTTGCCAAATTGTGTCTAACTTGAGTCTGTTACCTCCTATCCTACTACAATGCACCCTAGAAACATCTGGTTCCGTCTTCTCTACCTTGAATATGAATTGGAAAGCAATAAGGTTTTGGTCTTCTTTCCTCAAAATTAAACAAATTCAGTTCCCTCAGCCTCTATTCTCATGTCCTGTGGTAAAATTCCTGATCTTATTGTGGCTTTCTGTCAGGCTTGCTCCAGGTTGGCCATGTTTCCCTTGTACTGTTTTTCTTATTCATTACTCTCATTATAAATACAAAGAGGTTCTTGCACCAAAGGGTCTATTAGCTTTATCACAGAAGAATTTCAACAATAAATTGCAAAGAATTCTAGCTTTGTAAATCAAAGTATCCTCACAAGATAAGTGATTCACTAAGGGAAGAAGAAGAGAGTGAAAAAATTCCTCAATGAGTGGATTTTTAATTTTATTTTTAGTTTTAATATTATGTGAGGCCATAGTAGTAGAACTGTGACACTTATTTTGACTGAGAACTTAACCCTGACACAGATCTAATGTGAATCATAAGACTACTTTTCAAAGCCAGAAAAGAATCTGGTAGGCAAGCAACCTATTCATTTTATACCACAGAAATTTGTGGCCTTTTGCAGGATGCTTGCATCATAACCCTGGTACATTTGCTTTAGATCTTACTGCATATAGCTTTCTTTGCCTTTTTTTTTTTTCCTGGAAGCTAAACCAGCACAACAAATTGAAAAATATAGAAATATAGTATCTAGTTACAGAGATTCCAGTCTCAACTGAATCTCAAATACTGCTTGAACAGAAACTGTAAATGAACCTAACAAAAACCTACAAGAGATGTTTGCAGTGAATTTGCTGCTCAAATATTTTAGTGAAACAAATATGATTTTATGATCATCTTAGTGAAAAAATATAATTTGATGATCTTATTTTAAAATAGTCAATCAGTAACAAAATGAACCCAATAAAATTTTGACAAATTAAAAAAGAAATTATAATAATTGAGTTATTATTATATACTTCCTTTAGGAAAAAAATATAGTTATTCATAGTCATAGAACATGTTACTGTCACCTGTAGATGTACAAAATATTCTTAGTTTCTCCCTGTAAGGAAATTAAGGCTGGCCTGACCAGTTCTAGATTCGGGGTACAGGACGAGAGCAGAGCAATGAACACAAACAAGCAGTAAAATCATCTGGGTCAGGGCAAAATTAAGTCCAGTAAATGAAGTAATATTGGTCTGAAATTGATATCGAGGCACGGAAAGACTTATGTAGCCTTGGTTATCAGGCAGGCAAGCAGGAAGCAGGGCAGGGCTTCTTTGGACCAGAGGCTCAGGCAAGCCCCAGATGGGCTTGGGGAGTCCAAGTTCCCCAAAGACACTCTCCTCTCCTGTGGCTGAGCCCCAGATACACAATCTGGGCTTAGTTAGCAGCCATCTCAACCTCTGCCCCCGCACTGTGCTGCTTCTCCTTTGTGTGCAAGATGCTGGGACAGCACCTTCAGTGGTGAGCCTCCACCATACAGGTCTGGAACCACACAAAGCATGAAAGCCTGTGCTTGCTGAACAGAGCTATGGAGGTAGGAGCTGTTGGGTCACAATGTGCAGAATTACTGTATAAAGGAGTACTTGTCTGATGACCTGTGAAGAGAAAAAGAAAAAAAAGATGTTTCTGAAGATGAAAAACGTGCAACTGCCAAAAACCTAATTTTTATTTTCAATGAATTAAAATGAATTTATGATCATTTTAAAATTTGTTATATTGTTCCTTTTCAAAGCCTTTTCTACTGGACATAATGGAAGAATTTTACAACATGCCTTCTTTCAGTGGCTAGCTTGAGGAAAGGACTAATCAATTACTCTCCTCTTGAGAAAAATAAAACATGAAAGAGTCTTATAGCAGTCTAAAATTTCACAATTCCCCTTGAAATTTTCCATAAAGGAATAGTTTAAAACCACTTTTTAAATGTGATTTCAGAAGACAGGCACCTGAAAGTAGACATGTTTTCATGACTGGCAAAAGGCACTGCTAAAAAGCATGTGCAGAGAAGTCCATCTTTTCCCAGCAACAGCACTAACATCACGTGCCCTCCTTGCAACCATTCACAACAGACTTGCCATTCTGACTGCCCCTCAAAGAAGGAAAGAGTATTTAGTTACCTTTTAAAATGTCACTACAAGCATATGGAATCCTCACAACAATTGCAGGCAGGACATTGCTCTAGATCAGAGAGGTAGAGCTCCCTTTTGATCCAGCCTGGACTTTACTTAGCAGAAGATTACTTATTTTATCCCATTTGGTCCTGTGGAGCCAGAGGACGGTATATAATATGTCTCCAAATATCAGACTGAGAATTCCAGCCAAAAGGATACTGAAGAAGAAACAAATTGGCCTCATCCCCACATCACCCAGGTATCATTCAGTATATGTGAAATCATCAAGCTCATGTTTTGAGGAGCCTATTCCTATTTCCACATGAAGTGCCTAAAATATGCCTATGTCCTCCAGATGGAAAAGGACCCTCATTCTTTTTGACTTTGATGTACCTTTGTGAGTACTGTGAACTAGAGTGCTCCATTCTTCTTAACCAGTGTGTTCCTGGCAAAACACAGAGCCACAGCCATGAAGCAGACATAAAAATTGATATATCTACCACTTGCAGCACTAACCAGCATGTAAAGCTTCAGTCCAACACAGCAGACGTCTTGATATGTGAAATTCAGAGTATTTAAAAAGTGTTCAGTTCATAGGAGAGATGTTCAAGAATGTAAAAGAATCTCTTCAAGTGTCAAAGTAATTTTTAATTTTGGATTTAAATGTATATAAATAAAAAAATTAAAAAATGAAAAATAAAAAAACCCCACCAACCAAAACCTAAGAACCTAAGCTTTTATTTCATAGAGATGCAGATCAAAGAACTAGAGCATTTTCTAACATCTAGACCATATCTTTTGCAAAAATTACTAAGGGCTGTGGAATAGTACAGAGAAAAGACACAAAGTGACAAGATTCACTTGTTTTCCTTGAATATCACCTTCTATCAGAGACAAAATAGCAGACACCATGACTGACTGCTGTGAAAATCTCAAACTGTGAAATTACATGTTTTATTTTTTTTGTTTTAAGTTCTCCTCAAAAGCTATCTAGAAAGACTGATCAACATTTTGGTATTTAAGTGGTTATTAACCCTATGTACTATCCACTTTCCATTATTTAGAAACTGCATTTCAATACCTACATTTCAGCAACCTAAAACCAAACTTTTCCTTTCACAACAGAGGCTCATTATTCCTCAGATAATCCCCAAAGCCCATTCTAGCTCCAGCTTTCTAGTTAAGCAGTGTGTGACAGAAACACATCAAAAAAATCTTGGAAAAAAGTCTTAGTAACTTCTGTATTACTCCTCATCTGATACATACTAAAATTATACTTACCTTTTTCCTTAACATATCATTTTGGTTTCTCACTCATTCTGACATTGCCTCCTACTTCTTAAGACTCTCTTCTCCTGTAGTTATTTCTGTCCTTAAAGACTAATAACAGGAGCAACACAACCTTGGGCCTTTGCCCTAGAGAATACAATTATATTTCTATTAGTGTCTCCTCCAGGTGACCCTATTCTGCTGTATGTTATTCTGATCCTCCTCTCTGCTGAGGAGCACTCAGAGCTTTGTGTTATAAATAATGCTCTCTTACTTTGTGCTCCAAGGTCCTTAATGAAATTAAATATTAAATTAAAACTCTCTTCAGATTCATCTCTTCCTTTTCAAATAATTGACAAGCTGCTTTTGAAGATTTCATCCAAGGTTGTAAACAAGTATTGCTTAGGCACACATTAATTTCAAAAACTACAAAAGATTGTGACATTTTAAAGTAACACCATAAATGCTGCAGAAAAAAATACATTATTGGAAATGTAATTTTAAGAGATGTAATTAGAGTCCTTATCAAGTTAGCATTATAACAGTTACATTTAAATGCAGGAATTAATCGGGTAGACATAGGTGTGAGACAAAATACCTTGGAATTTTGTGACAAGACCTTCATATACACAAAAGGACAGAGAAATGTTGGGGTGCCATCCATGAGAAAGAAAATCTTTTATAATTATTTTAATTTTTTCTACTACTGCAAGGAACCACTAGGATTTTTTTCTGTTAGAGGTCCCGCATTAGAAAACACAGAAATTTATTCAAACCCCAAAAAATATCCCTTTGTGTGAGCACTAAATTGAAGGGACCTTGCCTATGACACCAAATTCACCTCCAGTGTGACTCCTAGAGGTGCTGAAATGTGAGAGCAATCATTCCCCAGTTGCTTCACTCTACCACAAGATACTGACCCCAGTAATAGAGCACAAGGGATTTCCAGCTTTCCTGATTAGCACACACAGAGTGCTGTTCCTCTTCCACTCTGGCAGCACCACATCCTCCCACGTCCTTGTGCAACTCACAGCCACATAAATATTTTACTAACAAGTGATTGTATGTCCCTGGGATGTAGGCACTGTTTCCCTGCCGTAAGTAAACCTCTTCCCCGTGCGATACAACTTGAAGTTTTGTCAGCTGAAGTCAGAGGCAAGAAAAGAATTATGAAAGAATCCTGCACCACTTTTAGAAACAGAGAACATTCTCTCTTCTATTGAGAAGCCAACAAGAGAACCAGCAGCAGCTCCAGAGTCCCTGGGGTGGAGTGAGCTCCCCTCAGCTAGAGATTCTCTCCACCTCACCTTTGAAGTTGCCAAAGTTTAAACATTATCTTTAATAAAAAGAAAAATCAATTATTCACTTACCAACTCCTTACCAATGAAAGAACAAAAATCCCAACCCCACAATTACCCCCTCAAAATAAAAGGGGGTACAGGGCAATTAGGTAGCTTCTTGGACACACCAATTAAGGGATGAAATGTTCAAGGCATTTAAGAGCCATCTGGGCACACTCCTGTGCAATGTGTGCACGTAGGATGACTCTGCTTGAGCACATTTTGGGGTAGATAACCCATTGTGGTCCTTTCTAACCCAACCCTTCCTGTGATTCTGTGAAATCCAGATTTTTCCTTCAAGATGGGCCTTTCTCCACTGAGAGATCACAGTATTTCGGATCAACCTTAATCTTTAGTTATGATTTAATTCCATGTGCTCTGCAGAGCAACTTGTTAAAAGAAAAGTTAAAAATAACTGAACCCTGCATTATGTCCTTATCGTCTATTAATACCAACTCTCTCATGAAAATGTTTCTTCCCATTGCAATCAGACTAAAAGAGAGATTGACGTGTCTCGCATTCCATTTAGTGTGTATAATCAGTATAGTATTACATTGATAAACCATTCTATTAGACACAGAAAAATTCTAGTGTAGATTTTTGAAGTATAAATAACTAGCACATTGAAGAACAATTTTCAAGGAGTTTCAAATGATACAAAATAATGATTATATGCCAAAAAATAATAAAAATATGTTTGCCAGTGAAAACTGCTTTATCATACTATGTCTCCTGTATCACAACAGACAGGGGAGTGGACATATGATTCAGGAACAGTGTTTTTGCTCCTCTTCCTCTTTTAATTCCTGTCTTGAATAAACTATATTAAGGGACTATAATACTGATAACCACAGAAATACACAGTTATAATTATGCAAGGACAGTTGATCAAGTAACCAGTTATTTATATAAAAATGAAAGTGAGTATGAAACCCATAGTAAAACCAATGTGAAGAAAATGGAAACACTGAAGACAAATAAGCCTGAGACTTAGTAGCAGTCAACCACCACAAAAAAAAAAAAACAACAAAAAAATAACACAAAAACAAAAACAAAAAAAAAACTCCAAAAGGCAAGACATGGATAAGGAAAGCAGGAGGTGGGGAAATTCATACCCAGCTACAAGAATTTAATCACTGATGTAGGTCTTGAGAGGAAGAAGAAACTAGAATATTAATTAATATAATAGGTTCATTTTAAATGCACAGTAATAGGAAAAATCTACTTAGGGAAAGGAAGAATTCAGACATAGATATTGTGCATATAGTAACTATTACAATTCTGAAAACTTTCTTGTTCCTACTATCATCTCAGAAGTGTGCATTAACTTTATAGTTAGACCACAAGACACAACAAAAATTATGGAGCAAAACAGGAGGCAGAAAGGAAAATGAAAAGTATTGCCCTGCCATAAAAGATTAAAATATTTGCAACAGAAATCATCATTTCAATATCTTATCTCTCACAGTGCAAGGTTTAGAAAACTTCCAGGAAGACATTTTCCAGCTGTCATCTCTAACAGCTCAGAGAGAAATAAAACAGAAGAAAACACCACCTACTTCCACACAAACACATTTCTACTGAGTAAATTAAACTGCAACACACACAATACGATGTACCCATTCTATGTATGCATTTCAAGATAAAAATAACAGGTATGCACTATCATTATTCTGAAAAGAGATCAGTCATTTCATAAGATTAGACAGATAAATTATATGGAAACATAGAACAGATATATGGTGGTGCAAGTGTGTAATTCTGGAAGTGTGGATATGTTTATATCTAAAGAAATTATAGGACAAATTTTTAAGAACTATTTTTTTTTTTGTCTTTTTTCTTTTTTTAAGAAAAAATAAATTATCATTTTCTTTTCCAAACTCTCATGCCATATGAGGACAAGAGAACATGATGGTAAAGACTGAAGTGAGAGTGCACTCCATTTTCAGGGCATCTGAGGCATGAGTCAGACAAGGGGCTGACTCTTGCCTGTACCTTTCTCTCACTCCTCATGCACTGCTGTAAATTGCTAATGTCAAATGAATCAGGAAAAGCTTTTGAATGCCTAAATAAAGATAGGGGAAATAGAGACAGGTCAAAGGGCCATGTGTCAATCTGAAGCTAAATCTTTCCCTGTTCACCATTTATGTTTTGAGTGCAGACCTTCTTTAGCTTTACATAACATGAAGCTGTTCAGATCCACCTCTGGCTTTTGATGGCTAGAGGGCATCCTTGGAGCACTGACAATGCTGCTGGTGGTAATTCTTTTGCACAACAACTTTTGAGTGAAACAAAATAAAGCTGATATATCCATTGCACTGTTTCAGTGAGTCAAATTCTCTTGTGATTCCAACTGGTCATTAAATAGAGGACAAATCAATGAAACAGCTACAAAACTTACTGGCACCAACAAGAGTTCCAGCAGCTTCACTGTATAAGAATTGTCCCAGAGAAGATAACTTAGGGTCAGGTCACTAGATTATGAAACTAGACATCTAGAGACATACAGCCTCTATTTCTGGGTCTTGCACTGCCTCATAGCCTGACAGTTGGTGGGCCACAATTGACACATTGTGCCCTGAAAATAGAGAAAACTTATTTCCCCAGCCTCCAAAAATTCTCTGAAAATGAATGAGCACCACAAATTAAATTTTTGAAGTGCAGTGGACCAAATATTTCTGACAGAGTCATTTAACTCAAGAGAAGATTGTCAGAGTAGGTATTCCTTTTACAATAACACAATTAGAAACATTATTGGAAAAAGAGACTGGAGATGAAATTAAATAGTATTTCTTGATTAAAATGAATGTATAAAGCTGCCTAAATTGAATTTACATATCAGGTATAGTAGATGTTCATTTTTTCCCCTAACAGTATTTGCTTTCCAAACTTTTCTTTCCCCTTTTGCATTCCTGCAATTGCAAAATTGCTTAAATTTTAGAGGTTTCATTGCAGTTATTTAAAAAAACTTCTGACCAGACCAATCTGAGTGGCTTCTTTAAAAAATAAATAGTCATATGTGCCTGTTCCTTACAGGCTTTTATTTGTATACTCAAATCTCAGTTCTTTTGAGGACAAAATTGTCACTATGTGTAGTTCAAACATGCAGATACTTATAAACACAGAACATGACTTACCAGTTAAGTAGAGCTGACGTTATTAAAAAGATGCAAGGAATCGCTGGATGACCTTAACTAATTTTTGGGGATTTGGGTTTGGTGGATTTTTCTTTTGTGTTGTTTCATTTTTTTGAGTTTTTTTCAGGAAAGAACAAAGATATAGCTGATTTCTTACACTTTACATTAGATTAAAAATTAAACCATTAAGCAGAAAACATAATTCAGGAACTGAAAATAGAAAGTTGAGTTCCTGCCTGTAAACTTCCTGCTTTTTTTACAGGTATTGATTTTTTTTTCTGGTTTTGATTGTGTATGTGTGTGTGTCTGATATCAGTCTAATGGTATTCAAGTCATAGGATTTGCAGAGAAAAGGCTTTCTGATCAATGTGTCTGGAAATGATGGCTAATACTGATTTCAGTTAAACATCTGATCTCCAGACACTCAGAATTCAAAAGTCTAAGTTCAGATTCAGCTTCTATAGGACTGAATTGATGGATCTTTTTGGCAGCAACTCCAATTCTGTTTCATGAGCCAGTGTAAGAAATGAGATAATTTTGATTACATGCAAGAAGAAAGAAGTTTGACAAAGGAACTTATTGGAACTAGCAAGATAGAAATGGTCTGGCATAACTTGCTAAAAATAAATCTAACATTAATAGAAGTGGAAATAATCAGAAGATTCACACACATAATTTTAATATTTATTAAAATCCTCTGGTAACATATTAACTGTCTTTTTCAAATTTTAGTAATAGCCTGTCTTGACTGAAAGATGTAAGAACTTTTCTAACAAACTGAAAGGTTTAACAGTTCTGTTACAATTCAGAAAACATCTATCTAACCCCTGCTGAACTCTCATCTCTGCCTCACTGACTGGAGAGCAAGAGTGAAGCTCTGGTCCTCTGTGCTAGACCTTGAAGTTCAAAGATCTGTGCTTTGCTGCTGTTTCCATAAAAAGAAGAGAGGCTGATATTTTTCCCTCTTGGTGTCTACTCTGATGGGTGGGATGTCACCACTCATTCAAAAGGAGCAGAAAGGTAATGCAGCAAAAATTAAAGCACTTCTGGGGCTTAGATTTCATCTTTAATTTTTGTTCTCAACGATCCAAATTTATCTTTTTCCCTTAACTGACAGAGACTGAAATACCGTTCATGGGCTGTGATATGAGCCCACCCCAAAAATTTCCCCCTGAAGAAACATTAGCCCAGTAAAAACACATCCACTCCCTTTGACAAGGTCTTCCATGAAGAAGGTCTTGGCATGTTCCTTGGATTGAGAGATACAGGATCTTTTTCAGCACTAAGGGAATAGCAATGAATTCTTTTCCAGGTAAATTTTTACTAGCTCACTTAAAAGATGGCAGATGCAGAGCAATACAGCATTTGTAGTGAGCACAGTCCAATACTGTTTGCCTTTCTAGTGAGTGAGCCTCCAAAACCTCTCCACTTCAGGAAATGACCTGCACACTAGCCAACTGCAAAAGATTTTTGTGAAGAGGAGGCACAGCCATGTATCACTGAGGATCACAGAACCGAATCTTTGAGTATTGTAGCTTTGCTATCATTTACACACTGGAAAACTTAGCTTTAAGCCTACCTATGATGCTTCAAAATCACCATCTACATTCGCAGACAGCTACACAGCTTCCTTTCATAGCTTGTCTCTTACTTCTCTGGGGGTTTTTGTTTTGTTTTGTTTTGTTTTTTGTGTGTGTTTGTTTTGTTTCAAATGTTCTTCTGTAAATGGGAACATCTTTGATGTCAGACTCTTCAACCTACCAAGCCTTTAAATCTTAACAATCAGTAGCCCTTTGTTTCCTGTTACTTAATGCCATATTTTGGCAGAGATTCCAGTTCTCTACAGCAACGTTTCATTGAGTATTGTTGGGGACCTGAAAGCATTTTTACTCCACTGGAGGTAAGATGCTATGATGGTCAAATATGTTAAAAAAAGTTGTATCAGCTATTTGAAATTTACCTCCTGCTACAAAGCAGAAGGGGATAAAAGGATGGTCAGTGATTGCTGTTACAAAATGCAGCAACTGCTGAGTAAAATGGCTGCTTAAACATTTTATCATTTCTCCTCTTGCCTTTCATTTCTTCCCAACCAACACCCTCTGTCATGGAGAGCAGTGTCTACTGGATTATACAGTACACTGGAGTTCTGTTTTAAACTTGATTTTAAAAGGAACCTCAGGAAGATTCTGCAGGAGTGATATTTCACTTAAAAGCTGGAGATACCTGTCACTAGAAGGAATGTTTTCAGAGAGGTCGATCGGTCTGGTTGGCTGCTCTGGATTAGCACAACTCACTTCAATGTCAGTACCAACAGAAAAATCCCATGGGAACTGAGACCTTCTTCCCTCCAGGAACTCCTATCTTCTACAGCAGTGTGGTGATTAGTCCCTTCTCTGTAACCCAGAACAGAAAACCAAAACTAAAGGAGGCAAAAGCCCATATAACAGCAATCCTTTGAACACATGAAGTATTTCCCCAGCAGCCTCATGGCAGGCCTGCTTTGTCAGGCTGTCAGACATCCCAGGAATGTGAAAACAAGGTCTACTCCAGGGGTAAAGAGTACTGGGAGGCAGTAGTCAGAGTTGGCACCAAGCCTTCATGTTGATGTGGAATGAAATAAGCAGAAGAGTCCAGGTCAGACCTATCCAACACATTGCTGAGCCCAAGGCCTTTCCTTTAACTAAGTCAGAGTTTCAAGGCATTCTCTCTTTTACTGAGTAGTGCAGACTGTGTTACACTGCTGATTAATGTCCCACTTGAAGACATTGGAAGGTTTCAACTTTGTACCATGCCTCACCAAGCACCTGAGAGGTGATTAAGCAGTGTTGGTAGACAGTCTGTCTTATTGATTAATTACACTGGCACACCTAGAACTTGATTGTTCCCTTCAATTGTTATTTATCTCAATACCTTGTTGCTTCTGGGTGTGTGATATACAACATGACTTCTTAAAGGGGGTGCACTGTTTTTCATGTGAACATCATAAACTACATATATCAGCACTTCTGTTCACAGAAGTGAAATGTTTTTTTTTAAAACTTCATCATTTCTTGCAGCTTTCTTACCTGACAGCTACTATTATTTTTTAAGGGAGTCAGATGGTAGATAGAAACTTACATTTATATTATTTGTGATGGTAATAGGCTTCAGTCCTTTCCACATCACTTTGTCATTCTCAATTCACGTTGTCATTTCTCAAACATTAGATATTTTATCACAAGACAAACCCATCCAGTGACATATAGAGCACCCAGACAAGTCAATGCTCTGCCTGCTCTGTTTCTCAGAGAACAATTCTGGATGGGATCTTGAAAAGATGTCATAATAACAGTGTCACAACTGGTCCCTTTAAGAGTTAAAATTAAGACACCACCCAGGATTCAGCCCTTGGAAATCTTATGTTGTTCAGGAGTCTGCAATGCCAGCCTCCCTCAGCAAAAATTATTCTCAGCCTAATTTTGTGATCTCAACAGATTTTTTTTTTTGCCTTCATGTTGGCAGGAAAAAGGAGAAGATCTAGGTTTCTTGTACATTGAGAGGCAACTTTGGTCTGATTTGTGAAACTTCTGACCTGTTGGCTTTATGACCAGAAATCTCTTTCTGTAAGTCTGAAGTAGATGCCATGTATAGGTCTTGGACTTTACCAGGCATTTTGTAAATGTAATTTAAAAATCAATATGAGCTTTGGAATGATAACTAAATTAACATTAAATTTCTGATTTTTCCTTGTCTATTTTATACAAGATTGATCATACTAATTTTTTATGCTTAGATTAGTGTGATAGAGCAAATTACTTTTTATTATAATGGGCAGTCCATATGGCTCATTTAAATTGCATCTCCAGTAGTTGAATTACGCACCTGCTTTTCATCTAAACCTAAAAAATTTGCAATCCTTTCAAGTGTATTTCTCAAGGAAAAAAAAAGTATTATTGCACAAATATTTCAATGTGGGAATGGAACCCGTCCAGTTTTTCCTGCTCCTTTCAGCAGTCAGCAGTAACTGCAGATTGAGAGTCTCAAATGCATATACAAGGTTTGTATACCTTGACCACTATCTCTGTGCACAGCTGTCTGATGTGGCAGTATAAGCTCCAGCACGCAAATTCCTGGTCACCAAGCTGGGCAGTTAGCTGGGTGAGGAAGGAGAAACAGTGAGGAACCACCCTGAGCTGCTGCTCGGAACACCCTGGGCAGGAATAGTCCTCAAAGCTCCTTGGAGGGTCCAGGGATCCTCACTGCAAGTGAGCACGGCAGCTTTGCTATGGAAGCTGTAATTTCTCAGGACTATGTCCCAGGGTATTTCTAAGGATCAGGAAGCAAGCAAGAGACTTGCAGCTAAAAAGATGGGGCCCATATTCTAACATTTATGAATTATTGCCTGAGTAATTGGACACCATAAAGAACATTATACTGTATTGTTCTGAAATTGTCTTTATTGTACTGCTGTTGATAACACAATCTAAGAATCCTTGTGATTTTCTTCAGTAAAAGAGATCCAGGGAAATAAAAAAACCCCTCCTTATTTTAAATGGCAAGCCCAAATTTTAGTGAGATTAAAGTACAAACCTGAAAATGCTGCATCTCTGGTTTAGATTCCCATGGAGATCTGAAATATCTTCCAATTGCATCTGTTACTAGTGAGACATGAAATAGTTTTTGGCTTTGATTCATTCAATTTGTTTTCAATACATTGATTTCTCTAAGGTCTCCAAACACCAGAGATACCCCAATTACACTTTCCACTTAGAAATCTTGCTTTCAGTGAAATTAAGAGTTGTGATGGGCTATCAGATGTTGCAGTGCTGCTGCTGCCAAACAATAGTCTTTGTCCAAACAGGCTGCCAAATTCCCAGAAAATCCAAGAAAATGGCTACTACGTTTTTTAAAAAAAAAAATTACATGGTACACAAAATAATCCAGCCTTTCTAGTATAATCAGGTTTAGGTACAGTTGGTCCATGGTTATTCTAGATGAATCAATAATTTTTAATGCACCTGCACTGCAGGTAATCTCCATATATTCACAGATACATATGTCTGATAAAGCACAGATACATATGTCTGTGTCTGAGAAACCTTTCTCACAGTTCAGTTTCCAAGCCCACAACTCTGGTTTTGCCCTGACTGAAAAAAAACCAAAAAAACCCCAAAAAAACTGTAAGAGAAATCAAGACAAAACCAAGTAAAAGAATAATTAAAACTCCAGATATTAAAATGCTCACTTTCCTAATGAGCACCTTTATTGCCTGACACTTTAGTGTTTAATGTTCTGAATACATGAAAATTGTGTACTGTTGCTGAGATCAGTATCAATTATATCAAGTATTGATATTCTTAAACATACTCCTTTTCATTCTATTTCACTTCCTGCTCCTTCAATGACTGAATACACAGGTGCAGAACATTTATTTCAAATTTCAGGTAGATTTTCCTTCCTTGGGGTACAGAGACCAGATTTTGAAAGCACTAAATTTTTATGTCTCAGATGCAGCCATTTCCAATAAAAACACATTTGAAGAAGTTCAGCAATACAGCCTTTATGTCTCATGAAGTTTGTGTTTGCAGTCTCATAATATCTTCAGGAAAAAAAAAACCAGTTCCATGACATTAACTGAAAAGGAAATAGTATGAATTATTCTCTTAGAACTAAATAGGGTTGCCAAAGATTTCTACAAAACAACCCTTTGTCAATCAAGTAAAATGTGATCACACTTACAGTAAGTTTTCTGTCAGTTCTTAAAGAGAAGCAATTTAGAAAACTCACCCCCCCTTTTATGTTTACTAATAAAACTGGACATCTGCCATCAAAGTAGCCATCCAAATTACATTAAAAGGATTTCATATGCAATAGTTTTGAATGTTAAACATCACCAACATTCCAGCAGTGACAGTACAGTATCTATGTAAAAAGAAGAGAAAACATTAACAGCTGCCGCAAGGATAAATAAGAATTTCGGAATAGACTACCACAATTGGCCAAGGACCTGAATTTAGTGTTTGCTAAGATAGCATCTTGAATTAGTATTAAATTCAAGGCACAGATTATGTTGACAATTTTTTTTTTGTATTCACCCAGTTTTTAGATGTGTGGAAGGGTTTGTATACAGGCAAAGTGTTTTAAAACATTATATTATTAATACTACCTTTATATTATTATTATTACATTTATGTGACATGTCTATTTCTTTTCACCCCTTAAATTTCAAAAGACAGTGAGATTTAGTTTTGATTTCTATGCCAAATAAGCCATCTCTATTTTTAGCACAGGTGTCTACTAAAGGTCAGAGTGAAAGAATTCATTTAGGCTAACATAATTACACTGTGCTGCTCACTTATCACAGGGCTCATGGGAGTCAGGTTTACCATCAGACCTAAGTTAGAAGAAAATAGATATTAATTTTTAAGACATTTAACTGCAACCAATAAGCAACCAGTCCTGTTAATGCCTATCAGTCATAAATTTCTGTTTTAATCAGATTTGCTGTCCTGGAAGGTTGACACATTATTTTTTAAGTTGTCAAAAAATTTATGCCACGCCTCCTGAAGAGCTCTCATGAAGCCATGCCACATCCCACCCCCTCACTCACAGCACTGGGAGCTGATCCACAACCATCATTGTCACCTCCTGACTGCATCTTGTGATGCTGTCACAGCTCATGCCTGATGACAAAACTCCTTGTAACACCAGCATCCTACCCATGAGCAAACAAATCCAAGAGCCACTAGTGTCAGCACTAGGCATGGTCCCCAAACGTAGACATTTCTGCTTCCTCCAGAGCTCCTTTTGCTGAAAGGCTGATAGGACATCTCATTTTCTCAATGTCCTCCAGTTGCTGTCGTACCCAACACGAGTTATTAAATTCACAATACTTTACAAATTTTGAGCGTGCACAGTCAGAAATATTTTCCAACAGCATGGATTTCCTTATGGTACCTATCAAGCAACAGACTACTCTTGTGCTCCAGAGATCATATTTTCTTTTAGTTAGAATTTTCAATAAACACTTAGAAATTCTCCTGAGTTGTAATAGAAACTCCTATCACAATTTCTGCTGGAGTCTCAAAACAGACTTCTTCAATTAAGTCCAAAGAGTGATAACAAAACAGGCTTACCATTTTTAAAAGGCATTTAAAACCTCAATAGGCTCACAAAAAGGCTACTTAATTTCATCTTAATAAAATGTAGTGTACAAGCTTTGACATATAGGCCTTGGCTCAGGATTCAGAATTCCTCCATAGACCAAAAAGAAGGCAGAAACCCATCCTCCTCTTCCAGCTCTCCAGAGCAACAACTGTAGCACTGAATAATGCACTGTTGTCCCATTGGAGATGGTTTCCCACTCAGAACGGAAGCAGGTGACAGGTGAAAGAAAAGAGAAAAAGCTGATGCATGTAATGACTTTATGGAGTTGTTAAATCTACATATTCTCTCAAGTAATGCAGCTATTTCCCAAATAAATCAAAAAAGTAATAATTAACAGTAGCAGGAGGAAAATCAGCTTGTGATGACTACATAAAATTTTGCAGGTTTTATGCTGAATTGCTCCGAACTTGGGGAAAATTTGTTGTTATGACACGAGATGCTTGAAACTGAAACTAAAGAAAACTCAAATTACACTGGCAGGAGGTGGAAAGTTCAAAGTGCACATTAAGGCATCCTGAGGCAGATTCCTTCACCTGCAATAAATGGTCTGAATCAAATTTGTAAGCATAGGTGATTCTTGATTTTACTGATGTGACGGTTGGATAACAGAGGCAACCTTGAGCACCATCTATTCACTTCCAATTACTATGAGAACTTTTCCAATTTGTAAATAATTGCCCCAACATTTACAGTTAAGCTCAACCTCCAGTTAAGTTGTTTATCAATAGGTGCAATTATTAAAATGAAAAGAAAATTTTAAAAATAGGATTCAGAATTGTCCATAACATTAATTCAACTTTTCAATCATTCATTTTCAGCCATTTCAGAATGAGATATTTTCCTGAAATACTAAGGCCCAGACATCTCAGTCCCAAACATTACTTGCACCAACAAGTGGACCTTAGGCATGGAGTCACATCCTGTACAGAACAGAGATTCCTTGTTTTAAAAAAACATATAGAACTTTCAGAAAAAAACTGTAATTTTTTTGGTTAACCTAGAGCCTAGAATTTCTAATAAATACAAATGCAGTTTCCCAAGCTACTAGAAACTTGGATTCCCCCTCTTAATTACAGCTACAGTTGCTGAGGAACTTGCAAACATAGGAATACACAGATGATGTACAGATGTTTATCGAGCTCACATTTTTCTCTATTTTGTTTTTATAAACATTCACATGGTGGATGCTGTACATTTGAGTTTAGATGACTATGATTATGATATCAGTTATGAAAAGTAAGATAACAATCATCAGTTTTCAGGTCTACACTAAGTTGGCTGCATCATTTACAATTAAAAACTACTGTAAATTGATGCAATAATTATAAGACTTTTTTAATGTAAGGCCTGAAATTAACTGTGCTAGAACATACTGATTTCTACATACAGTAGATCTATAACACCTCAAAACTACTGTTATACCTGATCTTTCAAAAAGTCATAATCATAATACTATTCAAATGAAAATGAGATGAAAGCAAATTAATACTAAATCTAATGTAACAAATAAATTCTGAGATCACCATGGCAACTTCTGTAATATTAAGCATGAATTTTGTAACAAAATAGTTTATTATTTTCATTGTAGTAATTCAATACACTTAGAATTGTGACCATACTCCTTCCCCAAAATATTTCAATGAAAATTCAGTCTAGAAGATAATTTTATAGTCTCTAATTTCTGAGAGTTGAATAAAATTAAAAGCAAAAAAAAAAAAAAAAATACAACTGTGACAGTGTAAAATGGTCTTATGCTACATACTAGCAGATTCATAATGTCTAATTCTGGAAAAAAGAAAAAAAGACAAAACTGAACAGATTCTTCTCTCCCTATCCTCCCTATCCTGCTCTGAGGAACATTATTCCCCTTAAAGTTCTGCCTGGAGTTGTGGGAAGTGATGGCTGCATCATATTTTACTGATTTTTCTACATATCCTTCTGACTTCATAAAAAATGCTTCATGCATTTCTCACACAACAAGTGGGCATAGAATTTTAGAGATTAAGACAATACCAGAGATTGTTTCCCCCTGCTCTGCCTGAAGTTCTTCAGTGAACCTGCTTAGCCCATTTGATTCCTGTGTCCCACTGGAAACTTTTGAGAATTAAGTCCCTTCTAGAGTAAGAGTTCTTCTGACTACACGATAGGAGCTTCTACCCATGGACAGTGTCTAACACTGGGCATCCAACCTCATATCCTACCTGCAGTAGGACACATTCTGTTTTCCCAAATCTCCACGTTATCTAGTTATTATTTCTAGTTATCCAGTTGATATTTCCTTTTCACTATTTTCATTCCCCAATGCCAAAATTTCTCCATTTTGTAGCCTCTTTCACAAAAGGTAAAAGACTCAGCTTGCTCTTCATTCATTTAGTCCTCAAGTATTTTAATATTCTAAACTTAAGAGAAATGGTTTATGCATATGAATTTACAACTTCTAACGAAATTCTCTTCCCATTGTACAATTTGTGACCAATATTTTCTTTATGTAATTACATAAAACAGAGTAACTCCAACTGTTCCATTATTTTTCCAAGGTCTACTTTAGACTAACAGTGCTGACATCTAGTTTTAAACTATTTACATTCAAACCTAATATTTGCTTAGTATTTCACACACTCCTGAAAATCACTATTGATGAACTAGAGCCTTCCTTTTTTCAATCCTTCTACAAAATCTGGAATGAATTCAAGAAGGGGATTGCTGATTAAAGTGAGTGTAACTTATCTGGATTTCCATTAATTTTTTTTCTGCAGTTCTTAAATCTTAGATTTATGGCACTTAACAGAAGAACCATCTTGATTTTGCTTAATATACAGTTCTTGTACACATCTGGCCTCATTAGTCTTCTAACATGTTTGTACTCTTGTTAGACTACTAACAGTTTACAGTTCAAAAAAAGCAGTAACATCTGCTTTGCCCTCTTTGGCAGCTACAAGAATAGACTTTTTTTAATATATAAAAAGCATTCTTAATTTTTTTAAAGCATTATTTTTACTTTTTCCTTTCTAAATAATGTCCAAGATTATTGGCCTCTATTATTTTCAGCTTTAGATAAGCAACTCTATGAAATTCCAAATACATTTACTGTTTGTTTGCATTGTTTTCTGTTTGCTAAATAAGCCATCCAAGGTCAAGGCTTGATGTTTTCAACTTACTTGCCTGTGATACTCTGTTCTGAAAATTCATTTCTCCTCATTTGCGAAGATCAGGTCTCTGTAGCTTTATGATATGTCAGATGCAGAGTGGAAATAGAAAGTGTGGTTTAGAGCATATTTTGGTATTAGCTGCATGAAGTTTCTACCATTATTACCTGAAGAGAAGCCCTGTACTTACACAGCCTGTTTTCGTCTTGCCCCATTCTAATCTTGTAAGGCATACTGGAGGCCTGAAGCACTCTGAATTATAATCCATCATGCATATTATCTGTTATGACATTTTCCCATAAGCAATTAAAGATTGTTTATGCTTATGACTTGTCAGTTCCTTAAACATGGCAATGGCTTTTTGTTGTGGTTGTTGTTTTGGAAGAAAATATGGTGTTCTCAAAAAACACTGCAATGCTAACATGGTTGGGGTTTTTGAGCTCTTCAGTCCTCCTAGCCACCCCACCAAATTGTGGTTATACCGAAGTCAACAAGTACCAAGCTGGCCTCAGGGACAACATCCACCATCTCTTTAAAATCTCTTTATGACCTCTGAGTGATAGCAAAAATTTTGGGAAAGCCACATGGCATTTAACACCGCAATGATGACAACACTTGTCTAGACTTCCCACTAATTTTAGGAAGTTCTCTTGCTTACATTATCTGGACTTGCTCTGAAATCCTCTCTGTAGCAGCAGTGCACACCCGAGGTACTGTGTCTGCAGGAGCGCTTGCTAAGGCAAAGTGCCTCAGTGCTGTGCTGCAGACACCCTTCAGCCCAGGACGTGTTTACAAAGGGTGTTACAGACATTGCTGGGTATCATGCGGTTACAGTGTAATGGTAAAACATTCTAAAAGACAAAACTACAGAAATACACTTTCTTTTTTCATTTATACATAGATTTTCATTGAGCAGATAACTATCTCTCTATTCTAGAAATACTAAATGTTAGACATAAATAGTTTATGTAAAAAGTTTTATAAACCTATGTGCAGAACTCAAATCAAATTTGATACCTTCCAAGAAGGAACTGGAAAGAATTAATTCCAAATATCATAAAATGCAATTTTTTAACTGTAAGAACAATCTGGGCAATATCAGGCTTAATCAGACCCCAAATACATAGAGGATCATGAGAAACATCTCTTATATCTAACTTTCCTTTCTGCAAAAGCTGAATAGCTTTTCCTTTGGGAATACCTACTTGGCTATAAGAAGCTAAACTTATGGTACTAACATGAGAAAAGTGAAGGTTACTATTTTTTCTAATCTACATTATAAATTAAACTACCATGGAAAAATCGCCACATTTTTTCAGAGCAAGAGATTACTAAAGCTTTAAAAATTTATGAAATTTACTAAGATCTCAACATACACATACAGAATGTCCAGCACACAGCTGGATAAGCACATCATGTGATGAGTCATCAACTGGCCCACAGGTTGGAGACATCAGGCACAGCATAGTCAGGAGTGCAAGGGAGGGGATTGTTCTCTACTCTGAGGTAGGGCAACCTCATCTCAAGTGCTGGGGGCAGTTTTGGGTGCCACAATATAAAAAGAAATTAAAATATTAAAGAGTGTCTGAAGGAGGGCGATGAGAATGGTGAAAGGCCTTGAGGGGAAGTTGTATGAGGTCACTTGGTCTCTTGGACCTGCTGAGGTCACTTGGTCTGTTCAGCTTGGAGGAGACTGAAGGAAGGCATTAATACAGTCTACAAATTTCTCGTGAGGGAAAGTGGAGGGACAGACACTGATCTTGTCTCTCTGGTGACTAGTGACAGGACCCAAGGGAATGGGCTGAAGCTGAGTCAGGGGAGGTTTAAGTTGGATATTAGAAAAAGGCTTTTCACCTGAAGGGTGTTTGGGCACTGGAACAGGCTTCCCAGGGAAGTGGTCACAGCACAGCCTGAGAGAGTTCAAGGAGTGTTTGGACAACACTCAGGCACACAGTGTGACTTCTTAGGATGGTGCTGTGCAGGGCCAAGAGCTGGATTTCTATGACCCTTGTGGGTCCCTTGAACTCAGTTTATTCTGTGATTCTGTGAAAATAACCTCTCATTTGGAAAAAGAAATGTACATAGTGTTCAGCTACTCTTGCAAATCTTGCACCCTTTTAAATGTGTCTCTGACTGAGTTCAATGCTTTATAAAAGGAAAACTTACAATTTATACAGATACTGTGCAAGTCAGAAAAATTAATATTAGAACTTCATAAAAGAATTGTAGACGTATGAATTCAGCAGAGAGACACATTTGGCCCAGCCTTCCTGTACTGGATGGTGCTGCCACCTGCCTTCCTGCTTGCAGGAAGTTCTGTTCAGTTGGTATTGATGAATTTTAATAGTCGGTTTCAAATCCTCTTAAAACTGATTGTTCCGCTGTGTAGATATTTCAGGCACTCTGGACAGCTGTATTAAATGTTTTTCTTTGGGATTTGATTACTTACAGTACATTGAGTTTTAATGTATCAGCCTTTGTTAACACTGGATTGATAGTATCTTGACTGGTTACAATCCGGAGTTATTACAACATGATTTGCTGGCTGCTGAGAGAAAGCTCTGCATTCTGCCATGTAAATTATCAGAAATTCAATGTTCCTACATATCACAGAAGAACAGAAAAATTCCAAATAAAATACAGCTTTATCATACAGCTCAATTTTCAATAGGAAACACTATCTAAAAATAACAAATAAACATGACACATGCTAAGTATGGATGCATGAAATTTTTTTAAAAAATAAATAAATAAATAAATGCAGCTGTTAAAGTCTTAATCTCTATACAAACCTTTCCAGTGCAGAGAACCACATGGAATTTTAATGGATTAGTCCTCCTAGTGAAAGACTTTTGCTTAGTTCTAACACCATTAACAATATCAAATATATCTACTGCAGAGCAAGGACATTCTAGAAGAATGGCACCATCATAGTTCACCACTTTCTGGCTGAGAATGCTTCTCTTTGCCATAAGTATGTTTATCTACCTTTTTATTTCTCCAGTCCAACATTAATGTCATATTCAAGCACCACTTATTTACAAATTCTAAGTTGCTACCTATAGTTCAATAACACCACCGTCTTACCAAAGGGAAGATAAAACTGATTTCTTGTTCTGAAAAGAAATGTCTGAATTGTTAATAAAAAATACATAAAACTTTTATATATTAGCATACCAGGAGCTGCTTATGGAATCATAGAAAATTAAGGTTAGGAAATACTTTTAAGAATATCAAATTCAACCATTAACCCAACACAGCCAAGTTCACCACTAAACCATGTCCCTCAGTGCCACATCTACACATCTTTTAAAAACACCCAGGGATGGTGACTCAAGCACTACTCTGAGCAGCCTGTCCCATTGTTTCACAACCCTTCCAGTGGAGACATTTTCCCTAATATTCAATCTAAACCTCCCCCGGCAAACCACAACTTGAGGCCAGTTCCTCTCCTCCTATAATTTGTTGCCTGAGGGAAGAGGCTGACCCCCTTGCAATGACCTCCTTTCAGGTAATTGTAGAGGTGCTTCCATGGTTTCTAACACATCAACAACCCTTGCCTCTTTGCTGCCACATGCATCTCCATCTCCTATTTCCACTGAGATGGCAGGCCAAGGGACCTTGCTAGCACACCCTCCTTCAAATATTGGTATGCGGTTCCCAGGCTTATCTCTATCAAGGCAGATTCTCTTCTCTTCTCTCTTCAAAAATAGTTAAAAGCTCTTTCAGTGATTCCTGTTAACTCCTGAGCAATGATCCTTTTCCCTCTTTGAGACACCTGTACCCCCTCTCTTGCCAGCAGGCTCGGTGTCATGCACACTGATCTGTCATCAAAAAGTTGCAGTGAGCCAGTGACACCAAGCTCAGAGACAGGTCTTGGTGTGCTGGCTCTTCCTGCTTCTTCCTGCACAATTCCCTGCAACTGAAAGGATAGAGGAGGACACTGCTTGTGCTTCTGATGCCTTAACCAGTCCTCTCAAGGCCCTTAAGTCTCTCGTTTGACCTCGGACTCTGCTGGGATTTCACAGCTGCCTATATGGAAAATCAAAATGAAAATAGACTGAGGGCTGTACCAGGGTGAGGAACTTTCTCCACATGACTTTAATCTGAGCCCCAGGTAGGCAGAAGATTTCTCAAATCTGGTGTGTATATTTGCCTTCTGTTCTCTCCGGAAAGGAAGCTCCTATGAAAATGGCACATTCTTTTTCTTTATGGAAGGAGTTTAGATGCAGGGTATAGGCCCACTTACCTTAGTAACCAAGGCCTCTGTTCTAAATGAGCCATCATGCTCAGCATTGTTTGGTTCTGCTTGCATGTGGAACCATTGTCTTCATGCAAAGGCACCTTGAAATGTGGGGCAGTCCCACAGAAGATGTCTCTGTTTGGATAGACAACAAAATAATAAAGAATCCTGCATATTGTGCACCCTTTCTGCATGCTGGGCCTTAGGAAATGTCTCGGGTGTGAACAGTTATGTAATTTAATTTTATATTAGGCTGCTGGTAGCATCTAAAAGTAATGTAGACATAATTTTCAAGAATCCTTGTAAAGATACTTTATTCTTAGAAAATATTACAGAGGGAAGCACCTATTTAATTGATAAACCATCATAAAGTTAACCAGTTATGTTCTGCAGGATTTTACTTAAACTGAAATGATTCTATACCTCTTGTTTTCCAAGATAACATTCTCTCCTGTGGGACAAGAAGAATGAGATGTCAACATTTGAGCATCTCAATTGCAGCACTGCACTAATACAGCCCCACTTTAACCACTAACTTAAAGAACAAAATTTCAGATTTTTATATTATGCTATTTTAAGTCAGCATTGATTAAAAATACTTAGCTGACTTACTGTGATGAGCAAAGATGCAATAAGAAACTATTTCAGGCAAAAATCAATAGTATGCAGTCAGCAGAAGAGAACACCAACATTTAAGTCCATTTCCATGACAGGTTTTTTGCCTCTCAGATGATAAAAATAAATTGTATTATCCAGTGGCCATTCATCCATTCTCATTTCCAAATGCATTTTACTTCTTCAGATTTAAGGATATAGATATCTTCTGTTTCCTAGCTTTGAAAATTTGAGCTGCAAAAAACACAAAATGACATTTAACAGAAGTGATATTCCTTGGCTTATACCCTAAGCCATTAGGCTATTACAAAGAAAAAGGGATGTCATTGATTTACTCCAGTTTCATTTTTAAAGAGCTGAACACTAATTATTTCTCTTAAATAAAAAGCCCAGGCCTTTGACAAAGTAGATATGTAGCGTTTGAGCTGACTGAAAAGCATTTCAGAATTCCAGGCTGAGGTATGAGGGACTACAGAAGCTCTTTTGGGGAATTACAAGACTCTTCTATCTCATTATTTTCCATTTTGACTAGTTCTGTACAATCTCATGCTGAAGAGCAGCAGTGTAGTACATCTCAGGATTCACCAGTCTGATACTTTAAATACAGCACTGCGTTGCCAATACTCTCCAAGGGCCACATAAGGAGTAGGGGAAATAAATATTCTGTCCTGCTATAATGCCTGTCCAGATCCTTCAGTTTTCAACCCCACAGCAGAAAATGTATGAATTGCTGCCTAACTGTTCAGGTTTTGCAGTTTTGTAGCTGTATCACTTATCAGACGTGTACCACTTACCAAATAAAATGCTGCGCTCAGTGACTCCAAACAGAATGCAAAAGCATTCTGAAAAGCAAACCAAAATTGTTTTCATTGCTAAAGTTATTACACTTCACTCAGAAATATAAAGTTATAGGGAATTGGTGGATGATTTTGCACATTATTTTTCTTAGTTCATCACACATGCATGTCCTGGATAAATGAAGTTGGGATGGTTCCTCCATAAAACACCAAGCCTTGCTATCGAATAAACCCCAACAAGGAGCTAAAAATTACCCTAGCGTTAATCAGCAAAGCTGTAAGAGGTGCTCAGCAAAGCTAGAGGTCTTAAAAGACAGAGCCAATCAACAAAGCAAATGTCTGTGAAAAGGTTTCAATTAAGACACATTTTAAGTAGAATCTTATGTGAAAATCAGATTTTTCCAGTAAAAGGAGTAGAGAAAGAAACTTGTCAAGTCTTCGCATTTTTGGCGTTTATCACCTTTGCAGACTGAGCAAGCCCCATTCAAACTGATTCAATGGAATATTTATAAAATATCCAGACTGCTAGGTGGTGAACAAAAAACATTAGAATCTTCCAAAATTTAAGTGTTTCTCTTTGTGCAAAATTACTTTGTAGCACTAAAAGCTGCCTAGAAGCAACCGAGTATAGTCATAAATGCAAAATAACCAATGACCCAAGTTTCAATGTCAACTTCACAGCCAAATACACCAAAGGAACAAACATGCTTCAAAAAACCAGTGGGAACTTGGTATTGACAAAACCCTTTCTCTATGTTAACAGGAAATCTTGCAGAAAAACTCACTTAAAAATTCTTTACCAGGAAATAACATCAAAGAGTTATTTCCACAATCTATCTTAAGAGCATGTCAACTTTTCATTTTTTCCCCAAAAATAATAGCTTTGCTTTAGTAATCTGATTTTTTGGAGCAAAATAATTTTTTGTAGTCACTGCATCTAAACTTTAGGGATTTTCAAAATTAAGCTGATTCCTCCCTTGTGGAACCTGTATTGGTAACAATAAGATGCAGAGAAATTTATATTAAGATTTCTTTCAGCCAAAAGGGCACATCAAGCTATTGCCCTTGAAGGAGGAATAAGACATATTTTATCAATTCTCAAAAAGATATATGCAGGTTTTCTATGTATCAGAAGTATCAGAATACTTTATGACAAGAGCGGTATATTAACACCTTTTAGCACTAAAGAATGACTGCAAGAAAAAGACATCTTAGGCCAAAAAAATTTTTCATAACAGTCATTGAAAAAGCCTTTTTCTCTTCTTAGGGCCCCTTCTCTTGACCCCTGCTTAACTCACATTGAGACAAATATGCTCAAATCAGTAAGAGCCATCTTGGAAAAAAATGAAACTTTTCCATTTCTAGATTTCCCCAAAACTGATTTACAGCAAACAGTCCAATAATCTGAATGCCAACAAAACAGCTGGTTCGGAGGCACAAACAAACAATAAAAACCTTTCACTGAACAATTTCTATTTAGACACATACCAGATCTCAGAAAGTTCTGACATTATTAAACAAATATAGCCTATTCATCTGAACATGGGTCCCTTCTCAGTTACTCAGTTTTGTTCAGAATGAAACAAGGAAACTCTTCCATTTCACCTGCATTCCTTCCACTGGATTTCCCATCAAAGGAGGACAATTGCCTCCTCCTCAGAATTATTGGCATGGAATAACCTCTAAGTGGGATTTAACTCTGGAGCTGGCTCTGCTCTGAACAAGCAGTTTGTACTAAATAGTTTCAAGAATTGCCTTGCAGTCCATATCTTTCTATGCTTCTCCTGAGCTTTATGGGTAGCAGCCATATCAGATAGTATATGAATCTTTCACTTGGAACCTTTCTAGAATCTGCTGTCACCTGTATAACCTGACAGATACATATCTTCTCCTATCTATTGCATTCTTATAGTGTACGTACCTCATAAAGTCAACAGATTTCAAATATTTTGAATATAAATTTCTGCTACAAAATTTATTTGACCATTTGTGGGACTTTTCCTGTCTTTAGCTGATGGCAAAATTACCAGATTTTTCAGGGAGACGGTGTTCAAAGTCAAGAAATCACACTCCTATGGTACATGACAATCCAGGTATACTTGACTCATTTGTTTACTACTCATTTGTTTACATTTCCCTCCTATAATTTATGTATTATAAATTCATACTAGCTGGCTACAAAAAACAAAACAACCAACCAACCAACCAACCAACCAAAATACTACGCCAACCAAATAAGAAAATAAAACAAAACAAAACAAAAACAAAAACAAAAAAACCCACATAAAAACCCACCACAAAACAAAAACACACACACACCAAAAAAAAACCCCAAAAAAACACCCACCAAAAAACTCCACCCACTCTATCAGCATTCTAAGAGTACTGTTTTTATCATCACTAATTTACACGAAAATTTCTTGGTGGACAGTAATCACTAAACATTTCAGTCTGGACATTAAAGACTTCAAATATTGTTAGCTTTACTCTCAAAGTGAAGCTTACAGACCACAGTTGTCAGCCCCTTTGTTAAAATTTTGCAATTTCCACCAAGTTTGAAGGAGTGGAAATGTAAGTCTAAGGTTTCCACTGAGGGGAAAAGCAATAATGTGACACTCTCTAAGTAGCCTTTCTGTTGAAGATATTGCTTTGAAAAGCCACAGCACTTACTGCCTCTTACAGATTCAGTAGCTCACACAATGGCTGGTAAAGAAAAAAGCTGAAAATACTGTAGCAAGGAAATACAGAACATGGAAGATAATTGATGAATCAGATGGTATAAATGAAGACTACAGAGACTCATTGAAAAAATGAATGCAGGGTGGTACAAGGGGAGGGAAGAAATTATAAATGGGATTAGATTATTGCAGCTAGAGTGTGTAAAATAAACTGTAAAATAAAGCTCTTATTTGGTTGCTGAAGATGTACTTCAGATAACAGAAGCATAGATATCAGGTGTCTTAGATGACTTCTATCAAAAACATTGTTCCAAGTAAGTTAACACAAAACATGTCTTTAGAAAGTCTTAAGGAATCTTTTAAAAAAAGGAATATTTCCTGAACAAAAGAAACACTAAACTAATGCTATATTACAAGGATCATTTTAAAGGAATAATCTCTCAACATTCTTGTAATTACACCAAGGAAGGAAGGAAAGGCAATTGTTCAAATAAATCAGCATCTTCAAATTATATTAAACAATTAAAGCAGCAGCAACATGCTCAGATCCACTGAAACAAGTTTTATAAAGACAGCTTTACAAATGTGAAGCTCAAGTCACAATTCCTAGCTAGGATATCACTGACTATTTATTATTGCAGTTGGAATAGTTTAACTTCTCCTCCTTTCTGCACAAGGTACCAGCACGATTTACTATTCTTGCACTGAGCTTCTTGTTATTGTGGAGGTAGATTCAATCACCTGGAATTTTAGCTTTGTGTAAACCATTTAAAAACTGTTACTGTTCTCTCTTCATTCCAGGACACATGGCACAGACAGTGAGTGAGCACTTTACAGTCATGTCAGAGTTGGTTCACAGACAAGAAATAAATACAAAACTTCCAGATCCAGATCCTGTGTTTCACCTTTAGCCTCTCTGCCTTCATCTTCTGCAAATGTTCAAGTATCCTTGTTGTTCATCAGTATAACAGCCCAGTGATCAATCCAAATGTTTTACAAACACTCCTTTGGTCAAATAGTTATGACCTACAGGCACTTTTCTCCTCCTTCAGCAGCAGGACACCCTGCATTTAATCCTCTATGTCTAGCCAAAAACTGTTGTTCCAGCAAAATAAATCATAATGGGAAGACACTCAACTATTTAAAACATCAGCTCTGTTTGTTCCTGAAGATTGATGTGAGGTCTGCTGGCGTTGCCATCCCCAATCCATAAGGCTGGGTGTACAGTACTCTGCCACATTGGTGTGCCTTTGCAGGCTCTCCCTCTGAATCACCTTGACTTGGACTTAAACACATTGTTTTAATTTTTGCTTCCCTATCACCAGGATAAACAGCATGTAGAAAAATAAATTGATGGGTTAATATAATTGACCAGAACAAATAATAGCACTGAGCATGTTTATTGTATAAAGAGATTTCACCCATATAATCCAAATATTTACAAGACAGGATGAGTCAAAATTAATTTATCATGGATACCTCTATAAAAGGGAAATTTACAGGAAAGATTTAAATACTAAAAAAAAATTCTGTCTTGCCAGTTGTTTTTGGAAAAGACTGTGATGGAAAAATACTTGGAAAAAAACAGAGAGGTACTCACAACATAATACAGTTGAATGCACAAAGATGAACAGCAGTCAAAAGCTGTATTGGGATCTGAGAGGGCAAAAGAGATTACACACCTGGAAATATACCTGTGATACAGAAATTCCAGGGAGAAGGCTTTGACTTATTTTCTAATAAAACTAGCCACCTTCCCTCTCCCCTTTTGATTCATCATAACTGGAACAATTTCCAACTGATCTTCACATAAATTTTATTGGAATAACTCTGAATTACTACAATTAATGTTCTTGGATGCACATTTTGCAATTGATTTAACATCCTTCTTGCTTCCTCCAAATGCTATAATTAGCACCTCAGCATTCAGGGTTACTCACAGTAAAATTTGCCAGCAGTAGGTCCTTATCTTAGCTGACATATGGAAAGATGTCCTTCCAGAAGCTGGTGAAGGACAAAGCCATGGCTGTTGCCATACCAAGGAAGGAAAACAAGTAAAAGGTGAGAAAGTGGATTCAAAAAAGGGTGAAAAAGTCTTGTGGGAGTACAGGACCATTTTTACTTCTTACCTGCTGAAAAAAATAAAATAAAAGCTATGCAAGGTACTAACTTAAGGCTTGGGGTTCTCCCAGAACCTACTACTTGCTTTAAAGCAGCAAAACAGGTGGAACAAATCCATGAGAAATTTTTGAATTTCATGGTTAACAGCAGAAAGACAATGAGGCGGCACAAGGTGCAACTCTCGGTCAATTTTAAAACATAATTTACTGCTGGGATTTCATAACTAATGCCACTCACAGAAGATCAGAAGGCCAAATTTACAGTTGTGGTACCATGAAACCAATGCTGGAAGTCACGGGTTTGAGTTTTCAGTCAGGCATACAGAGGACCCTTTCACATTACTTGGGAAGTAATCCAGCAAAAAAAAAAATAAATCCCGGCCACACATGACAGATCTAAACATGCCCAATTTAGAGCTTCAACGGTGAAGAAAGTGCATAGGTAATTAGAGAAATGGCATAAGAATTCATAAAACTAGCCCTGTGTTCAAGGCTAAGTTCATGAGTGTTTTCCTCTTCAGGATATTTCTGATGTCAATGTTTCCAATATGTGACCAGAAAACCATACATCTTTGCTGTCCTTGTTAGCATTAAACTGTTGAGCTTCAGGCATCTTTATCAAAAAAAATTTTTTTTTTTATTAACCTGAAGTAATGTAATTGACTTTCATTATCTTCTTGTATTGTATTGTATCATATTTTATTATATATTTTAGTATCCCCATGCTGTTTTTTGAGAAGTACTGCATGATTTTTGTACATAAATATATACCATTACTCTGAATCACAAGTTTAGTGAGACAGTAAGTTTTAAAACAGAGTATATAAAACAAAAGTACTAAAAATCTGTTCATTCATGTCTCCACAACATGAAAATAAAAGTCAGCTTAAGACATATGCTATTCAGTTTTCATATTCAGTTTAAAGCACTATTTCTTCATTTGAAACACTATTTGCAATAATATAGAATGATAAAGTGCAGTCATCTACCTTGTATTTGGCACAGAACAAATAAATGGTTAAAATGAATGCCACAAAATTCAATCTATTTTTAATTATTCCAATGCTGCCAGTGAAAATTACCAAAAGACCACTGGGAAAAACAGGAGTGGAAGCAGACCCTGGAAGACATCACAGTCTTTCCAGCCAGTGGCTTGTGGGGGTTTTAGCATAGCACTTCAGTTACCCACTCTCCTAAAAAAAAGAGGCATCAGTGGTCCTCAAGTTCTCCACCAGAAATTTTAAGTGGAAGTCCCAGCCAATTTGTGCTGAGCACAAATCATCACCAAACAATTTCTTTCTTGGTTACTGACAGAAGACATAATTTTGAAACTCACACACAGCTTTTCTTAGTACACAGGACAGTGGCATAAAACATCTCTGCTCATGGCTAAAATTAACTTACATTCACTTTGTCTACTGTTTCAGACACATTTTTTCCAGCAGAAAAAACTTCATTAAAATCTGAAAAAATCTCAATTACTGGTAGCATGTGTCTGTACAAATGAAACCTGAATGGCCTTGCATCTGTCTTTTGATATGTCATTTACTTTGTGAAATATTTATTAAGTACATCGCTAGAAGTTTCTTTTCCTTTTCAACCATTTGCTTCATGCTTTATATATCATAGCTGGGATATTTTTTACCTCTGCTTTCCTTCACTGAACTAGTAGAACACATGCACACTCAGCATTTCACTTTTATAGTGGGATTATTTTTTTAAACTTCAGTTTTAAGTTCATAAACCCACAGATCATGCAGTTTGAGTAGAAATTTCCATAAGTCTTTCAAAGATTTCTCAAGGTTGTCTCACACTAAATTAGTTTTCTTCACCCAAAGTGTTTAAGCTGCCAATTTCAAGCAACTAGGTCAGGGATACCTGAAGTCTGAACTGCAAATAGCAAATATTAAGGAAACAATCTGCTGAAGAATAAAATTAACAAAATTCTGCCATGTTCATTTTCTCTTTTTTGTTTAAAAAATAATATCCAATTTGAACTCTGTTCTGGTCAGTAGGGCCTGAAAACCATTTAGCCATTCTGTAAATGTATCATGAGGCTGAACTTCAGGGAGAGAGAAAATTTAGATGTACACCCATTCTCCTAAAAGGCACGGGAAAAGCCAGCAAACTCAACTTAATTACAGCCACAGCTAGAAATAGGCAGTGCAGTTATTCACAAAGAACTTCTCTCTTTTCTAAATTATGTTCTATAAGTAGGTCTATTAGAATGATGATCCCAGAGGAAGAAAACTGATCAACAACCTACAACAGAACCTAATGACCAACATTTTTCTTTTTAAATAGTGAAGAAATTGGTTTACCTCAAAATCAGTAATATAGAAGTTATTAACATTTAAAAAGCAAGAGGTTATTTAAAAAGTTGCACACGAGATGAACTTGGAAAAACCTAACATTGTAAATAAATTTAGTAGATTAACTGTTTCAATATATTGTTATTTATATTGAAAAAATGTTTTTAATCTGTTGCTACTATAGGCTATCCCTCTAAAGCACAGCAGTAAGGATGAAACCAGCTTCTACAAATTTACTGAGGGTGCTCTATTAAATTAGCTTCAGACTAAGAATCGTATTTAAAACCATATCTTGAAAAATATATTTTACTCTGACTTTATCCAGCTTGGAAAGAGCCATACCTGCTTGAAAAAAACAATGAAAGACAGATGCAAATAAATTTTTCAATTTTAAGTTGTCTGTTTAAATTTCATCATCTTCTCTCCACTGCATTGACAGATGACAGTGGTCTTGCCACCAAGGAAAAAGCTGAAAGGGAGCAAATTACTCTCTGTGGTGCTTCTTTATATAGGTTGTAAAGTTGAAGCATGGAAGAGAAGACAATAGCAGAGGGTCAATACCCCCAGGAAAGCAGGCTCAGTCCTACAAATTAAAATCAGTACCATCATTTTACTCGGACTCTGCAAGGGAAAATATCACACACTCCTTATCGGCCCCCCAGTGGGTTTTAAAACACCAGAACAGATTGTAAATATCAAATTATTACTTGCTGCACCAACTGGCATTATATTTGATTAGTCCCAGTTTTAATTGCCTTCTTTCATGTAGTTTCTCTGTTAGGGCATGTCCCAGTTGCTATAAGATTACTCCAAAAGTAGTTCCTGGATATCAAGGCTTTCCCCAGGAGTTTTCTTTCCTTTGCAAGCTTTGTCTATGCTGTCAAATCTGAAGACTTGGATTACCAGAGTTCTCAGGTGCAGCAGATCCTTTTCATTGGCTGCATATCTCTCTGGGAACCATGGCACGTGCCAGGCTGATCCTGTAGCAGATCTGCTGTGCTGCAGGTGAACTACATTGCCCGTGCAGGGACAGGTATTCCTGGCATTTTCGGGACACGCTGCACACCCGTACTGAGCCCCAGCCAGCTCTGCCATGCAGAGGCAGTGTCCACACATGAGCTTATCTCATTTTGTACTTCCTGGAACTAGCTGCTTCTGTCTTTGCTAAATATTGCTCACTCAGTGCTTAGGGTATACAATGTGCAAACTGAAATAAAAGCCCCTACTATTCCACCAATTGCTTCTAACCCCCCTACCCCAACATGTCAAAATAATTAAAGGAGTTTTCCAAATTGCCCATTGTTTTAGGAGAAGCGTAGGAAAAAAAAAAAAAGATAGAAAAAAAAAATCTAAAAAGTACATATAATAATTTAGAAAGTGCCCAATACAAGATCTGCAGTATTTAGCCAAAGAGTCACATTTCAGCTTCCAGCACCAGATAATTATATATTTGCTATAATTCTTCTTGAAAATTAGATATTTTTCTCCTTTATGCTTTCACTGACTGGTTTTTCTGTAGTCACAACCTGTACAACCCTTATTAGGTGAAAGAAATCATTATTAGCTTTCTTTTTGAGGAAAACAATGATAATTCCCATTTAACATGAGTCAGTCTCAAGGCTGCATATCTGATTTAGTATCTTAAAACAGTCATGGGATAGGATCCAAGATTCAAGACTCATTCTCTGCATTAATCTTAATTTTTGAACTGCAAGGATTAAAAATTGAATAATCTGATACTCAGTGTGAGCATCCATTGTATTCCCATAACTGTTAGACAAATCCTTTGTGTTCATTCCCTTCTGCAAGTTGTCTGCATAAGGAGACAACCACACACTTCTCTTCAGTGAAATATTCCAGCTGTAGACAGAAAGCATTATGAGGGTAATATTGTTCAGAATGAGAACACCCTATTGCAATGCACCTTTTTTAAGTGTGAAGGAAACTATTCAACAAAGCTGACAGTAGCTCCTTACATTTGAAGGTTAATTTCTGCTATCTTGAATTCCTTTAGCGCGGCCTTTCCTATATATTCAGACATCTGCTATATATTTCAGAAATTTGCTATTATTTCAAACAGGAAGGTTGATCATTTTGAATGCAAGCCAATACAAACTAATTCATTTGGGAACAAAATTTCTCACATTTCCTGTCACCTGGAGGAAATATGCCTACCCATAAATAAAATATATGCAGGCTGGATGATTTCTCACACCCATGGCATACACTCTGGAGTGCACTGTGAAACTCAGCTTCAGGTACAATGTTCCTGTACATCCCTACATTTGATTAAAAAAAAAAAAAAAAAAGAGTAATGATCACCCACATTGAGATTGCCAGGACTTTTCTGGAATAAAAACTGCCTTCTGATGCACAGCCAGCTGTCAGGGTAGGAGCTCTATGGAATTGATTGATGACATTTTACTGAGATGGAGAGGGAACCTGTGACATTCACTAAGTTCCCTGTAGGGTGCAAAGTAATCACTTGACCTCTGTTCTTCAAAGTGGGTGTATGAACACCTTCATTCATAAGATGTGATCCAAATGTATAGGAAAGCCTTTCCACCAGGATGTCACAGGTTTAAACTTTTTTCCTAGTGATGCAGTTTTAAAAGTGTTTGTTTTAATGAGCTAAGGGTCTCAAATACAGAGAATAATATTAAACTGATAACAATAATCATATCAGAAGGAAAGAAATTTGTAACCTGAGTATCGATTGAATCAAAAAAGTTACCATTTTCAGTATTTATATATTTAAAAAAAAATTAAGGGGGCTGAGTCATCTTGAGTCATCCTAACTACTTTAGGGATTTTTAGGGAGGTCAGGATTGTTTTTTAATATTTTATGGATTTTTTAAGTGATTGGGGTTTTTGGTTTTATTTGATTTTTTTGTTTGTTTGGATTTTTTGAGGTTTGGCTTTGGGTTTTGGTTTTTGGGGTGGTGTGGGGGGGGGGGGTTGATTGTTTGTTTGTTTGTTTGGGGAATTGCAAAAAAATTTTGTACTTGGGCAGGTTTTTGGCAGAAACATAGTTACTAATTACAGTACAGCTATAAACAGTTACAAAGCAGAATAGTTGCATAATCATGAATATGCATTCAGATTTCTGACATAAATAGTGTATGAAGTTTCTAGGAGAGACTTCCTGTAAAGACTCATTGCACAGAAGACCATTTTAGATTACTATAATTTAGAAACAATTAAAACCCCTCTAGGAAAATGACTTCACTCTACTTCCCATGGACAATACACTCTACAAGACTCCTGTCAGCTTCAGCTTTGTCCTCCTGTTTGACTGAGGCCAAAAGCAGGCAATAAAGCAATTGTTAAAGGACTGAGCTGCAGAAATCTCTGCTGCACAAGTTTGAGAAAGTTGTGACTGTCAAAACAGACTGTTACTTTGCAGTCAAGGAGGGTCTTTTTTTTACAGAAGAGAGCAGCCAAATTGTATACTTCCCATACATGCAGGCAAGTTCTATCCATGTCTGACACATTTGAAGGAGGTGCATCTGCATTCTTCAAAGGCACCTGCCATGTACCTACATTAGAAGCAATAGATAGCTATGAGTACCAGTTGCTTTCTAAAAGCAATAATATACACTGAGTACTGTGACTACAGATATTTGCATTCAGTCGTTCAGTTTACACAATTCCTTTATCAATCATTTTCTAATATGCATAAATGGCCATAAGGCCATAAGGATGTACATTCAAAAGAAAAAAAATTCTACTGCTTCTCCAATCTAACTTAAATTCCATAACTACAAAATATACAGGGTTTTCCTAATTAAATCCCTTACAATTAGTTTATTAACTGCACTCCTATGCTGAATTGGAGAAAATTCTACAGATATGGGTCAACCACCCAGATAAATTGACAGAAACATGTCATTAACCAGTCTATCCTTAAAATGATAATTAAAAGATACTACGGTTTTGTATGTTTTTTAGGTTAAACGACAAGCAAGGTAAGAACATAAGCAACAATAGACACAGAGAACTTTAAAATAATACAGATTACAGAACATTACTAAAATCTGCAAGTTTTTCAGAAAGTGAAAAGTGAAAAGACTGCAAATCAATAAATCAATTCAACTTTTGCATTTTAAGCATCAGTTGAATTAATTCCCTTTATTTATTTTTGCATTTGGTATCACTGGTGTAACACAGATAAGCTAAATTGCATAGGTGGGATTGCATTAACTGAGAACATTGCTCTTTACCTGTGACCCAACCAACATCCAACATGCATGACAGATTCTCTCCCTGTACACTGAAATACAGTGCAGAAGAGTCCTACAATTACTCAGGCTCCACAAAACTATCTAGAATTCATGCCCATCAGGGGACAAAACATAAATAAACATAATATACTGAGTCAATATCTTGACTTCTTCTTTTAATGTTCAGAAGAAACTTTAACCTGCTGATTTAAACAGAGCTCCAGGACAAGTACATTCTATGTGCAAACTACTCTAATAAAATTTGATCTACCTATACTACACAGGATTCTGTCCTGAAAGCTAATGCTGATTAAAGTAAGCATTTACTTTAAATCACACCATAATCCATTCACCCATTTTACTTTCCAAGAGACAGGCATAGAGCAGCAGAGGAAGTAATTTCCCGATTTTCCAGTGAAAGCTCTGAGACATGTTGGTTGGCACTAATATTGCCAACAAGAAACTTTTCAGACCTGAAAACTGTTCCCTTTTTTTCAGTCTTTCCTGAAATTATTCTCTTTCAGCAAGCACACTTAGATCATTCACAGATGCATTTATCACACCTAATGATCTTCTTCCTGGCATTCAACTTTCTTTCAACTTGAATTGATTTTCTTTGAGGAATACAGATGTGTCTGAAAAACAATATATCTGTTCTCCGCAAGAGATAAATTAATGTGAAATCAAATACTGATGTTGTTGAGCTGTCACATTTACTAGCATCCTCATTAAATGTTTTCAGGATCTGGCTTGTCGAATACTCCAAATATAATGTAATATCTCACATTCCATTCTTGTAGAACACTAACACACTCTGTTCACATATGCAGGTGCTTTCTTTGTGGTTCATGCAATTTCAAAAGTCCACCAGTGAAAAAAGACATTCCCCTGGAAAATGTCTTTGTGGGAACAATACCCTATAAATTTCTGTAGGAGCAGGGAGCAACCCTTTTTTGCTGCTTTTAAAGGGCTTTGTTCACTGCAGTCAGAAGTCTCCAAGCGAAGAGATGGAAACAGAGATTAATTGCCTCATCCACTCAGGATATAATTTCCTTTTGGGGAGTACCATAAAGCTTAGAAACCTTATTGATGGAGCCATGTTTTTCCATGGAAACACTGTTAGCTTCTTTGCAGTAGAGTTAGTTGGTTCAACTGGGTAATTTCAGACTGGCATTTATCAGTAGGAAGAATCACATGCTGTAACCATCTTTCTATATCAGGACTGAAATTTCCTTATTAATCTGCATATGACTCCTCAGTCAAAGTCTTTCAGGAGAAAGTTAGATGAACTTGGAAGTTTCAAGGCTTTAATGAAAGGATGTTTTTTCTTTCACTCCAGACAGGGTTTGAGATTTTGGCTTGTTGGTGGTGGTGTTGTTTGATTGTGTGTTTGGGTTTGTTGTTTGGGGTTTGGGATTTTTTTGGGGGGTAAGGGGTGCAATTGATCTAGAAGTGTGCCTGGACCTTATAAGTTCATAGCTAGGATTCTAGTGACTTTGAAAAAAGAAAATGGTATTTTGGGTAGTGCATCCAGCTGTGGGATCCCAAACACAAGAAAGATATCAGCCTGTTGAAGCAAGTCCAGAGCAGGGCCTCAAGCTGATCAGAGGGATGAAGCATTTCTCCTGTGAGGAAAGGCAGAGAGAACTGGGTTTGTTCAGTTTAGAAGAGAGTAGACTTCGGGGTGACCTAATTGTGCCCTTCCAGTAGCTGAAGGATACTTACAGGAAAGAGGAACTTTTTATAAGGGTTTCTAGTGACAGGACAAGGGACTATGGCTTCAAACAGAAACCAAGTTGGTTTACATTAGATATTAGAAAGAAATTCTTTACCATGAGGGCCGTGAAGCATTGGAACAGTTTGCCCAGAGAAGCTGTGGATACCCAAACCCTGGAAGTGTTGACGGCCAGGTTGGGTGGAGCTTTAAGCAACCTGGTCTAGTGGAAGGTGTCTCTGCCCATTGCAGAGGTTTGAAACTAGATGATCTTTAAGGTTCCTTTCAACCCAAGCTGTTTGCTGATTCTGTGATTCTATACAGTATCTGTAACACAATCAAAACATATTATACAAATCCTGTTTTTTTTTTTTTTTGAGCAGAATACTGAAGTCTGAATATTAGTGCAAATCTAGCCAGTCTATTAACCAAAATAGCCCACCACTCTCTGAGTCCTTGGTTCTTATCATCTACCAGAGCTTAGCAGCTTGCCACACATCATTACAATTAAGTCAAAACCTGAGGTCATTGTACCAATTAAAAGCTGAATAAAAAAGAAAAAACAATCTAAGTACTTCTCTGTAAGTCTTCTCTCTTCAGAATATATTAATTATTTTAGTTTGATTGTGCAATATAAAAAATATTGCAAAATCATATTATAAAAACAAGTTAAACACCATTTTCAGTAAAAGAGAGTAACTGATCAGTTCAGGAAAGGATAAACAATTTTCATTTTACATGACATCAACAAGCCATCTTCATTTCTATTACTTTCAAACTATTGAACAGTTAATCTTAGATAGGCTTCTCTGACCATCTGGGCTGATAAGAGTTTTCTGAAGAGATGATTACCTGCTGGCAGTTAAATTAAATGTATTCACAATTCACAAATGTATTCACTTCTTAAGCCTAAGAGCAGTATCTTGTCCTAACAGCCTCCTCCTTGTTCCAAAGAGGCCCAATTGGGCTAGACCAGCTCCACAGCAAATATTCTGATTGTTAGGTAAAAGTAAAATTTAGCAATATCAGCATTTTGCAGAAATGAGTAAGGCATGTTCCCGCTTAAGCACCAGGAAAGAGCTTAAGAGCAAACATATGGGTCTGATATTCAGGATTATTTTGGAAACTATGTCAAGCACAGGACTTTTGCAACCTGAATTTGAGGATCAGTATTCACATTTGTAATGGGCTGTAAGTATTAAGACTTCATTATCAGGGCAAGACTGACTTCTGCTTTCTAAGCTGCTACTGTTCAACTGATGAAACATATCAACAAAATCAGCATACATCAGGAGCTGTTATACTCTAACTAAGTTCCCCTTGACAGATTCTCCTTCATTCACCATTGAACATGTTATAATTCCAGACTAGTGAATAGTTAATAGAGTTATAAAAAGGGCAATGACAAGGGAAAGTCTTGGGCTTTCACCCTTTACTAAACTTATTAAAATGCTCTGAAGTGGATTAAAATAGCACAGAAAGCACCTTTGATCCTCTTTCAGTCATAGAAATGACCTTTGATTTTTATTGTGTTTACAATAATCTTCTATGCAGATAGGTGTGAACTTTAGCTAAATTAGTTTGACCTATTGCAAATAAAGAAAAATGATTTGCATTTAGTGTTTCTTCCTGGAAACTAAGGGCAAAATGAAACTATAGAGCAGCATATCTAGAAACAGTTTAAACAGTGTCTCTCATTCTATATAAAGGAATATGCAAAATTCACCAGAAAATCATAGAATCTTAGACTTGTTTGGGTTGGAAGGGACCTTAAAGATCCTTTACTTCCAACTCTCCTACCAGTCTCAGGGATGCCATTCACAAAATCAGACTACCCAAGGCTCCGTCCAACCTGGCCTTGAATATTTCCATGGATGGGGCAGTCACAACTTGCCTGAACAACCTACTCCAGTGCCTCACTACCCTCACAGTAAAGAATTTCTTCCTAATATCTAATCTAGACCTACCCTCTTTCAATTTAAAATCATTGCTCCTTGTCTTGGTGCTATTTGTTCCTATAAAAAGTACCGGGAAAAGATATTCCTTTTAATAAGCCCCATTAATGTACTGGAATACTCTAATCAAGTTTCTCTGAAACCTTCCCTTCTCCAGACTGAACAATTCCAAATCTCAGCCTATCTTCAAAGAGAGTTGTTTCTGTTCTCTAAGCACCTTCATGGCCCTCCTCTGGACCTACTTTAATGGGTCCATGTCTTTTTTGTGCCGAGGGATGCAGAATTTGGGGTGGGTCACACCAGACTGGAGTAGAAGAGCAGAATCACCTCCTTCAACCTGCTGAGAAAGACAGAAGTCATTTCCTTCCATAGATTTTTCATATGGAAAATTTCATATCAATGACCTGTCTTATTTGCATTTTGAATTAATCTATTCATGATATACATGGCAGCCTTTTCTCAGCCAATATAACAGGGATGGTGCACAGCTGCAGCCATACAGAGAAAATCTCAACTGAAGTGCACTCAGAACCCCTAGAACGGCAATTTTGGAAGTGGGATGGTCTGCTGCACCCCAACCTCTATACTTATTATGCTTTTATCCCCTGACACAATTTCACTATCTCATTGCAAACTGGAATGCAAAACTGAGTTTTGCTTACTTCTTTAAAATACCATTCACTACACCCATGTGCTCATATACAGGCTGCCATCCAAAGACAGAGGTTGGCAGAAGCTGGATATATTTATTAAGAGAAGGATTTATCTCTACCTGTCCTGCCTTCACATTCTTCCCTGAGGGATCTTCTTTTGTCAGAGATCTGCTATTGTGTTTAAGACAGAGCTTTGGCCCCCCGACACCACTCCTTCCCTTACATCCCTTTGTTTGTCACCACACACCCCTCAGGTATGCAGACACACCTGCTGCTCCTGCTGCAAATCTGTCACCATCATCTGGTCATACCATCTTAATGAGGCCAAAGGCTTTACAAGCTTTACAAAAGAAATTAATTATGTAGCCTAATCTAATGCTTATAGGTGCAAAAGAATAAAAAACTTTATTGACACTCAAACTGTCCTCTATAAACTATCCAGAAATCTTTATCACTGAACACTCCTAAACACATCCATGCAGGAGCTGAGATGCTTTACAGTCATTATTTCAAATTCTGCATTAACAGGCCCAAGAGTTCATAAATATTTGGATGAGAATTTAGTTCTCTATAAACAGGCCTACAAATTTCTATCACAGCTGTACATTTACACATAACTGAGATTCTGAGCAGCTAGCTGTGGCCACATATTACCACCTTTCCTAAGAGACTCATTCACTTACTATTAAAAGAGAATGCCAAAAACAACCTGTAAACTTCCTCACATTCTGTACAATAATACAAAACTCACAGATGTGCACTAGGTGATCACAAACATAGCTGCTGAAGAAAAAAACCCAAAAACTTACGTCATCAATAGAGATAGCAAACAGGACTAGCCCTAATACTGAGCCCCAGGGAACACCATTTGTGATCCAATCCCACACCTGTGTTCACTGCTGCTGGCCCATGCTGGCGTAAGAGCAGGGCACATCCTGCAGCCTGACCCTTTGTCAGGTAATGAAATGGTTCATGCCATAAACATTGTTATGAAGCTTTGCCAATTACAGGAACTGTATAAAGAAGCTACAACCATAGAAGTCCCCCTGAAGAACTCTGGACTTTTAGTTTAGCCTCCTAAAGAGGATAAAGAGCAAACCTATTGCTTAATCACCTCAGGTCTAGGGAGAAACAAACAAGGCTGAAGGAGAGAATGCCTCCAGAGGAACGCCAAACACAGCAGAGATTTTTCCCTTCCCTAGTTTGGGGTGGGGAAGACCACAGCCCACAGAAGCCAGGTTTACTGTCTGGGAAGGGAGGTGGGGGAGGGGGAGGCAGGGGTGGTGGGGAAGGAGATTTTTGGGTGCAACCTCTGGTCAGAGGCACAAAAATATCCATCTTCAGTTACACAAACCGGCCCAGCTGTGAAAACCCCAACCCCACAGCCACATCCATAGGACATTCATGTGGGAGGCAGCTGAGGGAGTGTTATAATCCATCAAAGACCTGGCAAAGTGCTGNACTGTATAAAGAAGCTACAACCATAGAAGTCCCCCTGAAGAACTCTGGACTTTTAGTTTAGCCTCCTAAAGAGGATAAAGAGCAAACCTATTGCTTAATCACCTCAGGTCTAGGGAGAAACAAACAAGGCTGAAGGAGAGAATGCCTCCAGAGGAACGCCAAACACAGCAGAGATTTTTCCCTTCCCTAGTTTGGGGTGGGGAAGACCACAGCCCACAGAAGCCAGGTTTACTGTCTGGGAAGGGAGGTGGGGGAGGGGGAGGCAGGGGTGGTGGGGAAGGAGATTTTTGGGTGCAACCTCTGGTCAGAGGCACAAAAATATCCATCTTCAGTTACACAAACCGGCCCAGCTGTGAAAACCCCAACCCCACAGCCACATCCATAGGACATTCATGTGGGAGGCAGCTGAGGGAGTGTTATAATCCATCAAAGACCTGGCAAAGTGCTGCCCAGAGTCATTCCTGAAGCCTTGCACCACAGGACTGCATGTGATGCAAGAAACCTAGTCTGTTGCAAGAGAAAATGGCAAACTCCCCAAACCAGGGAGGTGCTTGGATTTTCCTACCTGGCCTGTGCATGTATTAACCCACTGGATTCTACACTTTTCAGGGGATCGTCACCACCAAGAAGATGAGCTGGAGAGGATCAACGGAGCATCACTGGGATCTACAGAGTGGTGTTATTTCCCTTATTCTGTCCCTGTTACTCTTTCTGTCCCCGTTACTCTCTTTCTCTCCCCTCCAACTATTTCCTATTTCTTTCTTTCTCTCTCTCTCTCTCTATCTCATATTTACTATCAGATAAAACTCGTACTGTTGTCACTGACATATGGTCTCATTTGCACCTTAATTTGGGCAGAGGGATTTCTAATAACCTTTAATAACTAGAACGTGACACACATAGGTGGCAGTATAGTCCCAGAGGAGCTTTTGATTGGTGGTAAAAACTGTCAAATTAACCCCCTTGGAACACATGCAAAGTAGCATGTGTTTAGTAATTTAGCAGCAGTTTAGCAATTTTCTGCCACAATCTAAAGTATTCTGAAAATTAAAAGGGAGAAGAAAGAGCATATTATTGGTACCCTGTTGCTACAATAACTTATGCAACTGGTAGAAGCACCACCTTGTCCTACAATGTGCTCATACTTTCCTCAGCACCAGATGCTTTCTATTCTGAAAAGCCTGAACTACTGCTGCAGGTTATTCATCTGTTATTTGCAGAATTCACAAACCTCGAAGTGAGAAGAGAGGAACTGAACACTCAGGTCTTTGCATGTCCAGCAGTACCGAGAGATAAAACTTTTGCAAGGCTGGATGTTTTGTTCTCTGCACAATACTATTGTGCTCTTACATGTGCACAGAAGGTTTTATTAGCTTAGGTGAAGTTTAATTAAAAGATATTATTTAAAGTCCAGTGCTATAAAATAGACGACATTTTCTAATGTAACTTTGTTTTCTTTACAGGATTAAAAAAAAAAAAAAAGAGAGAAAACAGACACAGAGGAAGATAAAGGAAGCCCAGGCAGAATTACATTACTTGCACAGGATTAAAATACATTTTACATTTTCCTATATTTCCCTCTTATTTCCTCATCATTATTGACAATCGAGTACTGCATATTCACAGAACAGGTTTCTAACTTTAAGGTTCCTTCCCTTTCAACCATAGGATTGTCTTAGCACTGATAGATGCCCAGTGGGAAAATTAGATGGTTATCATTAACCTCTTGATTCTCTCAAAAAAGCATAGAGAGCTGTTACACAGCATTTGGACAGGGACCAAGAGATGGTCATGTAGCTACAAACAAAAAAATAATCAGAACATGTGAAACTATCTATCCACTGCTGTGGAAAAGAAGCTTGTAGTGGGATCCTTCTCTCCTCACTGGAGCTGAAGGGATGGTGGAAGCCTTAACAAGGCATTCCAAGTAGCTAATCAAAGCAAAGAGAACAAGATGAACAAAGATGTCTTTAAATTTAGAAAAAGAACCTGTTCTTTAATCACACTCATATGTTGGGCCTGGCTGGGATGGAATTAAGATTCTTCATACTTGCTGGTAGGATGCGGTGTTTCAGATTTATGACTAACGTGGTGTCAGTGACACACCAGTGTTTTGGCTAGTGCTGAACAGTGTTTTCACAGTGTCAGAGCTTTTCTTTTCCACAGTCTACCCTTCCCATGCCCAGCCAGCCGACACCTGAACTCAAATGGCAGAAGGAATGCTCCACACCATGTAGCACTGAGTAGAAATAAAAAACTTTTGTCTTCCAGAGTAAACATTACTCGTAGACTTGGCTGGGTGTCAGTCTGTTTATGGAAGATGATGAATGATGGCCCTTGAATCAATTCTTTTTTTCACTTTCTACGTGTCTTCACTCATTAAACTGACCTTAATCAAGTATCACAGTAGTATCAAGCACAGATAACTCTCATGAGGCCGATAAATTTTATGTAGCTTTTACTGACCACAACATACCATATGATGATAGAACAAATTATAGCATTCTCTAAGTTTAAAGTTTTAAGACTGAAGAGACTAGTAAAACCATTCAGTAAGTGCAGAAATGAAGTTACAATTTCTTTGGAAAATGGATGGAGGAAAATTATTTTTTCTGTATAATGGCTTCGTTTTATTCTGATTAAATGAATAACTATAAGGAGACTGGAGATATCTTTTTTAGCATGTCAAAACTGTGCTGACTGAATAAGCATTAAAAAAAACATTATTTATAGAAGAAGTAACTGATGTCTGATGTCTGATTAAATATACAAATGAACTAAATTCTCTGAAGATATGTGGACAGCTGCATTATTTTTGCATTTCATAATGTTAATTAATTAATATGATAAATAAGGTCATATTTATGCTACTATTTGTAAAATAAAGCTATTTGTTACAACTTCTTCCAATGCATGACCCTTATAACAAAAAATGGCTAATGATAACAGTTTTCAGAGACAGATAAATGTAAAAAACCTCTGTTATTTAATGCTGGATAGAGATGTGTATAAATACGTCTTGATTAATAGTTATAAAAAGAAAGCATTATTTTTGTTAAAGCTTATAGAAGGCTATTTGAACTAGATTAACTTGTTCTCATTTCAAAACAAATAACTATTTTGATTGCAATGGCAGGATAGAGTGCAAGACTTGCAGAAAGCATAGTCATATGTTGCTACCCAAGTAAGGCTTACTCTTTAATTTGCTTTTCAAGGCCTTATTTTCAGTCACTTATGGCTCAGCCAAATGTAACCATTTAGACATTTCAGTCCAACTCCCAAATATGTGATTTGTAAACTGAATTGCAAAGGAAAAATAGTCCAAGTGTTGTCAACAGGGATGTAACATAGCAAGGGTTTGACTTTAAAGTTTTAAGACCGAAGACACTGGTAAAACCATTGTTTCCATTGATGTTTCCTCATCTTGTGGAAAACATTTCTCCAGTTCTGGTAAGCTGTATATCTCAGACTTCACTCTTCAAAGATTTTAGCAAGTATTTACAGTTGTATTTTTCAAAAACTTCTCTGTGTTATACTAAATGTCTTTGAGAGCTGCAGCATTCCATGTCCACAGTACTCAAGCTATATTTGCAGTGATATGGAACAGAGCTTTAAAAACCATAAAGAATCATAAAGCCATTTGGGTTGAAAAAGATCCTTAAGACCTCGATTCCAACCATCAACCCAGCACTTAACCATGTCCATAGGTGCCATATATACACGGCTTTTAAATACCCCCAGGGATGGTGACGCAACCATATCCCAGAGTAGTCTGTTCCAATACCTGACAACTCCTTAATTGAAGAAGTTCTTCCTAATAGGAAAACTAAACTTCCCCTGGCACAACTTCAGGTTGTTTTCTCCTGTTCTAGCACTTGTTACTTGGGAGAAGAGGTCAACATACTTGCAGCAAATGAAAGAATTGATCTTGCTACTGTTCAACCACACTTTGCTCTTTACACCTTTTCTCCATCCTACACCCCAAGTACAAAAGGGGAAAATAAAGATAGATCCTGTACTGAACAATCAGTGCTCCCTGCTGCAGGAGCTCAGGTAGTATGGAAGCACCAGCTTGGTGATATAGTTCAAAGGCAGAGGGAGAACAGAAATTCAAGCACATCGGGATACATATTAAATTGGAGGTCAGGGAAGACAAGACAAGTGAAAAGAGGAGAGAGCAGAAAGAAAAGGAAATCAAGTAGTTCTTTCTTCATGGATACCTGGATCATTTCATTTATGGCTAATTCTGGCTCCAGCTGTTAAAAAGCTCTAGAAAGAAGCTACTGCCAGTGCTCCCACTGCACAAATCTGTGCACATGCCCTCTCTGCAGGTGTGAGCACAGCTTTGCCCAGCTCCAGAGCAGGAGGAAACATCATTGCTGCTGTGTTACCACTTCTGATCCCATCACCTACCTGTGTGCTCAGCTGCATCAGTCACACATCTTTAGTGCAGACCAGGCTGACAGAAGTCTAGTGAGCCATACAGGTAATGTAATGAGACATAAACCTGAAGCTAATCCTCAGAAGCCATAGAAAAGATGACATCTACCTTATAGTCACAGCTGCACACTACTTACAGAAAATGAGCTGGAAGCAGGAGAAGGAATATAGAAAAATTACTGAAACTTAATTGGCATGTTGATACCACTGAGATATAGAAGACTTTAGTTTCTCCTTCCTTTAAAAGCATGGTTACCTTATTAGTTCTATTGCTTTCCCTTCCATTTTTCTCGTAACTCACTCAGGTGGGAATGGTCATATAGCAAAGAGATTAAATAAAATAGCAAACAAACAAACAAACAACAAGAAGACCCACATAGTTTTCATAAGTTGATGAAGCATTAAGAGTTAGATCATCCTGGCATCCTCACTTTTTTTCTGCAGTAGAAAAGCTGGGATGAAAAAGAGTGGATTCTTTAGGAAATACAGAATGTTAGTCTATGGCAGGCTCAAATTTCCAGAGATTTATGCAGAGTGATGGCTCTTATTTTAATAAGGCACTATATTTTTAGAAAGTATTAATGACATGTTTTGATCAGTTAAACTCTCTTCTCTCTGCCAGAAAATATGTCAGTTCATCATAAAACATGATGCCAAAACATGTCTTTATGGAAAAATATTTCTCAACATTTCTCTGCAAGAAACATTCCTCCTTCTACAATCCTTATATCCATATAGGTTTTTTAAAAATTACATTTTGGATAATAAAAATAACTAAGAAGGAGCTGTCTACATTTTAGGAGTTATATCAGGACTCTAAAAAGTGGTATTTACACTTTTATTGTTCTATGAGTTAACCAGTCATCTTGAGGCACCACTTTTTTTTTTTTCCTTTTCTTTCCAAAATCCACTCAAATAGAACACAGTCCTCCCATTTGTTTTTCTAACTCTATTAAGAAAAGCATCTGTTGAGACTGGGTAAGGGTAAAATTTAGGATAGTAAATCACACTGGTCAGTAACAAAGCCCTGTAAGAAAACTACTTTTTGGATCATTTTGAGATTAATGAATCCCAAATCAACTTAAGGTCATTTAAACAACCACCACAAAACACAAAATTCTGGAAACCCAGGGGAAAAAAGTGAACAAAAATCCCTCCAAAACTGACTACACAAAAAACCCCTTCTAACTAATTCCTTCTCCCTCCAACCTAATCCTGATACAACTGCAAAACTCTATCTCACTAATAAGCAGACAAACCAGTGACTAAGAAGGCAGACAGATGGGCCAACATCTTTCCTTTTAGAAATTAAACATTGCTGCAATCCCTATAAATACTACATTTCAACAGCATTCACTTTCTTTTTGGGTATTTGGTGTGTTGAAACTTGGTTTCAGCCATCACTTACAATTTTCTGCAATGGGTTTAAAAGTGCTTTACTGCATGTCTTTCAAAAGACACCAGGGAAGAAGAAAGACGCTTTTCCAAGACCCTGCTGCAAAATGCAACAGGACCCAGAATTTAGGTACAGAAGGTGGGATGGGGTATGTCTGCCAAAACAGTCAGATGGCTCAGACATTTTAAACTTGAATGGCTAGCTAGTATTTTGTTCTCCCAGTCACAGGGACAGCTCCAGAGTTTTCTGTTGTTTTGTGGCGTCTCCCTTATCTCAGACCTCTTCTCCTGCATCAGTTATTCATGAAGTGGCTCTGACACCTGAGAGCCCATATGGTACCCCAAGGAATCATTTCAGGTAAACGAGATCCAGACCGAACACTCAAAATAGTATTTGCAAATAAATACAGTGATCCAGTTGCCAGTTTCCACTGATGCTGCTTGTACTTTAAAGTACAACTGTCTGCGGGCCCACTGGGACTGTCAAACTTGCAAACAGAGAAGTTATAAAGGCATGAGAGAAGGAAGACCTGAGCAATATTGCACTCACCAAAATTACATTTCTAGGAAAACATGAGGGGGAAAAATAAATCTCAAAAATTATGTTTCATTTTGACATTTTATTTCAGACCTGGCCTCATTAGTCTTCAGCAGCTCTCAAACATTTCCCATTTCAGAAAGAAAAATTATGGTTTTATTCCTTTTAAAAAATTTTCCTTATTCAAGAATGCTGAGGCGGCATATTCAGGTAGCTACCCCCCTACATAAACCATTTATTTATTTATTTATTTATTTATTTATTTATTTATTATTTAGTTAGCTGTAGTTGCAAGGTCACTGCAAAAAGATTATCCTTATCCTATCCAAATAGCCCTTCTGGTACAAGATGTTCTAATTCCACAGCAGTGTCCACTACCTGAGTTTGCTTAGCTATTAGGTTAATTCCCAGTGACTCCAAAGGCTCTCCCAATAAAATAGGTCTCACCAATTATTGACTTTTAATATATTATTTTCTCATGTCTCATAATTGCTCTAGTTGTACAGTAAGCTTACAGTTCACCAGATTTATAACATAAAGTACAGCTCTAAAGCTCCATTTTTTTGGCTTGTCCTCTTCCAAATCATTTCATTAGCTACACACTCAAAACAAAAACAAGTCCCCACTACTTTTTGAATTTTCTCCATGATGTCAAGGACACCTTAGGTACCACCCCCCAAGGTGAGATTCTCACCAGTTTTCCCTACTTTTCGGTGGAAAAAGATGAAAAATATTCAATATTCTATTTTAAACTGAAAGACTGAAATTTAATTTGAAGTTTCAAAACACCAAAGCTAGAAACTTTAAGCACATGAGACAAACTTTAAGAAAAACATCTTCCCATTATACTCATCCCTTATTGTGCAGCACACTAATGACAAGTTACCTGCAGACAGAGGTGCAGCCCTGCCTCAGAAGGAATTTGAATCACAAGATACTGATGAATACTGAAACATTACGATGAGAGAAATCTTGTTGCACTGTTAGCTGTCTACTGGACCTTGTATTTGATCCAAATAAATTTTACATCGTGAAACTTAAGACCATATACAGGTATATTTTTGAACCAAAATGCAGGCTCCCAAATAACCAAAACACACAACCACCAACAAAAAACTCTGTAATAGAAGAAATTACAACCTGTATGTGGGCTAAGAAAATATTAGACATACACCAGACCTGGTCAATTTGACCACAGAAAATCACCCATTCATTTGTCCTGCTGCATCAGTCAAAATGCAGTAGAAGAAAGGAACAGCACTGGCAACATTCTTGACTTGTCAAAGTGTCTAACAAGGCAAAGAACTGACGGCACACAGTGATTAGAAACCTACTAAAAGCAAGTGATGAGGACAGGAGAAGAAAAAACAGAAGATGGTCCAAACAACATCAAAAAAAATATTGCAAGGACCTTGACAGCCACCAAAGAATAAGCCTTTCCAGGTTGTGACTTACTTCAGCTAAACTTTGCTTGTTTTTACTCAGTGCCAAAAATATGAAGTGTATCCTGCTGTCTTTGACAGACTCAGGAAGGAATATGTAACTCTATTCTGTTCCTTGCATCTTTTTGCAGTGAGCAGGGCAGATTTCTCCCTCACTGTAAGGATTGCTTTGGTGTTTTCCTGCTGGCAGTGGCTGGGGAGCAGCTGAGGGGCACTTCCACAAGGGGCTGCAGGGACCCAGGCCAGGGATTGCTCCCACAGACAGCAACCAGGGCTAACAGCCCTTGTTTTGCTTGCATCCTTGTAACTTTGATGTTGGTCCTGCCACTTTGTTAATAAAAAAAAAAAAAAAAAAAAAAAAAAAAAAAAGGCTTTCTCCAATGCCCTCTGCAGATATAAGCTGGAAGCAGGAATTTTCTCTAAGCACAGATATAAAAATAACAAAATGTCTACTTTCAGCAGGAGAATGATCAAAATTGTAGTTATTTGATCACTTAAAAGTTATCTTTATTAGCTTTTGCAAATTCAGTTAGCATTTCCTTTAGTTATGAATGATCATAAATACACCGAGATGTGTCTTCATGTAAGTGTACACAAGACATAATAGCTTGAAATATAATTGATTATCAGAGTAACATATCTTTTTCTGAAGAAAAACAGCTCTGGATTTCATAAATACAAAATTTAAAAGAAAGCATTTTCCAGCAACATATTCCTGCTATAATCAAAACTGATTTATTTTACTGCACAAAATATACTGTTGTTTCCCTCAGTGGTTTATTTGAGTAGCAGAAAGACTACTCTAAATGAGGCAGATTTTCAGGTTTTGGGGGTTGGATTTTGTGTTGTTGGTTTCTTGTTTTGGGCTGTATTTTTTTATAGGCAAATCCAGCTTTTTCTGAATATGATGTAGTCATGATGTTGGAGTTAGAAAGATCAATTACAAGTTGTCAGATCCAAGACTGTTCCTGGTTAGATAGGACAGGCATTTTAATTTTGGTTTCATCTACTTCTATAAGCATCATATAAACAATATGTTTGTATTAGGACACAGACATATAAGGCTTCAACATGAACAAAATATTTAACCCTCATGTTTGTGGGTTTGATTTTAATAATAGTAGAACCAAGGGATGCACATTACATTGGTTAGGAGCTATAATACTGAACATATGGGGGAAAACCATGAAGATTTAGATGGAGCTTTATCTAAAAATACCAAGTTTATGTTAGCATGAAAAGTCATAAAACTCAGAATTTACCCCTCCTTTAAAGACTCATTTCCTTGCAGCAGTTGCTCATTCTCCCCCATCATGGTTTCACAGCTTCTTCCGAAAGTGTTCTGCGTCTTTGTATCAGTGGTGCCTGAACTGTGACCACTACCAGCCCCAACGGATTGACTCAGGATGCAAAAAGCATCATCTCCTTGCCTTGATCTGAAGGGAAAAATAAATTTATACCAGAGTTTTAACTCAAAGGAAGGCAAATTATTTTTAGTCTGGACATGGGACATTAGATTTCTATCTAGTAGCAGTGCCCATTTCCTCACACTAACACATATATGGACTGAATCTATAATATCTATGTCATACAAAAAGGAATTTTTCAGAAAGGACATATTTAAATCTAGACTACTCAGATACAAACAAGTCCATTCAAAAAATTTAGGTGCTGTTAAAGGTATAAATAACATGAGATGAGTTCTCAACTTTTTCTTCTTCCCCCACCCCCCCCCTCCCCCCCATAGTTAAAAACTTCTCAGCTCCCATATTCAATTTACATTTCAAAATTCACTTCTTTCTTTTGTCAGCCTGGCTCAGGAGTACCTGGAACCTCAGTAAAAGTAGATACTAGAGGAAAAGACAAAGTAATAAACCATGATTTTATATTTCATATTTAATTATAGTGAAGCCAACTAGGTAGGAAGTTGCTGCAGAAACCTGGGCCAATTCTATAGAAAAAGAAAGAGAAATGTATCAAAACACATACATGAAAGAAAAGTCTATCAGCAGACCAGACTGTGAAACTACTAGTTAATTTAACAGCAGGTGGTTTAAAATTACAGGTTTTAAACCTGTCATTTGGAAATAAAGAAAATACTACTATCACTGTTTAGCATCAAAGAGTATTATAGGATTGACATGCCACCAGCAAGTGAAGCATGCTTGCTTTAAAGCATACCAAATATAACACAAAGCAGTCGACAGTTTGGGGGGGTGGGGAGTGGGCAGGGGTTCAGAAGCGAAAAGCACCTGAATCTACATTAGCCAGCTCACTGTGCTATTTTGGAAATACAAATGCAGGTGTCAAGAACTGTATTTCTTAAAGGAAATTAAAATTTCACTGCAGAACCAGAAAAGTACAGTTTCGTCTAGAAACCTAAAATTAAAATGGGCCCAACTAAAGAGTCAGATCAACTTTTGAGGTGAAAATCAAGACTACATATAATAGAAACATTTTCTTATTTGTACAGTTTATACTATGAGATACTCAAAAGCATTACTGAAATTGAAAGAGCTAGAAGATGCCTGGAATTACATGATGGACAGATTAACTATTACCCCATTTTCTCTTCGTACACTGAATACTTTCTTTCATTTTGGAAAAAGCTTCCAAACTGAAATGCAACCCTTGCTACATTTTCAGCCACCAGTTGGAACTGTGGGTTTGTGTTGACACATTAAAACCAAAACACAAATACATTTACTAGTTGTTTTAAGTAAGGGACCGTAACTTTCAGAAAGAACCTGTGAAAAAAAATCTTAGACTATGAGCACAAAATGCTTTATGAATATCTATTACTCTGTTCATTTCTAAATTGAAAGTGAAAGAAAAATACAGAAGATATGCTTGTCGTAATCAATTACTGCTTTAATTATATGCATATTTCTAGATTATGGCATTTGGAAGACTTTCCATGATAGTTGCATTCAAGTTTGAAAGGATAGACCTGGGATAACAAAGAAACATTGGCAGACAACCACGACTACACAAAACAATTAATGATAAAACTCAGTAATTAATTCAGATTTTATCTCTGCTGAATTCAAAATTCTCTGAACTGAGAAACTGCTTTTCTCAACAAAAACAACAACCACCAGTAAAAACGCGTTAAGGTCCTAAATTGTGATCACTTTCTAGAGTAAGGATTAGGATTATGTGGATTCTTGTTGCATTCCGTTTGTGTTTTGGTTAATAGGTAGATTTATTTTTTTTATTTAAAAATATTTATTTCAAGGTTCAGATTACGAGCTTTCCTTCTCAAATTGTATGGTTTCTAATTAACACCATCAAGAATATTTGAAGTCCCACCCTGAGCCCCTGAGCATTTCTCTAACTATTAAAATTACTGTGAAAATATCTTGAGGAAGGAAAGAATTTATCAGAATTCAGTTTAACCTCCATTATCAATGAGGGAAAAAGAAAAGTAAATCAGCTGCAAATGTCTAATATTGAGAAGTTATTATTTTCATATCAACAGAGGACACATTTGTCTGTTCTTCTGGGACTTGAAGAAGGGAATCAATATTAACCTTTTTTAATATGAAAATTTGATTTTTCTCAAAATGTAAAGGTCTATATGCACTTCTGATATCTATATATCCCGTTGCTTTCCTGCTACATAAAAGGACCACACTAACAGTGGTGTTAGACATTAATAGTACACAACACAAGCATCTGCTCTGCATGGCAGGGCAGAAGCTCAGAATGACATCTCCCACTGTGGTGTCCTTCTGCAACAAGCCATTCCCCTCCTGCAGGAAAGCAAGCCTTGGTAGCAAGCAGGGTTGCACTTTTATTGGCAGGATTGTACTGTTGGTGGCAGGCAATGCTCTCCTTGGTGTCAGGCATTCAGTGTTTGCAGCTCCACCAGGTACTGCCCCATAAACTTGTTGGTGAGAAAAGGAGGAAGCAAAAACTCAAATACAGCCTTAGGATATATCTGCAATTTTAAGCAAAGATCATAAAATCCCTACTGCTGCCTTAGTATTGGACTTCTATTTTGAATGCAGTCATTTTATATAACCTCTACATCAATTTGAGGCACATTTTAGCTGAGTATAAACTATTGCAGGGCAAGAAGCACCCGAGCAGGGCAAAGGTTAGCATTCTTCTGCCTGCTTTAATTAAAAAGATAACTTGCAATGAGATGACTAATAAATACAAGACACAGCAGGATAAAATCCCTGTAGTAGAAGGGCATCTTGGAACATTCTTTTAAATGTTTTCGAAGTTGCTTGGACTTATTATTCCAAGATTTTTTTCCAAGAATTCTCCAAGCTATTCACAATAAAAATTACTGAACATGGTGGGAGATCGTAAGTATCCAGATCAATGAAAATGAATAAATATTTCCTCTGTTTAAAAAAATGTTTAGGAGCAATGAATATACTGTAGACCAGCCATATGAACTTCAATGCAGAAAAAATAGAGAAGCAAATATTTAAACAAGACAAAACCTTTGGAGAAGAAAAAAAATCAGGTGAAAGTAACTTTATCATGAGAGGTAAGTCCAGTTTACTTCTACGAAACAAGTAACATATCTTTAAAATGTGGGCAAACAACAGAAGTCTCATCTCTCTCTATCTTAGCAAGCTCTTGATGTGGTCGTGTCTGAGACCTAATTAAAAATCAGTCATGTCCTTCATGAGGCCATTATAAGGAACATGCATAACAGATTGGAAATATACACTATCTTCCTTTACCACACTTAAATGTAATGACTCATGACAGACAGATCTGAAAAGGTTTGTTCTACATCCAACTTCAGATACTATTTTCATTAGTGACATTACAGGTTTAAAGAAGACTGGAGAACAGAACAAGACAAAAATGGAAAAGGACCTGAAGCGGAAGCATCTTTAACAAAGTAAAAAAACTGCAAATTACTATATCTCCTTTAAATTGTAAATGTAAGGAAATTTTAACAATAATTCAGCACAATTGGCTGGGTGAAAGCCCTTAAAGGTCATGATTTATAATGAATTTGAAGCATCAAGTGAAGCATCATGACTGAAAAGTCAATCAGCATGACAATGCACAAAAGGTGAAATACAACCTAGAGGACACCTAAGTTAGTCTTTCCTTTTAACCAGCCATTAACAAAGCTATCAGAACAGTAAAATCCAGTTTGAGGTGTCACACCTCAAATAAAAGGAGTAGTTGGAGAGATCTTAACACAGTGGAGCAAGAATGTTGAAAGGATTTCTAGTTCACAATCTGTGAGAAAAGAGAATATACATCTCAGCCTAAAATAAAAAGGAAGTCTTCAATACATCTCTGCTAGAGAATGCAAATTATGTCTTCTTCCAGCCTGAAATATAAATAAAGAGAAACCTGAGTTTAAACTTAAACAAAGGACATTTCAGTGACCTAAGAAAACCCACTAGCTGAATAACCAAACCGTTCTATAGCTTTACCAAGAGTGTTGTTGTAGTATCATATTGGGGCTAACCAAAGCAATTAGATAAACATTACCTCAGAAAAAGTTTACTTTCTATTTGGTAAAAACTGAATGCAGACTTTCAATAGAGACAGCAATACACATCTTAAGAGTTCATTCTACTGAAGTCTACAACCTTGGTAAAACATTTTGTTACTGCTTTGTAGCCACGAGGCCATTGAGCACAGCATTAAACTCTTTCATGCTTAAATCCCAGGTCCTTTTCCTTTTTTGATAAGGTCCATTTTCTGTAAAACCCAGGGTTAAATAATCACATCTTTAATTTAGCTGTGGACATAGATTTCTGCTTGGTTTTACTCACAGATCTGCCTGTTTATAATCAGCATGTTCAAATCAATGAATCTTAAAAACACGCTAAAACTAAAATAATTTGATAAGAACTATAAGCATTAACATTCAAACCAAGAAGTGTAGAACATACTCAGAACTGTAAAAGTATCTGCTACAAAAGTGGTATGCAAAAGGCTTACCATGGGGATAAATTTCAAAACAGTTACAAAAAATAAAGTGTTGAACAACTGTAAAACTTGAATGTTATTTTATAAAATTAAATAACAGAATTTAAAGGAAAAAAAAATGGTGTTTTTCGTGACTTGTTCCAATTGTGTATTCTGGATGTTTGTATCCTTTTGCACTTCTTCCCAACATACTCCTATACCCAACATCCATTCTGTATATTCCAACAAACCATTAGAAGCAAATAGGACAAACATACAAACTTGCAGCTTTGTCTGTTTTTGAGAGACAAATTAATGCTTTCTAATAGTACTTTCCTACCAGGATGTCTGTGAGAAGGACTAGGTTTGACTTTATTTTAAGCAAGGGCTTCGATTCTCTCAATTTTATGTTCTGTGTTAAACTTTGAAGTTTTAATATTGCCAGAAAATTTTCTCTGAAATTTTTTCCCCAGCAATTCTAGTGGTAACTTAATGACAATAAGGTTATCTTGAGCACTGCAAAAGAAAGAGGAAACTAATGACCAGTCTAAGAAGAGTGTTAGCAAATGTGTATTTTAGCCTCTCTGCCTAAGTGCTTAAAGGCATCTGTATGCCATGCAAAAAAAAATGAGATATAGCATAAAAGCCTGATGTTTCATTCATACCATGAACAATCTTATAAGAACAGAAATCCCCACCAGCCAAAAGCTCATCGTGTCCTCCACTAATAGAACACTGTAATTTCTAAAGCAGAGCAATTTAAATTAAAACTTTTAGGAATGAGATGAAATACCAAGTAAAGATTTCAATTCCCAATCACAATGTATGCTTTTTAACAAGTGAGTGCCTATAAAAACATGGATTTTTAATAAAGAAAGAAAAAAGAAAAAAAAGCCAATAACTGCTCAAAGAGGAACTATATACTTTGGAAATAGAAGATGGAATACTCACTTTGGATTTCAAACTATATATCTTTTTCAAACCTTGTAACTTAAGTTACAGCAAAACATTTTAGTGTTTATCAGTGTTATATGTCGAATTGTGTAAACTAATTTATACGTCTTTGTGACTTTATTGTCCTTGGTTGAAAAATGTAACCAAAAGTGTGTATTCTATTTTGATCTGTTGAAACGGGTTGGGGGATATTGTTCTTTATCTCTTGTAACTCTAGGGGGGGAAGAGGGCAGATGCCTTCTGTTAATGGGACACCTGATAACACCAGATAAGGCAGTGCCTCCTTATCTCTTCCTCCACCCATCCTCCTCTGAGGGACATCACCTGTGAATGGGCCATTTAAGGCCTCTCACATGACTGATAACATCACCTCATTCCACTGTGAGATGCTCCACACAGTGGGAGGAGCCAAAGCCTTTCCACCAGGATAAAAACAGCAATCCCAAACACCAAGGGAACCTGTTTCCACTGGATTTCCAGAGGATGACTGGACCCTTTCTTGGGGATCATCTCTGCTCCAATGGAGCCACATCTGTCACTCTGGGAGGACTTACTTTGGGCTGCTTCCAACACCCTGACCAGCTGGGTGTCAGGTTTGCATTCTGACTCTGTCAGTGGTCCTTTGTACTATTGCATTTATCTTATTTTATTTTGCCCTTTTGCTGTTGTTGTTTCTTTCTTCTCTCTCTATTAAATTGTATTTCTGACTTGGAGTCTCACTGGTTTTACTTTCAAACCAGTACACTTTATACAATTTTCAAAGCACAGTCTGTTTCATGAAGGTCACAGGTGATCTGCCACACCCACAATCCCATACTACATCTATTTTAAAATAATGACTGCTGCCCATTCATTAACATAAAGCAGCTGGTCTGGATGCACATGCCCAGAGAGTGATGGTGAATAGAATTAAATCCAGTTGCCTACCAGTCAAAACTGGTATTATTACCCGTGGCTCAGTATTGGAGCCAGTCCATAGTCTGAATAAGGGGACTGAGGGCACCTTCAGTGTGTTTGTAGATAACACTAAGTTGGGTGTTATCCTCAAATGAAACCAGGGAAGGTTTGGTTTGGATTGTAGAAAATTTTTTTTCACTGAAAGGATTATTAAACGCTGGAACAGGTTGCCCCAGGGAAGAGGTGAAGTCACCATCCCTGGAGGTATTTAAAAGATGTTTAGATGTGGCACTTAGGAACATGGTTTTGTGATGGACTTGGCATCCATCAAAGGGAAAATGTTGGCCTCAATGCTCCTAGAGGCCTTTTCCAACCTAAGGGATTCTCTGACTCTGCATCTCATGGTTATAACAACCTTCCTCACAGCACCAGCTGAGAAATGCCATCTGTCATCCAGAGTGACAAACCATTCTTTAAACATATTTATTATTAATAAATAACATTGTACACATTTTTCAAAGCATGGCCACTCTATATATCTTACTCAGTTGGGTTCACACTTCTTTATCAATTACCCTGGTACTAGACATTGCCTGACAAGTGGAAGATGAATGGAAGCAGCAAAGCCAAATTCTATAAGCTAGACACAGCACAATGCCTTGATGAATACATAAGATAAAGACATTATTTACTTGGGAAGTTAACAGTAATGTTAGAGTAAAACAGCAGAATAGCCATGTGCCCTGAACCAGACGTGGCATGCTTCTGGAGCTCAGTGGTTTGCTTTCAGGAATAATTTATGTTCATTGCTAGTTCCAGTGCTGTTACAGGGATGTATTGCTACAGAATATACTTGAAGTGAGCCCTGTGTAATCTCAGAATGAAGTTTTTAAGAAGCACTGATTTTGTAAGAATGAAATTATGACATGAACTGAAAGTTCATTGCTAGGAGATGACAGCACTACTCTACTGTCACAGTTGAGATGGACAAGACACTTGTTTCTTCATGCAGAATAGCCAAATATTTATTGCACACAGCTCATTTTTAGATGGTATCAGAAGAACACCATGTTTTAATTTATTTGTTGAGCAAATCATTCAAACCCTGTTCATTGGTTGGTAATAGCTAGTATATATGTTTATCAAGCTTCTTTCTAGATATGTTTACATTTTTTCTTCACAGGTTCTCATGGGATAGAGTTCTTATTTTTACAGATACTTATTTTTACAGATGCAAACTGTCTTCTCACAAAAATAGATTGTTATGCAAACTGATTCTCGTTCTTATAATTCTTTTCTCATGGGAACTTCTCAGGCTAGTTATTAGCTTAGATGAAATAGCAAGTTGTGATTTTATAAGGCCTTTCTTTTATAAGGTTTTACCTATGTGTAACACTCTACAACATTGGAAGGACATTAAATGATACTTCAGGAATACAGGTCTGCTACAAGAAGTGTCCATGATTCCTTCTATTAATCTTACTGAAACTTTACACATTTTATGAGCCAAACCAGGATCTTCAAATTCAATTGTTTGCTATGCTCTTGCATAGTGCTCACAAAAACCACATACAAGCATGTCAATCAAGGTATCTTTCACTGTGTCAAAGTCATGCACTTTGAATTCTTGCTACTACAGAATGCTCAATATTCCAAAACATGGGTTTATCCATCTTGGAAACCAAGACTGAGTCAAAATGTTGCTTCCTGACTTTAAGAATACAGTTATTTATCTGGGTTTTTTTTTTGCAAACTTAAATTCTTTGTCTCAGTGGACTAAAACAAAAGAAACAAATGTGTTTAGACTAAGAAAAGCCACCAAAAATTAAGATTATTTGCTCTTCTCTTTCATCAGTTTAGTCACAAGAAACACTGCCTTGATAATAAGTAATGCCCTTATGCACTCTACAGTCCTAAATTATTTCTATACCTATTATACAAAATGTTATGGTTTGAGTGGGATTACTGATGAAGAAACAGCATCTTAAAACACAGGTCTTGAAAATCTTCTGTAAGGTTTTTCAAGATGGAATATCGTGAGCATGTCAGAGTCCAATGTTCATAAGGCAGAATAATGGAAATAAAGAGAACTATTGATCTGTTCACAAAATAAGCCCACATCTATATACACACACTCATTTACAACCCATACGCACCAGTGGAAACACTGTCACAAACAAACGGTAACATGAATTTGGGAGTCAATAAGACAAAGTATATCAATTCTTTTGAGGATGCATATAGGGTAGAAACAATGGGGCAGGGGGAGCAGAGGGAAAAGTAGGAGGTGGCAGAGAGGAACTCCAGATATAACTGAGTGAAGAGAAATATTAAAAATAGCAAAAATAAAAAAAAAAATCTCTGACAAGTTATCTTTTTGTTATTACACAATTACCACTTAGAAATCAGCTTAAAATATTTCCCACCTGTTTCAAATAGGCTCTTAAAGCCTCTCCAATCATTTAGAGGCTTTTATCCCAGGCTGACAAAATCTTGAGATAAATGCAAAATAATAGGGAAGGAATATTTCTTTGGTACAGTAAGGTCCATTGAAGCTGATCTTTGATAGGCTGACTTCCACCCAACTGCCCTCCATTTCCAAGCCAGAATATGACACTGGGATAGCCATGGATCTCCAACCCAGCTCTACTTACTGTACGACTATTTCCAGTATTTCCATCAGCATCTTCTAGCAGTTTCCCATCACTCAGTGCTGTTACTTAGAAACTTCAGATTTAAGACTCTGAATTCATGACTTCTGCTAACACTGCTATGTTGGGACTTTTTCTAATTGTTCTATAGATGAGCATGATAAAGCTGTGTTTTTGTCCAATAGAACACTCTTCTTTCATTCATTCCTAGTTTTTGCCTTTACAGTAAGAGTCAGAAAACTAACCAGAGTACTGAAAAAGAAGAATTAAGCTGTTATGTTGGAGATTAAAAAAAAAAAAAAATAGCAAGAAAATAAAAAAAATTAAACTGTTTTAAAACAAAGTCCCAGCACACTGTTTCTCTCCAGTATTTCAGCACACCTAACTCTGCCACAGTTTAAGTGGATCATCACAAGATGTAGCAAGATATCAATTCGTATGAGAAAGATAGCAACACAGTGATTGGCTAGCACTAGTATTTCTCTGGGAAACTTTTTTTAGAATGCTCAACCAAACAAGTACTTTGAGATTCATGTGAAAAACAAGAACAAGTGTTATTAACATGCTTTAGAGTCACTATTCCCTTGCTATTAAAAGCTCCCCAAAACTTGTAACATTATTCAATTAGAACTTTGGGGAAGTTTGATATGTAAGTAACTGTTAAAGTGAAATTCTCACTTGTAATTCGAGACAGCTGCCAAATACTTGGTGACACAAAGATAGACATATTGTGTTTTCTGAAACATTTAACCTTCACATCCAAATATTCACAAATAGCCTCCAAAATGGTTGTTAAAGCCTAGTTTAACAGGAGACAGAAAAAAACACAGTGATCTTGTTCTGAATTATTGTTTAATACAATTTTTTATTGTGCTTCCATCTTCTCACAAATTGTAGCACACTAGTCATAAAAGTAAAAGGTTTTATAGCAATATTTTAAAATAAAGATTAAGTGACAGTTGAGCAACAAAGATGGACAATGTTGGTTTAGCAAACAATGATAAATGACTAAAAAATTCAGTTCATTTTAACATTATGCAAGTCTCCTTTTTAAACCCCACATTGTTTCCACTGAAGACACTTAGAAGCATTGATTTCTTGAACTCAAGATACACTGTATCCATATGCAAAGTATTTATGATAATATTCTTATCTCCAGCAGCAAAGCTGAAGTACTTGTTCTTTTCTGTAAATTCACATGCCAGTGTAGTAAATACCACTCTTGCCTCTGTAATGCATGCAGTTCTTGCTTCTCAAAACAATCACTATCTTTTGAACAGTCCTAGAAAAACCTTTTGGGATGGGCTCCATGTCACTCAGATGCGGTGGCCAATGTTACAAAACTTTGTCCTGTATCATCCACACCCTGTGCAGCCTTGACAGCCTGCTTGGCTACCCTGAGCATCCACTGCCATGGTTAATCTAACCTCTTCAATACTTTTGACAGAACAACTTTGCCAAATGGAAAGGGAAACTAGATTACGTTAGAGGCACAACTGTGATCTAAACATCACAATACATCACAAATCTTACTACAGTAACAAAACCAACAAATTTCAGAGGACAGGTTGAACATTTATGTGGAGATTTGAATCTGTTTATACAAATATTTCACTGTTATGACTACTTATTTTGACTTGAGTGCATTCAGTATCTTATGCCTCTTTACTATTCCAAAGTGATACACACGGAGTAGTAATTTACTGCATAATTCTGCCTTCCTAAGTTCACTGTACTAAGCAAATTGCAGGAATAACATGCACTTTTTTCTATGTGAGTTTCCATCTTAAACAAACCCTTTACCGTACTCATTTCACCGAAAAATTAATATAGTCACACATTGCAAGAGAGATAGCCTAAAATTAAACATTACAGTTCCTACACTGTCATGTGTGATAAGAAAATTTCCATGGTGACAGGCAAATGCATTTTACAATATTATAGCTAGACATTAAATTTAGCACTTCTTATAATCTGATAGTCATCTAAGCAACAGTAAACCATACAAATATATATACCTACTACATATGGGGGAGAAAGGTACAGTCACACATGCTTCACCTATGCACTACAAATCCTCTCATTTTGCTGGATCTCCACTTGGCTTTATTTTCTATTTGGTGTCCCAGTAAGCATGAAAAACACTAAGTTCATAAATATAACCAAACTCAGTTTTGAGCAAGATAAAACCCTCCTGTAATGCCAAGGGAGAATTTAACTTACTGGTGTTTGCTCAAAATGCTGAAATAGCTCAGGTCTCATAGCTGGAGTTTCTGAAGGACATAGCCGAATTATTCCTGCCCAGCTTCACATTTCATGAGAACTGTGTTTTATAGTCCCAATTTAAACATGATTATGTTTGGTGTTTGGCTGGATGTACCACACTGAAAATTGAGTTTTGATTTAGCACAATCATTTTAACTAAACACAACCTGTGGTTCAGGCACAGATGGATTAAGCGTGATACCTCATCAGCTAGTAATGCAGTGTTAAGACTAAATTTAACATTCAAGTCTGATACTTTAAATACATTCATTTCTCCTTGCACAGAAAATCATATGCCCAGCACTTTTGAATTTTTCCTGCCATCAAAATCAACCCTGATCTTGAGCAGAAAACCAAGCAACTTCTTCAGGAAAGATAACCATCTGTTATCAGCACACACGGTATACGTTCTTCAGCAGTCAGCTAGAAAGAAAAATATAAGTTCTGTAATTTGTAGTTAAAAGTGGAAGACTATCTTCCAAGTTGCCAATTGTCTATCATTTTTTTAAATGATCTTAGTTAATGTTTTGTTTTGGCTTGTTTGGTTTTTTTTAAAATGCTTATTAGTCCTTAGAAGAACAACATTCTCTTTGTCATATTGTCATAAATAGTGCATAAATATTTTAAATTATACTACTTGACCCAGCAAAAGGGAAATGCCAAGAGCTATAAGTTTGTTTACTGAGGCTGCAAACTACAATAAGCATCCTACCACCTTAAGCAAATATTATAAGCACAGAAATAATTCAGCATCAGAAGTCCAGGCACTAGCTTCAAAATTAATGTTTCCTAGACGTTGCATTGCAGAACCTCAGTAATGAGCCAGTGTTGCAAGGCTTATGTTGTCCTTGAACAGAACGAAGCAAACAGCATCCTTGTTCTAAGGATCTCATGATCTACATTTTATATACATTTTATAACTCATCCATACTATGTTAAAAATGCAGCTGCCAGAAATTCGCAATTCACTTTTTCTATTTTTTAAATAAGCTCTTCATTCCACCCACCCCACACCCCTTAGAATCCAATCAGAATCACAGAAAAGAGAGTGGAGTGTCTGTATACTGAAGCACAATTATCATGTCTAACCCACAATTTTGAAAGGTAAAGGGATTGAAGTTCCAGGCTCCCTGTTTCAAAAAGATAACTTTAGGATGGTTTCTTTCAAGATACAGTTAAAAGTAGGGTATGGAATCTTGAATATGCAAATGCATTCATACATCTTCAACCCTCAATGTGACCATAGCTATAATTAATCTTACTATATTCAGAATTAATTCCCTATGTTCTCTGTGTCTGTTAAAGCTTTCTTTAGTTTTATATATTATGCTTGCCTCAGTTTCTAAGCGAGTAGATTTATTACACTTACTTGTTGAAAGACTTTCATTGTTCATGCTGTAGTTTGATTCATCTTCAAGTTTTTAAAGGTCAGCTGCAAACCCACAAACAGCTTGACAAACAAGCAACCTTTGTAGATGAATATCAGATTTATGTGATATTATATCATTGTCATACTCTTGTAATTTGCAACAATCGAGTTTGTGACGTGTCATTTAAAGATATGCAGGTCCTGAATTATTCATGGCTTCAACACCAATAAATTGTTCAAAACTATTCTCATTTCTTGGATACCTGTTCTCTTTTAAATAATTTCAGTTTCAAGTAATCAGTGGAGAGTTCAAACCGATAACAAGGTCATATCTGGATTTGAGTGTTTATTTCTCAATAACATGGTCTCCCTTAAAGTGTTTCAGCAAAAAGGTATTCAGAGGGAGTTATCTTTATATTGACCATATAGCATAAGTTGTTTATATATTGATCATGTCTTATTCATATCTAGAAGAAATAAGAATGCAGCATTATTGTGGCATTTAGTGGATATAATTTTCTTTTACATGTGACACACAAGTACACACCAGCCAATATCTATTTAGCATAAGTGATGGGCTCTTCATATGACTGGACTTCAACAGGTCACATGAAGGAAACCTGGCAACAACAATCCACGCAAATTTCCAGCTTACATTTCATAAAGGGATGAAGGTTACTTAGGAAGAATGATATGTGACAACGGTGAAAATGTTGGGCCCATGCCAGGTCTATACCTCTGATCCCAACCCTAGCCATTTGCTCTATCATACGTACTTTATAATCAATCATTCTACATTTTCAAGCCTTTTCAATAGGAAAGTGATATTCTTTTTATTTGCATATGTTCACTTAGAAAAAGAAACACAGAACAAGATTTTATTACTTTGATATGTGAAGCAAGAGAGTGAGAGTCAGAGACTACATACTTATGTGCTTGCGGGACAAGCCCCAGCTAGGAGTACAAAGAAATTACTTATCCAAAGATAACTTTACCCCTTCAATGAGATTAGAATCACTTGACTGATATTCAGGATATTTAGAAGTAATACTTTATTCTTCATTCTACTTTTTTTAAAATGTAAAGCCTTGCAGTGATTACTATTGAAAGTACAGTGATTACTATTTCTTATAGAACTTGCTTTTTGTCTTCAGAAGACACTTGACCAGTTTCTCAGCGTTGTTGAATGGATTATTGATCTCACTTACTGAAAACTTATGGTTAACATCGATCACTGCAGAGTCCTTTGAAAGTGCTGAATTTCTTCAGTATAGAGTTGATATCTTTAGATGTTGCAGTATCAAAACAAACAAACAAACAAAAATTCTGAAATATCTACAAAGTTTCTACCAGCAACAAAGTCAGAATGGCTTTTGGAAATCACATAACAGAAATTAATACTCTTAACAGCCCTGAACTGTGGCCAGTGAAGATTTCAAACACTAGAATAAGCCACAGTGACAAATACGTGAAAATAAATGACACCTTTTCAACCTTCCTTCACGTTACCTTTATATGAAACAATTCATTATTTCCAAAAGAAACCTGACTATGGAATTTCCTTGAAAGCTCATTAAAAGCTTTGAACACACCACTGACTTTAGGTTTACAAGCACTTGCAAGCCCTCCATCCCTTGCCCAAAATCTTGACTGTTACAAAAGGAGAGGAGATGGAGAAAGAAATACAATACGTTGATACTACTATAGTGCAATGATATCATTTATAGGGAAGCTTGTTTTGTGCAGAGAAATTGATTTCCCTTTTACCCTTAGTTTTCTCAGGAGCATAGAGATTACTTGAATTTATAAATTTATAAATTTACTAATGCATATTATCTCATGTCTCCCCTTTACACTGTATGTATTAATCCTATCCATTCCAAAGTAATCAAGGGATATATTTTCTATGCATGATAACTGCATAACAAGTTTATGGAAAGCAGAAACTTGTTCTCATTTGCACTAGGAATATTTCATAGCATAAACAGTAATCTAAAAGTTCTTTAGTTTCCTCCACAGCAAGCATAACATTCCAAAACTGATTATGTTTTTTTAGGAAACACTTGTCACTACCATTTTTTATCCCAGTGTTCCAAATTGCTTCAGTTCATAAGGATTTTTTTTTTAATAAATGGATAACAGCTCCATGAGGCATTGATTTGTCAGTTTCTTCAGAAAGACACCAACTTACTCAACATGTCTCAACAGCTAGCATTGGTCACAATTACTGACAAAGATCAGAGGCACGCTGAGCCCCTGGTTTAGATGTCAGGTGATGCCTTCAATACCTAGTAACAAGATACTAAATAAAGCTACCAAACAAGCTGGAACTTCTAACAGGTGTCACTCTTCTTCAATTTTCTTTCTCTGTAAATTTCAAGCACTGTAGAGCTGACTGTCAAAAGCGTACAAGGGTACAAAAAGCTATGTCCTTAAAGACAAAGGTGACTCTCATCCTGTTTTCACTGACTTGCTAGACTTCCCATCTGGAATAACTGACTGCAGCTTCAGAGGAAATCAGCACCTAATTGGAGATAGAGTATGGCCAAGGAGCCAAAAGGGTAAGAACCACCTGAATCAGCTTCCAAGAAAATACATACCATTTTCAGAAATTAAAAGCTTTGGTTTACAATATTGCTTGTTTTATTGTTTTATTATTTGTTTTTATTGTTTTGTGTTATTACTGGTTTTATTGTTTTGCAGTACAGACTCAAGATAAAAGTGGACAAAAGGACAAAGTCTCTAATAACCTCTTCAGATAGGTCAGTTGGTTAAGGATGCTCCTATTGTTCCTTTATTAGAGGAAAAACACCTTGAGCTGGCCTTTCAAACCTAGCATATGTTGGCAGGGTACTCTTGGCTAGGTACTAAGGTTATCAGTGATAAAATGTACCCTGAGGCTCAGGCAAGCATATATGTCAATATACTGTTGTTACAGAAATTGGCAGCCCTGAGATCCAGCTGAATAAAGACTATCACTCTCCAGATTTTTTCATCAGCTGCTAGTTCCATTCCTTCAATGCTTTTAAACTGCTTCTTCTCCTCACAGCATTTTAATATGCTTCTTTTACAGGGTACTCTAGGAAGGTACCATTGTTGTTGAAACTGCACCATATACTACACCCTAAAAAAAAAAAATTAAAGAAAATTCTGAAGTGCTAAGAACACCACTTTAAGGAAAGAGGTCACCTTAGTTCTCTGTACAGAGAAAAAAAGCCATTTCTGGAAAGCCCCAGCCACACAGGGCAGTGCTGCTATACCATTGTCCTGTACCTGCTGTTCCAATTCCACATGCTGGTGTTCGGGGTTTTGTTTTTTTTTCCTGCAGAACAGCAGTAGGTCTAATAGAGAGCACACTTCTGGCTCAGAGACAAGCAAGTTATCATAATCTTAATGTGTGATGCTGCCAGGCTGAAGTAGCCATCTGCCTGCATGCTTTTAGCCTACTTCAATTACAAGAGAATACAATTTAGCTTAATCTTCAATGTGAAAGCTAAATGTGAGATTACATGACTTAGTTCAAATCTGAAACTAAACTGCATTATCTCTCAATTTGACAGGGAAAGCACCCACCCAGCTAATGGATAGCAAAGGTTAGCTGAAGGGAGGGAACTTGTTAAGCCATTACGACTCAATCATGTTAATGTAGGGTTTAATTTAATGTGCTTTATAGTGTATCTGCAGCCATAAATGCAGTTAAGGATGTACTCATGAACAGGTACTCCAGCTCAGATGAGGCACAATGATTCACAAAGATGTGTGGTTCCTTCATGATGCCTGACAGATCATATAACATTCATGTGTACTCTAGGATGAAACATGGCTAGTTTGTAAGTTGAAAAAAACTGAACAAACATGTACAATGTTCAAGTACAGACAACCCTCTTTTTTTTGAGAAAGCTACTAATCTATGGTTAGTAGACTTATATGTTGTTTACAGAAGATTTATTCAGCGTTCAAATTTGAGGAACTTGTTTATACATGAAATAAAAATGACATCCAATTTTACTGTATAGAGTACATGGTTCCAGAGATACATCCTGTGTTCACTATGGTTGTTGTGAATCTTTATCACATGCTGAGACCATAAAATAATTGGTTATATCTCAAAGACATGAATGTCTACTGAATTTTTAAAAGAAAGTTGTACCTGTAAGAAATTACAATTTTATTTTATATATTCCTATACTTAAAATACTCAACACACAAGGCATAATACACTGTGCAAACCCATCCTTTAACACTATCCAATATGAATTTCAAAATATAACAAAAAAGGCATCTCCTCTAGTATTAAGCTGTTGTGCCTAAAAAAAATTATGTTTCTTTTAAATAGTTGTTATTTTCTCAGGTACAGTCTTTGAACTTACACACTTTGGCCTATTTAGGAGACTTATTCAGCCTTCCTTGGGAAGCAGCTGTTAAAAACAAAGGAGTCCAGTTAAGGTGGGCATGGTTCAAAGCAGATATCTTGAGGGCACAGGAACAGACTACCCCTGTGTTCCTATGGATGAGTCAATGAGTCCAAACTTTCAGCTTGGATGGGCAATGAGGTTTCAGAGTAATTTAGGAATAAAAAGAGGATGCATCATCTTTGGAAGGAGGGTCAGGTCTCTCAGGAAATATTTAGGGGGTTGCTAGGGCATGTAGGAAAAAAGTTAGAGAGACCAAAGCTCTGTTCAAACTTAATTTGGAAACTTTTGTAAAGGATAATAAAAAATGTTTTTACAAACATTAATGGCAAAAGGAAGGCTGAGACCAACCTTTATTCTCTACTGGATGAGGGAGTGAACTTAGTAACTGCACTAAGCGCTTAATGTATTCTTTGCCTCAGTCTTTAGTGGGAAGATGGCTTGTCCTCAGGACAACTGCCCTCATGGGCTGGCAGTTGGACCAGCAGGATGGTCCTCCTGTTATCCCGGAGGAGGCAGTCAGAGAACTGCTGAGCTGCTTGGATGTTCATAATCTATGGGCCCAGATGGGATCCACCCCAGGGTGATGAGGGAGCTGGCAGATGAGCTTGCAAAGCCACTCTCCATCATTTACCAACAGTCCTGGCTCACTGGTGAGGTTCCAGATGACTGGAAGCTGGCCAATGTGACTCCCATTCACAAAAGGGGTAAGAAGGGGGATCCTGGTAATTACAGACCAGTTAGCCTGACCTCAGTACCCAGTAAGGTTATGGAGTTTGTATTGAGTGTTATCATGCAGCACTTACAGGATGCCAGGGTATCAGACCCAGCCAGAAGAGGTTTAGGAGGGGTAGGTCATGTTTGACCAACCTGATCTCCTTTTATTACCAGGTGACCTGCCTGGTGGATGCAGGGAAGGCTGTGGATGTTTTCTATTTGGACTTGAGCAAGGCCTTTGGCACTGTCTCCCACAGCACACACCTGGAAAAGCTGGCAGCCCACGGCTTGGACAGGAGCTCTCTGTGCTGGGTCAGGAACTTACTGGATGCCCAGGCCCAGAGAGTGGTGGTGAAGTATCACCACGTGGGGCTCCCAGGGAAAGATGAGACATGGACACAGATGTGGGTTCCATCGAGATCAGGGCAGGAAGCCTCTTTATTTACCAAAGGGAGCACCTTTATACAGGTGCAAGGAAGCCTGTGGATTGGAAGATGGAGTTCCTACCTTCCAACCACATTCGTCAAGGGGACTGTCACTTAGTCTTGTTTGTCCCAGCATGGAATGCAAAGCCATGGCTATGTTCCATAAACATAGCTACTGTTTACATTAACAGAGCGTGAGAAGGTAGAGTCTTTTTCTCTAATATGAACGCTCAGGCAGCTAGGAAAAACCCTCATGGTAACAGTGAAGGGTGCTACATCCAGCTGGGGGCCAGACATCAGTTGTGTCCCTCAGGGATCTGTGTTCAGTTCAATATTTTTATTGATGACACTAAGTTGTGAGCATATGTTGATATGTTTGAAGGGAGAGGGGCTCTCCAGGGATACCTGGAGTGGCTGGATGGATGGGAAGAATCCAATCGGATGAAGTTTAATAAGTCCAAGTGCTCAGTCCAAAAGTTTGCATTTTGGACAAAATAACCCCCTGCTGCATTATAGGCTGGGCACGGTGTGGCTGGACAGTGCCCAGACAGAAAGGGACCTGGGTGTGCTGGTGACAGCAGCTGAACCTGAGCCAGCAGAGTGCCCTGGTGGCCAAGAAGGCCAAGGGCATCCTGGCCTGGATCAGGAATGGTGTGTCCAGAGGAGCAGGGAGGTCATTCTTCCCCTGTACTCAGCACTGCTGAAGCCACACCTCGAGTGCTGTGTCCAGCTCTGGCCCCTCAGTTCAGGAAGGACCTTGAGACACATGAGCATTTCCAGAGGAGGCAACGAGGCTGGTGAGGGGCTGGGAACACAAACCCTGTGAGGAATAGCTGAGGGAGGTGGAGTTGTTCAGGCTGGAGAAAAGGAAACTCAGAGGTGACCTTATCACTTTCTACAACTTCCTGAAAAGTGGCTGCGGTCAGGTGGGAGTTGGTCTCTTTCGCCAGACAGCAACTGACAGAATGAGAGGATGCAGCCTCAAGCTGTGCCAAGGGAAATATAGGCTGGATATTAGGAAAAAGTTTTTATGGAATGAGTGATAATGTACTGGAATTGTCTGCCCAGAGAGGTGGTGGAGCCACCATTCCTGGACACGTTTTTTAAAAAAAGGGTGTGGCACTTGGTGCCATGGTTCAGTTGAGGTGTTGGGGCATGGGATGGACTCCATGATCTTAAAGGTCTCTTCCACCCTAGTAATTCTGTGACTCTATGTGTGATACATGAAACTTTCAAATAAAACTACATTTATCTTGTTGCAATGAAGAACAACTTATTCTAGCATTCTGGTTGATTAATAATATGTACAGCAAATAAATAAATAAATAAATAAATAAATAAATAAAATAAAATAAGTATAATAATACTTACTTTATTTTTAAATAAAACCATAATATC
>VXBR01001001.1:40313-94423 GCA_013400215.1 Cisticola juncidis | reverse complement strand
AAAAAAAAAAAAGAGCCAAGGCTTCTGTTCAGAATGAATACTAATAACACTAGAAACCACTAATACAAATTACCACACTTGCAGAAAAGCCCTCTGATTGATTGAGTGCATGTAAAATAATGCATCTGTATATTAATATGTATTTCTGTAAGAATACATACCTACCCCCTAGAATAATAGCATTAGTAGCACAATTCTCCCCATGCAAAAAAAAAAAAAAAGACCATAAAAAAATCCCCAAACAAACCAATCCCACACTTAAATATCTATTGATAACAAAAAACATTCCTTCTTCCACTACAGTGATTTTATTATCTTCCCCTTACAGTCATTTGTTATCCTCCTGATTTTGAAGTAAAGATACATGCAACTGTATCAATCATACTCTAGTCTGCTGAGTTCTGTTCAACCAAAACATATTTTCTAAACATGAAATATTCAGATTTTTACACTCTTTTTCCTCTTCAGTGTGCCTCAACACAAATTATTCTGCCATTCCTTTTCCCTCTGCTGAGTATAATAATCTTTCAACTTAATTCCATTGTTTTCTCTTTTGCATTCCATTTGCAGCTGAAATGGCACAGTGCAAATATTTTAACTTAAAGCATTGATTTTTTTCCTGTTTTCCCAAGTGTTTTCTTTCTTCCTAAAAGTTACAAATCCTGAAGTCAGCTCACTAAGCATTCCTAACAATTAAAGCGTAACAAATGAAAACTGCTCAAAGAAAAATGCCATTAAAGAGCATTTATCCAATGTTACTAATGTGTGGGAAATTATAAGCAGGCTTTTGTGTTATTTATTCTTTTATTTACAGAACATAGCAGGGAACTTGTATGCTGCATTGTTCCATGCCATACAATTTAAAGTTATAGTCTCCATTTCTCATATTAATTGCCCAGTAAAGAGCTCAGAGGCTCGTTTAGTATTACCTGATCTACAGTGAAGAGCAGATGATTTCATAATGGGGTTTAGCACTGAAAACAACACTTGGGCAACTGCATGGGCAAGGCCGGATGCTTTGCTTTTGAAAAGAAATAGCAAAAAGCAGCCAGAAGTACATCATTCAATTTCATGCTATTATTTCAGCTAACAGGGAACATACTTGTGAACAGTTCTTTTTCTCCTCAGTGTGTATAAAAACACCTGATGCTCAACATTAATTCTAAACTATTGTCAGTCTTACAGTATATAGTACAGCTAGATTTTTCCAGTTGATTAAAACTACATTTTGTTTATATGACTACCTCCTTTTTGCCTAATAGCATTAAACATTTTATCATGTTGTACTCTTTACAGAGCTGAAAGTTTCATATAAGTAATAACACCATTCATCACCGTCCATCAGGGATAGTCAAGCTCCAAACAGTGGAACAAATTTAAGTCTGTTTAATGAGGATTTCTGGTGAACACAAGTGGTGATTTTCTTGGGTACAAGATCAGCAGGTAGGAATATCCACTAGATATACAAGAGGTCTTTTGCTGCCAGAATTCCTCAATTAAGGGAAGTAAAAAAAGCAGACTCCAAATATAGCTGTTGCATGCCAAATCCATTTGCATAATTTAAAATTTTAATATCCAACAATTGGCCAAATTAAGTTCCATCTTGTCAAAAATTGTTCTGGTTTATGAAAGCATGACTGACCTTGAGATAACTTGAGCAGCTGCATTTGCCATTGACATGCTCCAGCCAGAATGGATGTCCTGCCAGGAGCAGCACTAGCATGAGAATCAGTAAAGTCATATGAAATATGACTTACATGTGTGAGAACACACCTCACACAGTTCACAAACATCCAATGCCTATCTCAAAGACCTTTTTTTTTTGATGGCAATCTAACTTTCCCTTCTTACATACTCCACAATTTTCGTGGAATTTACCGGTAAATTTGTCCTTTTTTGCTTCTGTTTCTAAACACTGCATTGCCCATACTCCCGAAGAAGTTTAACACAGTACTTGCAGTAACAGGAGCTTAAACACATGCATAATGGGGAGAGCAGGGGGAATCCTCCCTCTTGAACACATCCTAGACAAAGACCATTTTTGTACCTTAAATGCCTAACACTAGTTATTCTAGAGCGTACTACAGTAGCTTTTAGACAGGTTCTTTTTTATCCCAAACAAAATTTTCAGTGTATGTCCATGCATATGTATATGTACCTTTGCAGGAACAATGAAGACTTTCAGAAATCTGTGTCTAAAACCCACACTCACAGGTTGCAGAACATGTGGATTGATCTTTCTGAATGTTTGACTACCCAAATGTATGAGTAAAAGCCTTTGAATACTCAACAGTTTAGCAGGTGAGCTATTTACAACACCTGAATACAAATTAATATCAAGGTTTGAAGGTAGTTGTCAAAGTGTCCTGAATCCTGCAGGGTTGAGTGGACATTAAAGAAACTATCTCATACACAGTTAAAACTAATAAAACTAAGCAGAGATTTTTAAAGGATATAATACATAGTCCAGAGGATAAAATACAGAATAAGCTACAACACTTGTTTTGGTAGCATTAAAATAGAGGAACAAGTTTGGTAGTATTCAATTATTAAACTTAATTGTTTTACTAACTTAAAGAAAAATTATTACAAAATGCAGTCAATATATGTTCTATAAAGCACAAACAATCACAGTTAAGAGCCAAAGTATTTTCATATGATGCAAAAGTTAGGTATAAAGTAGTAAAATACACTCCCCAATAACATCCATGAAAAGAATGATTGCAATAATTCTAAAAACTATTGTTCGTGCTCTTAAAAATAAAATCTGTCATTTTCCAAACATTTTTAAAAGTGCTAAAAATACTTGAACACATAGAAGACCAATCCTGCTCAATTTGTTCAAAATTCAGAGCTCAGGCCACAGTGCTTGTGTTACAATGATGTTAGGCATTCATTGTTCTGTATTACACCTTAAAAATCTCCTAGTCACTTTTAACTGATGTTTGTGACTAAAGATACAAGGCTCCTTAAAGAGTTAACACATTTATTGGTTTCAGCTGTTAGACCCAAAATGTATTCTTTTAGACTATCTTTTAAATTAAATCCCTCATGACAAATAATTCACATCAGTAAGATGGTTCCACAAAATGATCGACAACATACTTAATGATGACATTTAAAGTTGATTTCACTTGAAAACAGTTGTCACATTTTATATATTCTTTCTACAGACAATTTCCATATCATGTGTTCTCAGCTTTCAAGTGTAATTACTTTTATTACTAATTACAATAAACTCACAAACTGAAACTTATCTAAAGGATATCTTCTGCTGCATCAAAAGATAAAACCACATAATACATAAGGCCCTAGAAAATATAGAGCATTTTTTCTAAATGTATAGCTGTTTTAATACAGGTTAACTAATGTTTCAAGTAGGAAAATCCGTCCTCCACCGTGTCCAGGTGTTTCATAGAGAAGACAAATTTAACTACTTTGAGATAGGGAAATTGTTCAGTGTTCAGGGGGGAAAGTTTTTATTTCCCTCCCCAGCATTACCAGTGGAGCTAAATACTTGCAGCATGCCTACTGATATCAACAAGAAAGAATTCATTTCCTTTACTTATAGAATCATTTACACTGAGTAGTAAGTCTTTTCCTTTGGCAGTCTAATATCAAACTGTAGATACAGAAGTATTAGTATTTTGCCTGGATACTAAAATAAAAACTCTTCAAAACATATAGGTAGGTATTAAAGCATTTCAGTTTATGTGAATTTTGTAACTACCTACAACCTAGGCAGTAAGTTAAACCTTTGTTCAGCCTGAGCAAGCTCTACTTTACAACCTAAGTCTCCCTTTACTGCATTGTCTCACAGTTCAGTGAATGAATATATAAAGTGGATACAAAGCTATTCACTTCTGCATAAGTATGATAGCATAGAACTTACGGCATACCTCACACCCAGGCAAGTACCCTGACAGGAGCTGAAATGACCCTTTGTGCTCACAGGTCAAATGGGGATCCTTGGTGAGCCTGTTCAGGACAATTAATGCTCTTTAGTGCTCTCAGGGCACTCATCTTCAGCTATGTACCTATCAGTCAAGTAGAGGAGAAAGTTTTTTTAAATGCACTTTTGTGTTTCCTTCTTACAAAATTATTTTTGTTTAACTCATAACTTCCTATCTTTGTTCAAGGGATAATGGAGTTTCTACTAAAGTAAAAAAAACCCAAAATTCAACATACCTAAGCATACTACATCCTTATAATCCACAGAATGATATAAACCTTATTGCTTTCCAGAAAAATGTCGTAACACAGAAATTAAATTCACCACAGCAGTTATAATGTAATGACACAGTGTAATAAATTTCTGATGGTACAAAAAGCATCTCTGGTCATTAGAATAATTCTTTACAGCTTTAATTGCATTTTTTTTCATTTAGCCCAGGTCATCAGGATATCTATTCCCCTTTTTTTTTTTTTTTTTTTCAGATGAGTTTCTTCTACTGAAAATAGATAGCTCAGGGTTGAGTTTGGACTTTTTTTACCTTCTGGGTGAATCTGTTGTTTCTCCATGCACGCCTGAGCCACTGCCTGCCAGTTCCTCAGTAGGCATTTCCAAATTAAATGAAAGAAACAGACACCAGGATATCAAAAGTTGATGAGCCTTTTGGTGAGCCTGAGAACCATCACTGAGCTCCTCTCCAGCTTAGTCTGCCTTGGTGCTGTTACAGCTGGTGAATAATGACTCATTTATGAATAATAGCCTTGCTAATCTTCACAAAAACTGTTAGTAAAAGGTCACCTCAGCACTGAAAATTTTTGTTCTTTCCTTTTCTTGTTGTAATAAAATCTTCAACTGATGCAACATGCAATTTAAAATATTTTCTTTTTTTACATAGTTGAAATCAAAATGGGATGTTTTTTACTATGTAATGTTTCTCTCACTAGACGACAGCAAATTAATTCTACCCTTTTTATTATAAGAGTAACATGCTCTTATGGCTTATATAGTATATTTAAATTATGTGTATTTTCAAAGAGAAAACAAAAGAACAAACAGCAGGTAAGAGGTAAACTCAGAACAAAACTGTGAATGGGTATATATAAATGTATATAATGTATGGAAATTACTGCATGAGGATGGTGTTCTGTTTTAAATCTCCTAGGATCTGTATGGTTGCTACATATTTAATTTTTCTGCTTTTGAATGTCATGGCTGTCTTGTTTTTATCTTATTTGGTGCTGTCCCCCCTCCCCCTCTTTTTTTCCCGAGAGCAATTCAGGGTTGCTAACTCTTTTAACATAAATTACAGATGATAACAAGTGCTGTTCTTATAAAGGGTGAACCATAGACACATCACATTCTGGCACAAATGAATTCTACATTTTTAAAGAATAGACACCTGTAAAGTAGGTATTCTCAAAAATGGAGAACGTTAAAAATATACAAGAAATAAAATAAATTTTATATTGAAATACTTAAGGTTACTTACTTCTGAGGTGAATGTAAATACAGCCAAAATAAAGGAATAGGTACAAAAGTTTTTACACAGATTTCAGAGCAAAGGTAATCTTGGCAAATATTTTAATGGTAAAAATACCACGCTCTATAAAACTGTGCTTCAAGGCATATTTATGCTTTGGCAAAATTATTCATAGTAGCATGTAGGTCACCACAATAGCTGACATAATAAAGGCTAACAGCATAGAAGCTCGGCATTGCTGTGCACAGTATGTTAAGTAAGGATATTTCCATGTAACGTGCATAATTTTCATGCTTTCCATTAGTCTTTACCTATGCAACTGCCTTCCTGTCTCATGTCTGTGTTTGATATGGGGGTGTTCTATAAAATGTCATTAAAAAGCAATTACTCAGTAAAACATCGCTGTTCATGTTCTTCAACACAAGGTTTTTCTTGAAGAGACAAGTAAAGAGAAAACTGTATGTTAGGACTGAAAGGAAAGCCGCAGATCTTGTGTGAGGTAAATTAAAGAAAAAAAGAAAAAAAGAGAGAAGAAAAAGAAGTTATTTTGAGTTTATTAGCCTGTGTAAAATCAGGCATTCATACTTGAAATTACTCCCTGTAAGAGTACATGGGGCTGTAACAGTGTAATAGGCACAGAGGGTGCCAAAGTTTCATCAGGGCTGGCTGTTGTTGCTTCTGACTTGAAACAGGCTCTAAATCTGTTTTCAAAATGTTGATGAATTCTCTCTTCCATGCCTGCCAGCTTTCTCTTCCCCTACAGCAATGCTTCTACTGTAGTAACAATGTAAAAACACCTCCCCCAGTCTCACAAGATAGAAAAGCACTCTTTTTATTCATTAGTGTGTTATAACACCAAAGAAAAGCTTTGGGAAAGATTTGGTATGGCTTGTGCAAACCATGCCAACCTGGGTAGGCCCCACCCTCTGGAAGTACCTGAATGAAAACAGTGCACACATCTCTCGTGTTTTTTCCATTTGTAAAAGCAAACCCAACAAGACCATATGCTTCCAGCCTGCAGTGAACCTATGAGTCAGGCAAGCTCATTTAGGACACCTAATTAGTCCAGAACTTCAGGGCTGCAGGATGAAGGGAGTGGTCTGACCTTGAGAAGAGCATTCCCAGCAGGCAGCACAGCCCCCCAGCAACTCTTACACCTTTACTCCATCAACCTTAATTCTCAGTAATAAGACAGATTTCTTTTTTATGAGATGCAGCAATACAGATAAACATAGCCTGTATTCATTAATATAAATCTCTTTTCCTCTCTAAGAGGTGGCTGTGTTTTGTGCAACATCAAAACTCTACGATTTCCCAGAGAGCACATGAAAGCTGAACTAGGTGGTCTCATGACAAAGCTGTCGGTATCTCACTTTGATAACAAAATTCCTGTCCCTCTTTCATCCTACTTGAAAAAAAACTTTAGATATTATTATCATTTGATACAGTTTTAAAACATATTAAAATGATAATTCTTTATAATTCCAAAAGTTTTTATTTGGGGTCAGAGACCAAGTTAATAAATTTCTTCCACCAGAGTATTGAGAAACATATTTCTTCCTTTTAAAACAATTGAGTTAACTAATTCCTACCTCAAAAGACAAACATGAGTCTTATTTTTGCCACTGGAATTTTGAACACCATTATTTGCTATTCACCCGGGAATCAACTCTGGTTATGTGCCCTCCATTCTATTTTTTCAAGTAGAAATGATGAAACATTTGCAATAAATACATGCCAAAAAATCAGTTTATTGTTGTTAAAATAACTGGAAAGTTACATTTCATCACTCATTGGCATGTTTCTTACTATCTGTCATAGAATTCAGAAAGTTACATATTTATGACCAAACCTAGCCATGCTCTCCAGATTTATATATCAAATTCAATTTCTTCCAATTTCAGCTTCAGTCAACACATTTAATACAGTGCACGCAATCCAATTATTCTTCCACTGTAGCAGGGCAAATACAAGCTAAGATGCAAATTAGCTGCTAAATATACAGCCCAAACCTGCACCCAGAACTTCCATTAGAGCACTCCAGAGAGAAATTTATAGATCAAGTTAGCTGACTAGTAATTTACTCATTTTAATTTTTTACAGGTTAATTTTGCCAAGACCAGGAACACATCTGCTTCAGTTAATTCAAGGTAATTCACTTAAATTATTATCCACTCTGAAATGAGTCAGCAGTTTCAATGAGTGTTCCTTATGTATGCTGTCTGTGGGAGTAATCCTGTAGTCAGCATCAGAAGGCTCAACAATTTAACAACCAAACTGATCATTTTTAAAGGTCTTGTCTTAGACTTAACTGAAATCTGTTGGGAGCTGGGGGAAGCATTCTTTCTAATCTTCACTGAATCAAACCATTAATATGAGCATATTTTCTGTAAAACACATATGACAGTTTATCTATCAATAAACCAATAATATGAGCACCTAAGAGAATTTCTGTGTTAAATATTAGGATGTACATTACCCAGAGAGGGGAATTGCTCCACAATTCTCTCTGGCTTTCCTCTCCCAAAGTAACATTTTATCACTTACATCTATTACATTCTAAAAGTGTGATTTCCTGAAGACTATCTGAAATCCTTTTGACCTCAGTATCACTTCACAGAGTTGAAAGCATGACTAGAAATATGAGGGCAAGAGTAGATGCAGTATTTAAGTAACCTGAAACTTTCAGTTCAGTGCATCTTAATTCCCTTCCCTTAGGCTTATATGATTTTTGTAAATAACATATAATTAAAAATTAGTAAGATGAAGGAACTATAAGACCTTGCATGGACAACTAACCAGGACTAATTGCCATTCTCAAGGTAAAATTGCATTTTTTTCATGTTCAGAAGTAAATAAAAATAAAACTTATGAGTCTTTTCCAATCCTTCCTCTTCTCCAATACACAAAATATTTTTGATATTTTTTTGAACCAGAATTTCCAGGGTTCTGAACCAGATCAGATATTAATTTCAGCAGCCTGAAGCACTGTTTTTAACAAACAGGAGGTATTAATTAATACCATTAAAACCTGAAAGCTGTTTTTATTTGCCAGATATTTCAAGATATATTTCCATTGTTCAATTATAATTTTCCTCAAAGAATCAAAGAACACCAAACTTATAAGAATGTCTTTTACTGAAACCTTATTCCAATTAACACAATTTCCTTCAAGGAATTCAGCTCATTTCATGGCAAATCCATCATAAATCTATTAAACCTTTTTTGGCATTTGTGTGATAATCTGCCTCTTCTTACTCAAGGATGTTTTTTCTTGACTGTTACACTAACAAAGAAAACGACATTTTGAGATGCCTGCAACAACTGAATTCCAGTTATAAGAGTAGCAACCCATGATTCAGAACAGTTGTGTTTTAATCCCAGTTCTTTCAGTCATTTTCCCTGCAAACTAGGGCAAGTCACATCAAATCTCTCTTTTCTTTTGTTTGCTCTCTTGATTCACCCATCTGGAAGCTCCTCTGAGAACAGACTTTCCATGTACCTACCAGTGTCCCAAGGAGGCCTCACTCTCAGTGAGGTCTTCTGGGTCTTTCATGTTAGATTCTACATATTAAATTGCAAATAGAAGATTCTATTGCTTTATGGTTTACAAATACACATGGGCATAGAGTTAACTTTTTTCTCTAAAACAGGAGGAATTTCAGAATCTGATATTATGGGACTGCCACAGACAAAAAGAATATTCAGGAATGTGTAAGAATGATACTCAAACCCGAGCAGGTAATTTTACTACTTCAAAGAAGTCCCTGCAAGAAAATTACAGATACAGAGAAAGGAGAAAAAAATGTAAAATTGTTTACATCTTCTCTTCGTGTTCTTTATGGTTGAGGACCAGATCCAAGAGTCTGACTATTCTCTGTCACTGGAAAAGAAATCTAGATTAATTTTTTTGTAACAGCTCAGTGAAGCTTACTGTTTAACAAAACAAAACAAAACAAAACAAAAAAACCACAAAAAAACCCAACCATCCCTGTTTCAAAATATGTGTATTGCTGTACAATGTTTTGATCTCAATTATGTAATATGCTAATTGTTCACTCATATTGTAACAACAACAATTTTTGCTTTACTCAACCCTCAGATTACAATTTCCAAGGAAAATCTCAGCTCATCTGCATTAAGGCAAACTATGTTGATCTTTTTTCCCCAACTTACTTGTCTTACAAAGGCTATATGTCATTTAAGGCCTCTCTTAACAGTAGTGGTAGGGGAGAAGACACTTGGGCAGAGAAATAAGACGAGATATGAGAGAAAAAAATTATCTCTGTCCACAGAAAAGCTCTGAAAACAGTCATAATCTCATCTAGATTGGGAAGGAAATATTACTTTTTGTATGCAACACAATAAAGCAGTAAAATTTTGAAATGTACTTGGCAGCTCAGTAGTGTATTTTCTGTTACCAGCTAAATTCAAAGAGCTGAGCTGTTTGCCTAAGGGATATACCAGGGGGTTTTCCAACAAAAATGTTTGAAGTATTTTTTCCACTCTGTGTGGGAGATCTGGTTCAAAAATAGTCTCAGAACTTTCTTCAACTCTTAGGCACAAAACAAGCAAACCCTTACAGACGTTTAATTGATGGGTTCAAGAACATTTGGTTTAGATTAATATAATAAAAAGAAACTACCCCAAGCAAGTTGTGAAGACAACAAATGTAAGATAATTTAACCACAACAAAAGGCTGGAAATCTTGGGTATCTTCAAAAAAGAAAAGACAGATGTTTTCTGTGAGTAATCCAAATATCAAAACTAGGGAATATTTTAAAAAACATAATCTCTTCCTCCAATGTAAGTTCAGAGCTCAAAATTCACAAGTGAGCTCTGGCAGACTAAATAAATGTGTTCTCCTGACCTGTGATGTAGAAATAGATTTTAAAATGGTGCACCATTTCAAAATGCTGTGCCAACAGAAACATTTTTGTTAATGAATGTGTTCTGATATGAAACAGAGGATATTTCATAATTTTGAAGGCTTTTTATAAGCCTGGGCTGACCAAAAGTGACGAGGTGTGGCTCAGGCAACAGCTCAAAGTGGAAGGATAGGAACCTAGGAAAAAACACTGGGAAAAACTGCTGTGAGTGTGCCTTGTTAGCAAGGCACTACCCAGAGGTTTCCACTCAGACAGCAGAAACACACATTGAAAAGGTTGAGAGCAAAGTTTCTCCAGGGCAGCCAAGAGCTGGGACAGTGAGGTGAAGCAGCACAAGCATACCAAGTGCAGGATGAAGGAGAGTCAGACTGCCTGTGGGAGCAGTAGCCAAGAGACTTGAAATGGAGACAGTGGTGCCAGCATCTGGCCTGGGGTGAGCAGGCAGGAACCCCAAACTCACAAACTGAAAGAAGATTGTGGCCAAAGCAGTGGGAAGCAGAGCAGCCCCACTTATAGCCTTGCTAAGGAAAGGACTGTACATAATTCTAGATTTCAGGAAAGCAATTTTAGGGATGGCAAATCATCTCATTGCACTGTGAATTATCCTGTTGCCCCTTGATAAATTACTTTTCATCAAATCAATCGATTCACATCTCAAAGTGAAAAAAAAAGCAGCAACCTTACAGAGCTCCAGAGAGAGCAGTTTCATTTCCCCAAGGTTTCAGGAAGGATGAAGCTGGCATTTATCAGTGATCCACTAAATTTCAATTGTATTTTTTTGCTGTCAATCAAGTCCTGAACTAACTATTTATTCCCAAATCCACACAGTGAAACAGAATATTTGATTCCTTCTTCAAACTAAAAATAAGGCATTGTAAAACAAATATTAACACAATCTAGCAAAATTTGGATATTTTTACTTTTTAATCTTATTATTCCTGGCCACTTAAATTTTCTCTTTTTAGAGCTATGCACCTTGGGATTGAATTGTCCATATTTCCTTCTTGCATCCGAGCTTGCCTAAGCTCTACAATAATACAGTGGGTAGTTTGGTTTTGCTTTTAATGAAGATGCTAACGTACATAGAAGCTCGAGTATTTTTAGACTAAGACTAGAATATGAGTTTAATATTAGATGCAGCTCATGAGAACATGCTGCTGTTTCTCAAAACAAAAGGATACATGCCCTTCTGTTAGCACCTACCTTGAAAGGCTAGGGAGAAAGACTTCTTCCCTGGAGAGCACCTAGCGCCCTTTCCTGATTTAGGCAGGCACATTCCACTATTTCTTTTTATTATTTCCAATGCAGATAAAAAGTTGGTGACCACCTGGATGCAGGTATCTTTCTCTAACCTTTACGATCAAGAGCAGAGATTTTTTTTCCAGATCCCTGCATTAAATTATGTGATTAAATGAAACTAAAGCAAATTACAGTAACTTCCACAGGTGAAATGTAAATTATCTCTAAAGTATTCTATATATCTGTACTAATGAGGAGTAAGATTCTGCAGAAAAATAAATTGGCTTTGGATCTGTTTCTCTTGCTTGACAAACTTTTAATCAGACTATTGGGAAAGAAGAGAAATGGCCATCTGACATCTCCTCCTCTACTCATATTTTGTATGATGCATCCTTTTATTTAGATAATGGTGATAGTTCATGACTTTGTGAAGATATTTACAGGCTGTGAGTTCTTGCAGTAAAACTCAGATTTCAAAGCCTAAGGGAGTGAACTTCAAAATTAATGCAAGGAAAAGCACATGCATTGTCCTCTGGACCTTGGGCACCTGGTGGCACTAGAAAACACGGGTTTTGTTTCTGCCTCAGATATCTGTCAGTCAAGGGCTGCAGTTCTCACCTTTCATAGCGCTATTTATTTTCTTTAGGTTTTGCTTAAGCGTGCCAGGAAGTAGAATGAGCAGGCTGCTTCACAGTGGGGGCTGAGCTGGGAGCTGAGAGCGACTTGAGCAGGCCATGGCCTCCCTGGTGGGGCATTTTTGGGGCCACTAGTGGTGGCAGAGTCTGCCTATAGTCTAAGGATCATCACCTCCCTTATTAACATCATTTAGGAAAGAAATAGAGAAGAATGTACGGTAAGGCACTGTCTCCCAACCCAACTCTGATGAAGTAGCGACTGGGTGATGCACATGGATGTGTACAAAACCTGTACAGGACCTTCCCTCTGACTGGATCTGTGTTGCTGAGCAGAAGTAGAGGTGGTGGTTTCTGTCCTGGCTGTATATAAGGAAATTCCAACCATTTGTCCAACACACAAATGCTTGAGTAGAAAATTAAGGCTGAATAGGTAATAAAAATACAAAATGCGGTTTGGAATAGTTATTAGTAAGTGACTTGCTCACCTAAGCACCAAAATAACTTTTTCTCACAGCAGTTATTTATAATCCTCTGTGAGTCTTGAAGAGCATTTCAACAGCTTCCATTATTTACACATTTTTTCTTGTAGAAGTCGGGTATAGAAATAAACTTTAGATAAAATGTAAACCTATGGAACATTTTTCAGGCTCAGGTTTCTTCTACAGTCTCCATAGAGCACTGATAAACTACTGTAGTGAGGAAAGCAGGTCCTTTTCAGTCATTTACAATTGCCTTTACTCTACATAACAATATTGTTTCTAAAACTGGGAGGCAAAATAAGCAAACATAACTTAGAAAGAAAACACAGACTAAAGAGAGTGGTATTTGAAGAAATAACAAATGTTCCCACAGTTGCATTCATTTGCAATCATGAGATGTAGGAGTGTTCTGTACTGAAAAAAAAGGAAAAGCCAGTGAAAGTCATAATTGTACTGGTTCTCTTGTTTGGGTTAGGAAAAAAAGGTTTTCAACATAACAGAGCCTAACCATGACAAATTATGTAGTTCAAAAGACAATCTGGAAACAATAACTCCAGGAGAAATCATCCTGGGCTGACGTGTACCGCAGTCTTTTTAATATATTCTAGATAAACAGATATAAACACCAAAAATAAGAGACTACATTGTCATGGCAGCATTTCATCACCCTTTTGCAGATATCAACATCAAAGAAATATGAAAATGGCCCCAAAATTTCTTAGTATAAACCACACAATAAGGACCATACATGAAAAATGGATTTAAAAATATTTGGAGGGCAAAAAAACAAACACTGAAAAAATAAGGGGATTTTATATGTAAAGATGATGACTTGAAAATGGAGGTAAAGGAATGCAAGGTTTGTGCATTTTCAGTCAAAATCAAAAATAGTTCATAATATTTTGTCTTGTTCAGTTGAAGCTTTAAAAATTGTTTATTCTTGCTATAATAAAAACTTTTTCTACATTATTTGTTTGAACATAACTGTCAATAAAACTTGTGTGTAATCTGTTACTGGTCTTTGAGAGAATGGCCATGGCTAAGGGTATTTAGTAATTTATACACTGACCAAAGCATAAGTGTCAAAGCTAATGGACTACAAAAACCACAAATACCTTTAAAAAGTTCTTAAATTTCAGCATAGAGACATTGGTAAAGAAATTCAAAGGTTAAAAATACATCCTTATTAAAAAAAGATGATTGTATTGTTTATGTAAGTGTTAGAAACAAGCAGGCTTTGCATAACTGACCATACTTTAGTGGTTATCTGCATGCAAACAGCATCTACAATATTTCATGTCTTCTTGTATAGCCTGTAAGGGAAGATTTGTTGGAATGTCTTTCTTTAGATCAGTGGCACATAAAGACAACCTGGTGGTTGCACTGCTGTTAGCCTTTTTTTGTAACATAATAGTTCTGATTTAAAATATTTTCTATAACAATAATGGATTATATATGTGGCAAGCAACAAGAATAAAATGAAGACATACTCCAGATCTCCAATCTTTACTAAATGCACACACACACATAAAATGCTCATTCTTTTAGTTTGTATATTTTTCTTTTTTTACAGTTTTATTACAGTTGCTCTTACTAGAATCATATTATTAGTTGACATCACAACTTTTATGTAAACTTTGTAGTTTACATATCAGTGTAAACTGCAAAGTTAACTTTAAATGAGACCTAAGTACTGCCTGTTTACTACCAATACTGCCTATAATTTAAGAAAAAACTAGAAAAATGAGGGATAGATTTTATAAAATACCAGGATTTGTTGAAAGGGACTCATAGCCACTTCTGAAAATCCAGATTTTTTTTAATCCTATATAAACAAATAAACAAACAGAACCTGAAAACTTGGGGGGTTTTCACTAAAAAAATGTAGTAATGATACAAATATGACAAGCTGAATTTTACTAGTTTAAAAATCTTGAATTCCAGAGTAGGCACTGCTTATCACTGTCTTGTCAGTGATAAACACTTTTTAATATCTGCTGCATATTCACACTTCATTAAGTTTTATTTGAATAGTAGCTTACTGACATTTTTTATTTGATTTCATTTCCATTTTCATCTTAATTCAACACAGAGAAAGCACTAAATACAACTTCTGAAAATTAGAAGCATTGGAATACACTGATAATACAAAATCAAAAATTAGTAAAAAAAGGGTTATGGGGTTAGGTTTTTTTAGTATGTCTGTACATATTTGGGAAAAAAATTACCAGGTTTGTTTAAACTTTATACACAGCTCTTCATCAATTTAGTAAATACTGATGTTTCTTTGGTGGAAGAAAAGGGAGTAAAAAGCAAAAACTAAAATGTTGCTGTGTGAATCACAATTTGTGCAGGTTCACTAACTTGTGGTTAAAGTGGGTAAAGCTGTGGGTTTAAGCTACTCCTACAAAGTCAATCCTTAGTAGTGATCTATGTATTCTTGAGTTTAGGCTGTGTTAGTGGCACATATTTCAGCCTCTGTGAGGTAAATCCCAGTTATCCCTCTTGGCATATATAAAGCAATGTGCTATGCTGTTCATTGCTTACTACTTTATTTCATTCTGTTTAGCCTTAGTTTTTCAAGAAATATAAAAATATTGAATCCCATAGAATGACAGAACATGCTGCCACATGTCACGTTCAAATAATTCAATTTTTTTTAGCAATATGTCAAATATTCTTTTGACATAAGGGAATTTTTAATGCTTAGTTGCAATGTCCTGTGTGGAGACAATGTTGCTTAGAGGGGGATATGTGTGAGCAGTAGGATAACTGTCTTCAACTGTGATTAAAGTCAGTTCCTGAGAATGAATCACTCCTTTGGCTTAAGATATCTGAAATGAAAGCTGCTGTGTATGTTGCCTGTTTCCCTGCCTGTTTTCTATAATAAAAGGGAACCAATTTCATTTGCAGTCATGGACAGCCTGGACCTCTCTGAAAGATCATGTTTGCATTATACCTTGCAGATCCTTGTTTCAAACCTGCCACACACAGTGCCAAATGTACAAAAGGTATTTTTACCTTCACCATGCTAAGTCTCAGTCACTTTAACAAGCACTGTTCTTCACTATCACCATCATTTGGGAAATATACTGAACTACTTGTTAGTAACTTTTACAAAGGAAAAGACGCAGATTACCCAGATGATTACTCAGTAAAAAACTGAAAATACCTTAACCTTGAAAGATTTCATATACTTGCAGAGTGGAGTACAGAGGTATTAGGCTCCTAATGAAATTTTGTTAATAAAAAATTAATCTTGTTGGCAGCCCTACCCAAGTCTATATTGTCTACTTGTATTCTGTGAATGCAAGAGAAAACATGTGCAAGTGAAATGGTCCCTGAAGTTTATACAGTGCCTTTCATATGTGTCTTCAACTAATGGCACCTAAATGTCCAGCTGAGTGCATCACCTGACATCTTTTGACAGTCATGCAAACACCTTGACAGAAAGCACTTTTCATTGTTTCATTTATATTTCATTTCTTAAATAAAGGAAATGTTATGTTCTTTTGATAATTTTATTTCTGTAGCAATAAAAGAAATGTATTATAGTAATCAAATTGTAATTGTTCAGGCCCAATTCCTACCTATGTTTCTAATTTGATCTAAAGATATGTTAACAACATGAAATAAATTATAAATACAAAGTTATTGGTTTATTCTAATTAATGTAATTACAGATTGGCTTTACTTCAACTATGTCTCTGGTTTTCACAAGTCTTGGTTAAAAAAGAACATCACCCATGATCTTTCCATCTATTTGAGGATAATCCATCTTAACCTATTGTCATGTGTCAGAGTGCCTTAATATTGACTAACTTTCCCAGAAAAGGTCTGATATAACTATGTTAATTATTCTTTTCTGAAATTTGAGAGCTTCTCTTCCAATTGCCTTAAAAAAAAAAAAAAAAAAAAAAAANAGAAGAAGAAGAATAAAAAGAAAAATGGGCTGGCCCATAGGTTAGCAGAGGCCACAGGAGCCACAGAGCCAGTGGGCAGGCACAGACCCATGCTCTGCTGCCCTGTGACACACAGCCAGGGGAGAGATTTGTGGGCTGAGATATAGGGCTGAGCCTGCAGCAGCACCAAAGCAAGGGGGTAGCTCCCTTCAGCCTGTTCCTCTCAGATCTCCTGCCCAGGGGACCCAAGAACTAAGGCTGACCTGCTGGTCAGGGACCAGGGTCCTGCAGAAAACTTCTTAAGGAAGAATTCTGCTTAAAATGACAATAGAGAAATTAATGACTAACAGAAAGGCCTCGTGATGTCATCCACAACTGTTTTTCTCCTCTTTACAGAAATATATTGAATACAAAAAGTTTTGCTGTGAATTTTCTTTATGAAATCTGACATTGGAAAACTGCATAAGAAAAAGTAACAAGCAACAAACAACAAGAAAAAGTAACAAAAAGGTAACAGAGTAGGCTGCTGACTCAGAGCAACATATAGGGGTTTTTGTATCTACGTGTTGCCTTTGAGTCTTATTCCTTTTGACCACATGCGAAGGTGTGGCACCGCTCTGGTGTGGTACTTACACCTGATATGTGCCACCTGCTTTCAGATGGTGCCTGCCTTTCCTTCCTCTGCAGTAAAAATACTGCATATACTGCATATGAATTATACATATATAAATATACATATCTAACTTATTCTTTAATAACCTCATATCCTTGTTGATACATAAAGCTCTCTAGAGAAATGTACCATATACAACTCGGTGAAACTGTATCACCCTTAGTTTAGAGCTGAGTCAGGACCGTCAAGGGGAAAGCATGCATTTTGCTTTACATTAAGTTAGCTGTATGACAGAAAAAGTAAATTTGGATCTGTATTTATATTCTCTCCCTTCAAAAATAATGAATAAATGATCAATAAACTCAAAAATTATATACATAGAGAAAATATTTTTTACATTTTGTTTACGAACTTTTTAAAGTGCCACAACACATAAATCCTATAAGAATTGTAAAAGTATTAGCTATGTGTATCAACAATGAATACACTCAGAAGTGTAATAAAACAAACATGAAGGCAGCAATAAATAATCATAAAATCCAGCAATTTTCACCCAGATCACCTCACCTTTCAAACTTCAACTTCTCTGCAAAACAGCTTTCAGAGTTATTTTAAACAAATACAAAGATAATAATGTTTTTATGTATTCTAATAGGCTTTGAAAAATTGTTTCCAGACTACAGTATTATAGTAATAAACTAGTTTATTAAGTGAGTATACTTTCTTCAGGCAGTTCATCTCATCTGCATTTTAATCTTCCAAATACAACCAAAGCTGTTTTATCACTACAATAAATATATTAGCCAGAATTCTACACTAGAAAGTAATTTCAGAATATTTAATTCACTAAATAAAGTACTATATTAGTGGTATAATAGAATATAAAAGGTAAAATAATAAAACTAGAACTTAACAAAACTGCTTTGGTTAACGAAAAAGTACAGTTTTGAAGAACAGTGGCAATTATTAGACCTCATTCTTGCATGGTCTTTTCAACAAGTGAGTCCCAAAGCACTGTGCAAAGTAAGCATCATTAGTTTTGCTTTTCAGATAAACAAACTGGAAAAGGAAAAGTAACTTTCTAAAGTTGACCCACACACAGAACTGGGTACATGAAGGAATATCCTGAATCTGAGTGCAGTAACAAAGAGGCCACACTGCTTTACCGAAAATATGTGTGAGGGAAAGGAAACAGAAGCTACAATAATTTTCTGAGTCAGCTCGTCAGGCTGTTTTAACTTCTTTCAGTGTCAACCACAAAAATAACGATCTATGTTTTGTTTTTTTTACTGAAAACATCATGAGGCTACTTCCTGCTTACAGAAAACTCACTTCACACACAACTACATGGAGGGACACATAAAGACAGACTGAAGTCAAAGATACCATTAAATTACCCACTTTATTCTGAATAGATTGCGCTGTGGAATATAAGATACTGTAATCAAAGGGATCACTGAGGCCGAGACTTACAGTAATAAAAAACTGGCACTTTTCACCACAGAAAAGCTAATAATTATTCTCAGAGCTACATGGAAATTATCAAAAATTCTGTAGTCATTACCTACAGATCCTAATTTCAGCAAATCCATTATAATGATTACGTTTATTAAGAAAAATAGACAATGTTCTTACAACTGAACTCAAATCAAGTGTCAACATAAAGCAACGTGTTCTATAAAATGTGTGCTAGAACTTTAGTTTTGTTTTACAATTTCTGTGTTTTAGAATCATATAACCTTTTAGAATAGCAAAGACTTTTAAGGTCATTGAGTCCAACTGCAAACCAGCACTGCTACGTTGAGGAAGCTTCTAACCAAGTGTTGTCTGGGAAAATATTTTGATGATTTTGGAAATTACAACTTGATACCATTAACTTTGGAAATGGCAACATAGATGAAATGTTCCAGAGACTGGGAGACACACTTCTAAAACAAAAATTAAAAAAAAAAAAAAATTAAAGGGGAAAAAAAAAAAAAAAAAAACAAAAAACAACCAAAAAAAAACCCCAACCCCCCCCCCCCCAAAAAAAAAACCACCCCAAAACACAACACCTGTCTTTCTGAAAGAAAGAATGTCATTGCATTGTCTTATATTCCACACTTCCCATAGTTCTATATTAGTGAAACCATTGGAAGAAAGAAAAAGAAGCTAATATGTAATAGTAATTTCAGACAACACGCAATACAAGAAAAAAGATTGACAGGATTCCCTTTAGACAAAGGAAATCTCTGTGAGCAAATGGATAATTATGCTGGTACCTTTCTGACATATGCATTAAATCACTGCCCACAGATATCAGATGTTGAAATATGATGATGAAGCCATGGCTAATCTCACACATTTTGTAGTACAGAGTAAGAACTGTTTCCATCAGTTTTCATAAGTATTTTTGCACCATAACCATAAGGTTAAGGCTCTTTGAAAAACTTAGTAAAACATTTCCTAAGAACAGTTGTTCACCAGGTTTTGGATAGGGATTATAAATGACAAAGTCAAATGTACAAATTGTCTGCTTGCCTGAGATGCAAGTATCTCCTGCATGGCCTGCACTTCTCCTTTCTTAACCACTACCAACAGATTTCTTCCAGAAAAGTCCATATTAAGGACCAGTAGCTGACCACTAACAGGGAAAAATATTTTCATGTGCTTATTCTAATCACAGATGAGTAACAACACATGGCTCATGATTTTCTGTCATCCAATGAACTTTTATCTTATAGGAGATCAATAAGGCTCCTCTTAGTCATCCCAGCAACAAACACCAAGTTGCTAGAAAACAATAGTCCAGAGTGATGTTACCTGGTTATCGTATCAGATAGGAGACAACTGTAGCAGTTTTCACTTTCTTGCCATTAATAGAAAATGGTAAGAGTTTCAGAAACTTCCTCCATTTACAGAGATTAACAAGTTAATCATGAAGCAATATAGAGATACACTATGGCAAATTTATGTGCCATAGCAAAGGAATAAAATCTGTTTCATTTATCTCTCATGGATATAGAAAGAAAATAAAAACAAATTTTAAAAGCAGTAGATAGGTAAAAAGACATAATGATTATTTTGGGGAAATAATAAATAAAGAAATTGTCTATAATTGCAGAAATCTTACCCACTTACTAGCTCATATTCTCCTATTTTATCACTGATACTCTCCACATACAATTTTACATATTATTTTATGATAGACCACAATAATTAAACCAGCTACTATTAAACACACATTGAACACATTCCATTTAGGAAAACTGTCCATCATATGAATTGAGATGTAATTTAATATAAGGGATATTGCTTCATTTAATGCTAGACTTCAAGAATGGAAGAGGAGAGCCAAGCCTTGTGCAGGAAAGCCCCATCATTTTACCCATACACTGCTGTGTAGGTTCTCATCTCACCCAGGCCTTGTGACCCTCATCTCAAAGACACTCACAAACTCCTACAGCAGAGTACCCAGCACTCTAAGACAAGGGTCCTAAGTGGAATTTGGGCCATCTCTACACACTGTCATGGCTCAGTCACAGTGTGTATCTTGATCAGGTCTAATAATGCTGCATGACAACCTTGCTGATGTGCAGTTAGCGTAATAATGAGTTTCAATATAAAGCTACTCTAATTAAAAATATATAAAAAGATAATACATAATTTCATTTAAATACTGAAAACATTTTTCTTCAGAATAGTAATTTTCCCTCTTATTTTCAACCCCTCTAATTTATACTTTAATTCTTCATAGGAAAGTGTTTCAGTAGTGGTGACAGATTTTTTCTCACTAGGATTTTCAAAAATACCTATGGCTGTTAGTTACCTAGTCTCCTTTAGTCAATTTTGAAGCACTCAGATACAATCTTTGCCAAGACAAATCCAAAATATCATGTAAAATAAAAAGGTATTTTAATTAATTATCCAGCAGTTGCTGTAGCAGAGTATTTGCACTTGTATTTGATGACACCATTAGCACTTTGTTTTGTGTGAAAACATTTTTTATTTACATGATTTTAGCCCAGTAGATTATGGCAGATCCTGGCTCTAGCAAAAAATTCACTTAATGACAAAACCATATCTTTAGTTATTGCTGAAGAAATAATGAGAGATTCCTCTTGGAATCCCATTAAAAGCAAACATAACAAACTGGAGAATTACTGCTATTTTCATTCTTGACTTTTCTCGAGGCCTTGGGGAATACACTCATTCATAATCATCTGCTGTTAATAAGATATTAATGCCTCATTTTCTCAAATGTACAAACTCTGTCTCTGTTCTCAAGTATTTTCCTGCACAGTACTATGCAGTTGCAACATGCAACAGCTCACCAGCTACCACAACAGAAAAATAATCTTCCTGTGCAGCAGTGTCATGGAAGGTCAAATTCAACTAAGTCTTAGAGCAGCCTTAGAATCTCTGGCATAATTTTTAATTAGCAAATTGTTGTGTATGTCTTTTTGGTGCTCATAAATTTCCTTTGAGCTATGACTTTATGTTTTAAGTTTAAATATATCCTACTTCCAAAATGGATAGAACCCTGATCAGGAAAGAAAGCTGCACAAGTCATCCCTATTAGTTGTGCTAGACAAAGAGCATGGGTTACATACTAATGAACAATAATTAGCATGATTAGGTACAGGTTTTATAAGAAAAACAGGGCATTCATGATGCTGCTGTTGTGTGGATCACTGTTCTCTGACGCCTTTGCCTAGACAGTTGCTATTTGCTGTGCACTAGATGGTTTCTACTCTCCTCCCTGATTCCTGTCTAGAAACTGGAGTGATTATACTGCTGCCAGTTCAGTGCTCCATTGGCAAAAGGTTAGATTTTTGCACTAGGATTTTTTGAGCATTTTTTCCCTTACCAGCATTGCTTGTTCTTCTCTGACAGTAACAAATGTAAAGTTGGTGAAGGGGCTCTGTGAGAGAAAAAGCTGTACTCACATGTAGCCACGAGTCATTATCTTTGATCTTCTAAACTTTTATCATAAAGAGTTTAATAGAACACTGCACAGTCTTCACAGCAACAAATACCAAGATGTTAAAAAATACGAATGCAAGATGTATTATTCCCAGATAATTCCCAGTGGGTGATATTCCCAGATAAAGCCTTAATAATACTATTTCCTGTTAAATCTCATGGGAGCTGGAGCAAACTCACTAGTCAGAGCTTTCTTCTCTATTTATATATATCTACACATATATATAACTAATAATCTCTTTAGGAAACATATTATGGTCTTAAAGATAAAAGACAGGCAGTATATTCAATATCCAAACTTAGCTATTCTGACTTTCAGTCTGAGATTAGACTTTATTGAATGCTGAAGAAAGCAAAGTGATAATAAAAAGTATTAAACAAATTAAGTGATTGAAGCTGATGAAAAACCTAAGCTAACTGTAGAAGATATGTAATTTATATTTCTTAGCTGGAGCTATCTGACAAAATGCCCAAACTCCACAGTTCTTGTATTACTACATCCAGTAGATTAGAAACCATGAGTAAAATACTTGTAATATCTGCAAACAGCTGCAAAATAAACTGAGAGTTGAGACTACTTGGCTTGTTCAGCCTGGAGAAGAGGAGATTTAGAGGAGACCTTTTTGTGGTCTACAAATTCTTTTTGAGGGGAAGTGGAGGTTTAGGCTCTGGTCTCTTCTGTCTCATGATCAGTGACAGGATCCAAGCAAGTGGCCTGAAGCTCTGTCAGAGGAGGCTTATGTTGGATGTTAGAGTAAGGTTCTTCACCCAGAGGGTGGTAGGGCACTGGAACAGGCTTCCCAGGGCAGTGGTCACAGCACCAGCCTGACAGAGCTCAATTTGGGCAGTGGTCACAGGCACATAGTGTGACTCTGGGGATGGTGCTGTGCAGGGTAAGGAGTTGAACTTCAGTGATCATTTTGGACCTTTTCCAACTCATGATATTCTACGATTCTGTGATAAACATTTGCAAGTATCCTCTAGAAGGTTATAAGCAGTGCTTGGTCTCTCTCCAGGGCTGTCTGCATTTGAATGCTCAGCACCACTGAGTCTTTTGAAATAATCTGGATCTCATATTAAACAGCATACTCACACTCCATTCCTCAGTTATTCCTTCACATGCAGGTGAAATAAGAATTCTGAAGGGACTTGTTAGAAGTATAGAGGTCTTTAACCACTAAGAAAAAGATCATACTGGCATACTAAGCTTTAATATGGGCTTCTACAAGGCACAGCTAACTTTGACTTTAGCATTTCAGAACTTCTGCTGAGGATCAAACAGGATCAAAAATTGCCATCCTTATCACTTTATTGTGACATTTTGTTGTGTAAATCTAGTGGATTAAAAAAAACACATAAAAATTACCACGCCAGGTATAATTCTAACCTTGACTTTTTTAAGGACTCAAAATCATTCTTGACTCTTACAGAAAGTCCTTCAGAAGCTCTAGGCACTAGAGACCTGTAGAATGACATGGAAACCAAAGATGTCTTTTCCTATCCATCTTATTAAAGCCATTTCAGAAAAAAAAAAACTGGGTTTTTTTTGAAGGAGAGGTTGCATCTGTCACTGATACACACAGTTTTTTTCTCTTCAAGGCTGCTTTTGCCCTTAATGTATCTAAAGTTATCTAGGTGATTATGTAACCAAAACAAAAGATTGTACTAAGGCTTGGAGGCCTGCCACAAGGGAGCAAATAAATGCATTTTCCATGGATAAATCAGTGCTAGCCATCTGAAATAGTACAAAGTGAACAGAAGGCACAAGGTTAGACTGCTAGCATTTTTCCTTTCTTCCCCCTCCCTTTTTTCCCTCTTAATTTAAAGTGAAAAAGGTCAGTTTGAAATGGTTGGTAAATCCAAACCAAATGCTAAATTTCTCTGACTAGAGCAGCTGGCAGACTTGAGCTATTGGCAGTCCTCACCACTTCAGGAGAGATAAAGCTCTAAATTCAAGGGTGAAACTCTACCTGTGATGTGACAGCCTTTGTTTCTTGTGGATTGTTCTTTGTTCTCAGAGGAAAAAAAAGAGAAAAACATTAAAAAGAAGTTCTACCATCTTCCCTTGCCCTACCCTGCATAAGTTATTTTTTTCTAATTTACTGTGTAATGTTAATAAGTTCTTCTAACATGAAGGAATGTTATATATGTATGTTTGTGTGTGCGTGTGTGTATCCTATGAATCTGTGAGCATTAGCATAACTTTGGTGGTGAGTGGTGCCACATTTAGTTGGCAGATAGTCACTACTGGGTTTCTCCAAGGCTCAGTATGATCCAGTCCTTACTGAATATCTGGGGCAGATGATTTAGTTTACCCTCAATGAGTTCACAGACAACACCAAGTTGGATGGCAGTGTTGTTCTGCTGGAGGGTAGGAAGGCTCTGCAGAGGGATCTGGAACAGGCTGGATCCATGGGCTGAGGCCAACTCATCTGGTCTTTACCTGAAAGAAGGCAGTAACCAGGTGACTGTTGGCCTCTTCTCCCAGAAAATTAGCATACTCCATCCCCAGAGGTGTTCAGAAATGATTGGACATGAGACTTAATTCCATGGTCTAGTTGAAAAGGTGGTGACAACTTAGAGGTTGGATTCAGTGATCTCAGAGGTCTTTTCAACCTAAATGATTTTTTGATTCTGTAATTCTGAGTACACCATGTTTTTATGGCATCAGCTATGCAATAATTAGAACATGGCTCTGTCCCTTTTCCCTCCCACAACTGGCATTCCCCATATATTCCTTCAGAGGAATAATGGCCAGCAGAATGGCCACTAGAATGACCAAAGACAGTGCTTTCAAAACACCATGCTCAAATCATGCAAGTAGCTGAATTCCAAGTGTGAAGGAGAAGAGCATGCAGTGACAGTGATTCATTTGTCCTTAGTTCAATCTCTCAACATTTACCAAGTCTGAGCTGGTCTCTTCTTCTCTGAAACTAAGTAGAAAGACCTTTAGATACAACTACCTTCAGAGTAATGAAATACATTTTCTGCAAGCACCTGCTGCTGATCTGGAAAGGAAGCCTACAGCAACCAGCTAAGCTTTCAGCATCTCATCTTAGACAATCATGTCAGAGCCAACAGTCATCCACAACATCTGTTCATTCTCTCAGACTCTTTCACTTCTGTCAGAGTCCACTGAACCTGCAGCTGTGCTCCTGCACTGAAACTCCAGGTTTCCTGTGCAGAGAATTATGCCACACTCCCATTATCTAGAGGGCTTTCAAGACATCTGGGTCTGTGATACCTACAGGTCTCTACAAACACTGACTCAGGACTGGATCTCTCATCTGTAACTTCACAAAGGGCAGTGAGGTTCCTTTTCTTATCAAAAGCAGGGCCCAGTGAATTTCTTCCACAACCATATTTCAATTCCTCCCTTGCAGCTGAAGACAAGCATGGTATTCCACTTTAAACAGCTGTTTCTACACAAAACTTGTTCTGACTGCATGGTAATGGGAAATAGTATGAAACTAGACAGGGAAAGGAAAAGTGATAATTTAATGAATAGTGGTACTATTACCACTATCCTCACTGACAGAACAGATACACGATAGTGTAAGAAAGAAGTAATTATTTTTATTCTCTCCAAGCAAAAGTTTTATACTTTATTTATAAACCACTCACCCAGTATCCTGAATGTCACATAAAATAATAAAGAAATACTGCCTGTTAAATAATCTGTTCAGAGTAAGATTAAAAAACATATACCTTTTAAAAATGAGAGAATGAAGCTGCAGAAGAAATTTTATTGTAACTAAAGGACACACAGCATAACAATCATCATTTATGACAGAAGAAGCAGGTGACATGACAGAATTAATTCATTTGCCCTATAATTAACATCCCCTGCTATATGTCATCTGTTATTTTTTCTTGTTGTGCAAATGCTTATCTAATTTTCTTCCAGTTTGACAAAAAGAAATAATTTTCAGCAGAAAAACACCTGAGGTGTGATTTTCTTAGTGATCGAACATTTAATAACTTCTGTGTATGGAACTACAGGCCAGAATTCAAAGTCTGGCCTTTTAATAAATCATACCAGAGCAGTGTGAATGACTCTCAGTACTTTCAGAGATGCTAAATAAATATAATTCCATATTGTTTTTTGTCAAACAAAAGACAGTTTATTGAAAGCTGACTGAAAGTGTCATTTTGTAATACCATACTCAATTATGCAATACTCAAAGTAGAAAAAGAGTAAATCTTATATAAGTATTGCAAAGAATGATTTTTGCAGCATAAAATTAACTATCACAGTATTAAAATATTGGCAAAATATTAGAATAAGAATAATGAACATTTACCTAACTCAGTCTATACTGGCAAAATATTTACAAAGAAAAAGATCAATTGAATTATTTGGAAATGTAGCATAATCTCGTTTTTTAATATGTTTTGCCATTTTTAAGTACATCTGGAGAAATGGTTAGCTTCACTAGTAGTTTTGAAAGAATCTTTAATTCCTGAGAAGCCTGAAAAAATATGTTAGTTTTTTCTTGATCCTATCAAGGCTCATATGTTTATAGCATGATGAGGGAGGGAAAGGTGTTTCCCTGCATATCTACCTTATACACATTTGTCACTGACAACTGAAAAAAGGTGGTCCAGAAACTGTCCATCCAATGTTACTCAGTTTTCCCCTCTTCTCTTAGAATTGCTGACTGTTTATGAAAGTATCTTTGATTAGCTACACTTCCCACAAGGAGCATTCCTTATTATTGGACATTAGCATTCCTTATTATTATTCAGCATCAGCATCAGCATCATTATTATTATTGTTATTGTTATTATTAGATTTATTTTACTTTCCTCAGCCTGCAGCAAGGTCGCTGAGGTAGCTACAGCACTGCTCAGCCACAGCAAAAACTCACCCCAGCACGTGACTCTAGTTCTGGAACACATTTGCACTATTTGCATGGCAAGAAGCCACAGTCACATGCCAAAGAGCAGCAAGCCTTGGGGACACTAGGGAAGACACATAGGTTGTGCTATCTACACTTAGGCTGCTAAACAGATCAAACTTGCTGAAGGCAAGGAATTTGATGCACAGAAGTTATTCAGCAGAAAGGGAGAGCAACTTCTTCTCAGATTAAGATCATGCAGAGGACAGCTAGCCCCAAAAGCAACATTTGCTTTGGAATTAGGACAAAACAGAACCATTTCTGTGCTGAGTTAGTATACATCTCTTCCAGATTTTCATGTGTATTTTTTCCATAGGTGTCATGGGAAACTAACAGGGGTCTTCTAGAATGTTCTGAGATGCGTCTGCTATGTTATAACAAAATCAAGATGTCTGAATTCAAAGGGCTTGCTGTGAACCAGAGGAACATGTAAATAGGTAGCAACCCTTTTAAAAGGGGATATGATAGTCTACTCCACTATATTTACTCATATCTTGAAGACATATCAATTTGATTTCTTGCTACATACAAATGAAGAAATCCATTTCTCTTAGACTGTTTTTTCCCTTGTATTTTTAGGCTGATTCTCTAACAAAGGAGGGACTTTATATAACAGCACTATTTATCCACATGTCAGCTTTCTCCAAATAGTTTTTACTCCCTTGGCCAATTTTAATGAATGTGACTGAGGCAGAAGTCTCACGGTATGAGAAACAGGGAGAAGGTAGAGAACTGAATCAGTGTCCTAGGGAAAAGGAAAGGGCAAAGGAAGATGTGAGCTCTGTGATTCCCCATCTCAGTGAAGGCAGGGCAGGCAGAAGCATCAGCAACACCACCTGTAGCACAGATTCAGGCACAGGACCCACGGCCAGTGGTAGAGATGGACAGGGAGGGCATCTTGGTGGGAAGGAGGAGGAGTAATAACAGTAATGGCAGGATGTAAGGCAAGGGCACTGGTAGGTATGCCGAGAAGGATTGAAGGAGGACAAAACAGGTGGCTGGAGTTGTAAAGAAGGAGGCAATAGACAGGTCACAAATCCTATGAAAGTCATTAATTCTGCTGCTCTTTGAATGTTTGGACTTTTTGGAAGCTGAGGAGGGGAATTGATTTCACTCTCAAATCGACTACCCAATAGAAACAATGTTTGTCCATTAAGGAATTAACAGATGAAGATTACAAGCACAGGAAGTTTCCAAAGAATTGAAAAGAATTTGGGAGAAGTTTCACTGGATAAACTGTTCCTTCTTTGCAGAACACACTCATTATTCCACTGGTGTCCTCTGTAGAAACAAACCAATTGCATCCCCTGCTCAAGTACATAAAAATATAATTAATCTTTTCCCAATTGCCTTCTTCTCTGATGAACAGAACTATCACCTCTGGATAAAGAACAGGGATTTTCTGAAATATGTCCTTGAGGTAATAAACGTCATCCTTTCTGAAAAGTAATCTCACCTCAACATAACTAAATCTTTTTTCCATTTATCAAATATCAGAAAGATAACTATCCTTGCTCGCTATTTAAATTCCTCTGCAGAAATTGAATTCTCCCCTCACAAATAAAGATTGTTGCAATCATTTTCTCAAACAGTAACCAACATTGCAGCTTGAAAAAAAAAAAAAAAGGCAGTGGATGTTTAGTGGAACAGCACAATCTGCAGGCTGAGGGAATCAAGCCATTTGTGTCCATATTTTATACTCTGGAAGAACTCAGGTCTAATTTCTTTTTTTTTTCTCTTTAGTTTTTTAGTGTGGCTATGGGGGTGGAGAGGTGGGGGGTAGTTAATGGGTATTTTGTTGTTTTGCTTTTGTGGAAGGGGGAAGAAAACAGCTTTTCCATTAGCTAAATATATTAATTCATAGCGAATTTTGAATAAGGTTCTTCAGTCTACCAAAATTTAGATCAAAACAAAACAGGCTTATTTATAGCTCTGGTCTGCAACTGCATAGATGCGTATATGTGATGACTTTGCATCATATATACATTATTCTAAATCAAAGCACTGATTTGATTCCAGTCCAAAGCTCCACACAAAAAAACTCAAAGTGACTGGAGTTATAAAATCATCGTGGTGGTCTGAGCACCATTAAAATAACCCTATGACAATTTTCTCTGACAGGAAACAAAGCAAGAGAATTCTTTTCTTCTTCTGCAGTCAGTTGTTTTAGAGAAAAGTGATAAATCATTTCTAATTCAACTGACATAAATCATTAAAAGCAATCTACCTGCATTATCCGAAGTCTCAACAACAGATGTGCTTCAGAATATGCTGCCCCAGAAAAATGTGAATAGAAAGGATGTGTCATCCTGCACTCATATATATTTGTCAAATCATTTTTCTTAAGTGCTATGAAAGAGTTCTTCGTTTTGTTAAGATCAAAGCTTGATATAACTTCATACTTATAGCCTTGTACAAAACAGAAACAATGACCACACAGTTTGTCGTGGGTTTTTTTCCTGTTTATTCAGCTTTACTAAAATTGATCATAATATCTTCAATCACTGTTTTTTAAATATAAGGTAGTAATTGATGAGACACCATAGGAATTGACCAAAATCTCTCTTTTTTATTCTCTATAACTTTTCCTTTTCCCCCTTCTGTTTTAATAATCTCAAAGTCTGAAAGGAATATAAATTCCCCCTGTAAGGCACTATTTGCTCATACAAGGCTGTTTCAGAGCTATGGCTAGCCAAGGCTGAGGTTACTTAGGCCATGCAGCGTCTCCCAGCAGGCAAGATTTTCTGAGAGACAGACAAGAAATCCTGGCTTTTCTGAAGTTATGTCTACACCTCATGTCTCTTGTTTTAAAATGACGCTGTCACATTTTCTACTTAGTTGCATAACTGCATTTGAGAAAAAAAATATTTCTTTGTACCCACAGAACACTTCTATAATGATGACAACCTCTAGCCAGGCTGCATTAAAGAGACTGGGATTATATGGTAACAATAGATATGACAAATCATTCCAGGAAGGATGTTTCTGCCCTCAGATACAGAGAAGACCCTAAGTGGACAGGTCTGACATTAGGTCTGTATTCTCTAGCAGTTTTAGGATGTGATTGGTTTTTAATTACATTTGATCTAAAGAATACGAAAATCACAAATATCTCATCAAGAATGTCTGTCTCATTCTTCAGGTGTGCTAAAATTGTGAGCTTTTTCAGGTTTCTAGGACAGTTGTTGTTGTTGTTGTTGTTGCTTTTTTCTGTTTTGCATACATTACCATTATCTCAAAGAGCATACTGGCTTCATCTCTGAAGTTTCAGTCAGCTCCTGGGGCGATATCAGCAGCACACAAGTGCTCATAATAAGCTTTTGGAAAGTGTAATGAGGAGGATGATTTCTCTTGGCTCAGTGCTAGAACACAACAATGGGATGTCATCAGAACAAAAGTTTGAATCACGACGTCTCATTTTCTTCCTTTCATTAATGTTTGGGGAGGAGAGGGTTGTTATGATAGCTGGTCAGTAGTGATCCAATTATATGCTCCATTCTCTGGACTTCAGTTCAAGACGTCCTTTGGCAAGCTGAGCAACTGCTTGATGACAGATTTAATAGCTAGGATTTGATAGAGTATGAAAAAGGAAATGACTGATTTTGATAAACTTCTCATGCAGCATGCCTTTGAAGTTGTACTACTAGCTATGGAACATCCATTTCAACAAAACTTCTCATTAAGTTTAGTTCTGCTCTCTCCTGTGTAGTGAAAATTATCTGTAACACATGCACGCACCTTGGTGTGAAGTGAATGTGAAATTGTATAAGTCAAAACGAGAGGAAAACCAAGCTCACAAGTGCTAAGTACTCAGAGTTGAAACTGTCCTGATATAATGTTACTTTGGCAATGGCCATATCTCAAAAAAGAGGGAACGTTTCACTAAGGATGTCACATCAGTCCTGTGACTGTGCAGGCAAGGACACAAGGGGCCTTCCAAGAGCTTCAGTGACATCACTAAGCTCAGCTGTCTTTGGCTGCCTAGGACAGGTGAGCTTTCCCATTTCTGTATCTGAGCATGCTTGACTGTGCAGGAAAACTTCTTTCAACCTTTAGAGTTCAAAGAACTTTGGCTGAAAGTTTTCCCACCCATCGCAAATAGAGAGTAACTGAAGTCAGTCCACCGAAAGATGAAGGCAGTGGAACAAATCATGAGTCTGCAGAGTCGCCAAATCTGCCTAGCTGGAAAGGACTCACAAGGACTGAGTCCAAATCCAGGCCCTGCACAACATCATCCCCAAGAGTCACCCCATGAGCCCAAGAGTATTTTCCAAATGCTTCTTGAACTTTGTCAGGCTTGATGCTATGACCACGTCCCTAAGGAGCCTGTTAGAATGCCCAACCACCCTCTGGGTAAAGAACCTTTTTCCTAGTATCTGTCACAAACCTCCCCTTACACAGCTTCAGGCCATTCCCTTGGATCCTGTCCCTGGGCACCACAGAGGAGAGATCAGTCAGTGTCTGTCCCTCCTCTTCTCCTCATGAGGAAGTTGTAACTGGAACTGTGAGGTCTCCTCTCCTTCAGGCTGAACAGACCAAGTGACCTCAGCTGCTCCTCACAGAACTTTCCCTCAAGGAAAGTGAGGAAATGAGGACAGTTCTGCCCCTCACCATCCTCTTTTCTGGCCTTTGTACACGGTCTAACAGTTTAATATATTTCCTATGTTGTGGCACCCAAAACCAGTCACCAGCACTCGAGGTGAGGCTGCCCCAGCTCAGAGCAGAGCAGGACAATCCCCTGTCCCCACTGGCCATGCTGTGCCTGATGCCCCCCAGGACATGCTTGGCCCTTCTGGCTGCCAGGGCACTGCTGGCTCATGTTCAGCTTGCCATCCATCAGGAACCCCAGGTCCTTTTCCATGGCACTGCTTCCCAGCATCCATTTTGCAACCATACACCTGGGATTCATCCATCCCAGGTGCAGAATCCGGCACTTTCCCTTGTTGAACTTCATATGGTTGGTGACTGCCCAGAATATTACCTGAGTGGTGTGAAGACAGTTGTCTTGGTCCCAAAGTTTTGTACATTGGAAAGCATCCCTTCAGCATTCTCAACCCTAAATCTCAAATAAACTAAAGAGACTTTTTAAAGGGTTGTTTTCCCTAAATAAGGTATGTGCCCTGCATTACTGAATGAAATATTCTACATAATTACTCCACTGGAGGATTTCTGCTTTATACATGACCAATTCATAACTCTTTGTTAAGTATCAAAGTAGATCAAAACTAGGTATGATAAAGGAAAAACTTTAGATTAAGTCTTCTGCTTATAAAACAGAAAATTCAGAGATGAAACACTATTGTCTCACTTAAAAAATTAATGTCTGCAATATTACATAAGCACATTTTGCAAAAGTGAGCACCCAACAGGTGTTGGCTTCCCTAAGGAGTCATCAGAGTGATATGAAAATAATGAACTAAACTGCAGAGTTTAGTCTCAAAAGAGACATTGTGATAAGAGTCTAACCAATCCAGAGAAATAATGTGATGTAAAAAAAATATCAAAGTTACATAAAGCTAAATATAAGAAAGATGGTATTAATGTAACACTGAAGGCAATCTTTATGTAAGAAAGAGCAATAAAACTGAATATTTTAACCAACAGAAGTTTAATAAAAGTAAAGATTCTGAGTGTCAGTTTAAGAAGAAAAATTAGCATTTTCACAACTGCAGATTTAGATTCCCCTATAATATACTTTACTATCCTGACTTTTAGAAATACTTTGGGACAAATATTTAATTTTAATACATCAAAAAACATTTTGAAACACTGGCATTTTCTAGCAGATTTCATGTTAAAAATACTTCTGACTGCTGCCATAAGACACAATCATAACAAAATATATTTAGATAGAAACCAACAAAATACTGAGATGAGGTATGTTAGATATCACAATTTGTCCTTACTCAATTTTATCTAGTGATTTATCATTTTTTAAATTTATCTATTAATACACAACCAGTGAGTGGGATTTAATGAAAATTACATGGTAATTTTCCCTAAGAAATCTCACTTAAATGTGTATATAACCTCAGGTCATCAATTAGATAAGAATGATACATTCTAAATATCTTTGGAGGTGTTTTGCAAAACTACAAGCTCAAGGTAGCAAAATTCTTTTGCAGACTTCTAGCACTGTGATTCTTAATTCCCTTGCATTTTTATTGTAATTTCTATATTAAGATATGTTAATTAATTGTGTCAGAAAAAGGTCTGTCAGATGGTTATGGTTTATATACAAGTAGGAGTGTACTTTTTTCAGTAGTTGCTACACTAGCTATAATAATAATAATAATATATATAGTAGTTAGTACACTAATTACTATAACATTGTTATACTATAACTTCTAAATTATACCTCTCCTGTTAAATGTTGTGCCTAGGATGTGGTCAAAGGAAATGAAGTGGCTGGAATTCACAGAAATTAAGTCACCAACATAGCCCTTGAGCCATCTCTTGAGGCTGCTTACAGGCATACTGTCTCAAGCATCAAAAAATAACTGCAAAAATTTCCTAGAAAATGTTGATCAAATGTCCTCAGGAAAAAGTTTAGCTTCTAAACAGCTGATCTGTTAACAGGAAATCAGTCTCCTTGCATCAAAAGCAAGGAGTAAGATGTTTTCTTCTTCACTGTTTCTGCATTTATGGCTGGTCATACCATAAACAATTGCAAATGCTGTAGTATGGAATACTAAAGCTATAGTTTGAAAACAACATAATCACAAAATAATGCAGCACATTCTTTGCACTTGACAAGAAGTTTGTACAATGAAAACCTGACATGTAGTTCATCTGCCAATTCACACAACTCCTCAACAATCATCATAGTCCCTTGTTCCCCTGCCCAGACCGGTGTGTTCTAGGTTACAAATGGTGGTATAAAAGATAGCCAAAACCTGAAGGCAATATTTCATAGATAAAATCAACTGATGGTAACAGGATGAGATTGTAGAATATTTTCAAATAAAATTAATCAAAATGCTGTATTAGAGTGTCTTTGACGGAGCACATGTGGAAGGGAAGTTGATAACCCAAGATAATTTATAAAGAATAAGATTCCTTGCTCTGGATCTATAAGAAGCCATCAAAGATTCCTGGGAAAACATTCCTTCTGTATTGTATGGGTTTTTTTACACAAAATATTCACAAGTCCTCCAAGTATATCTTCACAAACTGCCACGCAAGAAACAAAATCATATAACTAGATGATTCTTTTATTCTACCAGAAATTTAATTTAATCTATTAATTTATGTGTTCATAAACAGCAGCCAATAACTTCATGGTGATCTCAGCTGCCCTGCCTACATTCTGTACTGTCTGATGCTTGGAAACTGACATCTCTTTCACCCATTATACAGATATAAACATGCACAACAAGATATGGCTTATAAAAACTTTCACTTACACAAATCAAGGACTCAGCTAAGCATTCAACACAACAAATCATTCTTATTACAGTCATTGCTTCAGTCAAATCAGACAATGAAAGATTTAACCTGTTATAGAGACAGGAAAATACTCTACACCTAATTTTAAGTCTTTTTCTTCAAAAACAACACTCAATTAAGAAGCATACTCCTTTCCAAAAAACACTCCATCAAGACTACTAAAGCAAAAAGTAACGTTTGCCATGAAACATGTTTTCTTTACAAGCCTTTGCTCTCAAAATATTTTGTTGCTGATAATTTTCACAAAGATCTTCTGAAACAGCTATGTAAAATATTCACTGTAATTGCTTGAATCAGTTTGTAAGGCCCAAAAATAGAAGTAATTGGAAGAATATCAAGATAAATGCAGAAAATATTAAATTTTCTAAATTTAATCTTTTTTTTTGTGGAGTGAAGGGCTCTAGAAATTAGAATTAGTAACTTAGAATGGCAACATTCGTAGCACAGAAGTACAACATTTTCGTAAAAGTTCATGCTTAAATAAAACTGTACAAAGATGGTGAAAAAAAGAATTCTCCTACCCTAATCCATCTTTTTTCCCAGTCATTTCCCTTCACAAGGCAGGAGTGGTGTGCCCTTCATCCTTGGTATTGCAACATTCAGTTTTGCCTGTACTGCTTAGAAGACACAAGCCATGTCTGAAAATTAATAAGAGCTTTACAGATCTAGTTTGGGTCCACATGTAAAGAAAGCACCAAAAGAATGAGGAACAGCCCCTTTGACAACAGTCCTTAGGACTTGGGGGAAACAGAGCAGGACTCCTCTAATTTCATGCTCAGAAGAGCCTTCATCCAAGATCCCTTGTTGAACTGATTTTGGTCTGCCGTGAACACCCCAAACTGTTCCTTTCTAGAAGTGCAAGCAATTCCTGGCTGAAACAACAGCTATGCCTTTTGTTACATGCAGCTTTCACATTTTTTTGATATTTCCATAGGAGAAAGATTCCAGATGAGACACAGCTAGACAGTGTCACAAAGCATGAGGAAAAGTCTTTTTAGATACAATCGAGCTTTTCAGAGAGAGTCTGCTTTTATAGAGATGGGCAAATAACCTTCCAACCTCTAATGCATGCCTGTAACTTCAATCCAAAATTGCAGCCAAAGGCTAGAAATTATTTCCCTAGTTCATGTAGCAGATAAAATCCCAGGCTATCAGAGTACAGGAAAGATAACAGTTACATCAGCATTTTCCAGTGAAAAGAAACTAGAGTTCTCTCGTATTTTTTCATCACTTCATCACTTCATCAGGCAAAGTATCAGCAGGAATATTCAATGTTCTTCTAACTTGTGGATTACCTCTACTAGGTGGGACATTTGTTGTATCATGACTGTGGGGAAATTATTATATTAACAGGAAGACAATCCAAACAAACACAAAATCCCACTTACAATTTCTAAAAAAAACCCCCAAACACCCTTTAATTTCTAGAAGTGGCACTCTTTGAAGAGTTTTAAAGAGGTTTAAAGTCTTGAATGCCTAACCACATTTGAAAAAAAGGACCTGAACGTCTAACTGACTCGAATACATTAGGAAATTTTACACAGGACTAAGCTAGATAGCTTTTTTTTTTTTTTTTTTTGTAATTGCATTGCTCCTCAGAACCATTTTAAACCACACACCTCTTGGGTTTGACTGAATATATTTTGTACAACATGTTGTGAGCCCACTGATCATAATTTTTGCTCTATTGCTCCCATCTGAAAAGAATGAGCCTGTAATTGAAAAGGCAAATTTAGCATTTATATTGATAATAAAACAGTTTCATTGTCATTCTCCCCAAAAAGAATCTGAACATTATGGTGAACCATATCTCATTGATAAGTGAATGTAAGGGAAGTAAAGCTTTCTCAGTACAAGGTCCCCATGAGCCAAGTCATTTGTTTTTTGAGGAGAGCCTTGTATTGTGTTGTAACAATTATTTTTGCTCCCAGATATGAGAGCTCTTTGAATCAGTACCTGAGAGACACATGTGATCTACATCAGCAGAGGAGAAACAGGGTTGGCTGATAAAATAACCTCATTTGCTCTGCACCTGATAATTCATGGTTGTGGGGATTTTTTTTTCCTCTAATGGTGAAAGCCATCACCTCTGATTTGAATAACTTAACTAGAAGAATAAATTACTTAAATACAAATCACCGTTTGAGATTAGAAATTTCTTTTAGAAACTTCTGTTGAAAACTTAGTGGTTTGGCACTTTTTAGCTAGCTAGAGATCCCAAAAGAGTTTGAATGGTCTTTTTACACCAGCAGGTTTATATATATGTTATTCCAGGACACCTTTTCAGACTAAAAACTTTCAGTAAGCTCCTGAAGTAAGCAGACTGTGATTAGAAGAATGGAATGGATAAATGCCCACAGCAAGGCAGTGAAACTGTCTTAATTTATCATAAGTTACAGCTAGCGTTTTAAGAGAAGACACATGAAATACAAGATGAGAGAATAATTTCCAGGAAATCATTCATATCATAAAATCAACAAACTTACAGACTGTCACTAAGTGGTTTGGCTACTTTTCAATATTCTATATGCAGAGTAAATATGTACTTATACCTAAACCAGAAAAACAACCCACTGTGTTCCTCTAGCTACAGGCTTCGAGAAGTTTTCTGAGCTAGCATAAGTTTTAAAATATCTTGTTGGCTAGGATTATACTTGAGTGATTTTTTACTTTTTTTATTTTCCAATATGTACTTGTGTTTTACTGTTTTACTGTTTTGTAAAGAAACAGTCTTTTTCTAAAGTTGTACCAGAGTACCCAGGTGTCTCATGAGTTCAGAGCTGAGTAACACACATTGCAGGAGAATGGGGGGAAGAAAGTAATTTTAAAGCTTCTTCTTTTCAAACAAAAAAATCCATGCAGATTCCAGTACTAGTCTGTTTTGCTGAGCCATCCTCTGGTTTTATTCATTGAAAAAGTAGAAACGGGCCCATTGAATTCAGGCATTGATCAATATTGCCAATATACTTGATGAAAAAACTCATGCCCTGAATATTAAATAAAATTATCCTGACAAAGATAGGAACAGATTATGCTGTTATACAAGTCCACAGTACTAAAGAACCTAAAAGCTTTTCTTTCCTTTCCGTGGAGAAAATGAATTAAAAAAGCAATACATTATGCACACAATGCTCAACTTTGATACATTTATCTGCTCAGAGAAGCCAGAAGTGGACACAGTCTAGCCATGTTTATCTAGCCTGCAGAACAGCACCGGATTCTAAGAGAATCAGAGACAAAAAAACATTCAGATAAGTAATTGGAGACTTCCAGCCTCTTCCATGTCCACTGAGTTGCTTTAGGCAAGAGAGCTTTTCTATCTACTCCTGGCCACTAAATGACCTCTCTTGGGTGCATCTGGCAGGTACTTCATTTATCTGCATGAAACTTTTTTAGTGTTATCCAGTTCATCCCTACCTCATTTTCCTGGGCACTCAAAATCCAAAGCACAAATACTGAAAGGCTATTCATATACCAGTATTCACGCTGGGCCATTTGTTGGTCTTCTCCATCAGATGTCATTCACAATTTTATTTGCCTGAGTAATGCATCTGCACACTGGGCAGCAGAGATGAGTTTTTTAAGAGCTTCCCATGAGTGTACTTCCCTCCCAAATGCTTTGTGCTAGCACGTCCTTAAATGGTCACTTACGTATCCCAAGGAGAAGACAATAAATCCTGCATGAGGCACTTTTTTTTTAGCTTTGCTTCAGAGGGCACTGCATGATGCCATGCTTCAGTTGTCTTTGCTGATTTTATGGCCCTGCTGGACATACTCACCACTCTGCTTACAGGCACCTTTATGCATTTCACAGTACTGAGGCCCAGCAACAACCCTGACAACTAGGATATCTACAGCCTGCTTATCTTTCTTTGGCAGTGTTAGGACCAGCAGCTCTTTTCAGCCACCTCACTTTTTCTGTCAGGCAAGCCAATCATTTTGAGTATCCTTCTAATTTATATGACCCAGCACTTACAGTTTTCTAAAATTCTCCATCCATTTCACAGTCATGCTACTCTGATCACTACTGGAAGAGGAAGGAAGATTGCCCATTTCACACAGCTAATTGTCTGAACATCATACAGCACTTTTAATTGCATACAATGTGATTGTCACTAGTGGAAAAAAATAAACCAATAGTTCCATGAAAGAAAATACATGCTCATCCTGATGCCATCTTGTGTCATCCTAGGTTGCATGCTTCAGACTCTGCCCTAAGTTGGTACCTGCCCTAAGTTTGGTACCAATGTTATGTGACAAACAAGAATGGGCAGCCTGACAGCTGCAGCAGCTCAAAATGTGGCCTGAATATGGTTTGAAAGTACCACTCATGTTTCCAGACCCCTTCAATGAAGTTTTAAGTCTTGATGGTTGTTCTCTTTGCCCACCACTGAGTCTAGCTTTTTAAATTACATTACTGACATTCATACTTTTGATAGCAACTATTAATAGTAATTATCCTGTGAGCACTGCTAAATCAGGCACTGTCATCCTACTCCAGGTGCCACTATCATCAAACTGTGTGTACTAGAGGCTGATACAAGACTTTATAGTTTGGCTTAATCAGAAAGAACTCTTCTGTTTTAGAAGAAATTCCTCTGTGGGTTTGTCTCCATGTTTCTTGGACAAAAATAGGATTTCTTAATCACATTTATGAATAGCTGAGAATTGTCAGGAGACACCAGGTGTGACAGCCCTTCTGCAAGTATGCAGAGATCTTCAGTATGCAGGTAAATGGATTAAAATGTAACTTGTCCTTCCCAAAGTACCAGAGTAAATTCTCTCACAGAAAGACATATTAGCAATCTGTTTGCAGTTGATTATTGCAATTAAACTTTATTCCACTTGCTCCAGATAAGAACCATCATCTTCAAGGCAAATTCAAGACAGAAGCACATTACCACCCAAGAGAAGTCTTTTACACCCAGAAGCAGAATCCTGAGAGAGAATTTTGCCCTGTGAGAACAGTTACCATGTTAAATTGCTCACAGGGAGGTAAAAGCCATCACCTCTATAGGTGTGGACAAAGATACTGATGTCCATGTGATTTCCATAGTATTCCTTACTAGCTTGGAAGACATACCAGCCTGACAAGATGACTGCAGAAGAGTAATTTTTCTGCCAGAATCATTTGGTCTTTGGAAAAACTGTCCAATTCATGATTTTCATATGCCTTTAATAACTTTGGTGATCTGCTTAAAACTAAATCTGTGAACAAAGTTTCTTTCATAACTTAAGATTGAAATATGATTTAATGAAACAAAGCTCCTCTGTCCATCTAAGGTTTGCAGCAAAATTCTGTCTTCTTACACAGATCACAAGATCATGAACCCACAAACCATGATAACCCCATGCAGAGCAGTATTCTGTAACAAATCAAACCCATGTGGCAGGCAGGTATGCTGAAAATTACTTACAAATAAAGCCAAAAAAATGCTGAGAGGAAATTTTAGAATTCCTCCCAAACAGCAGCACCAAAGGGAGAGTGACAGCACATAATTTTATAGGGCACTGCATATTACAACAGTCCTGCCCAGTGTGGGATTAGATTTTTTGTGCTCTTCCATCTTATTTACTCTCTATAGTGTAGGTAACATCATACAGGATGTTCACTTGATGTTTATAAAACTATGCTATTTTCATTTCAAAGAATGTATTTCACTGCTTCTCTAAGGCAAGAAAATGTTTTGGGTTTTTTCTCCTTGAAGAGATCCCAAAATATGTAATTAAATCAAATATTTGATTTAATTAAATCAAATATTTGGAAATATTTGCTAATTAAAGAAAAAACAAACAAACAAACAAACAAAAAAAAAAACCAAAAAAACCAAAACAAAACAAAAAACAAAAAACAAAACAAAACAAAACAAAAAACAAATTAAAAAAAAACCTATGTAACACACTGATTGCAAACGCTTCTAAGGGTAGGAAGTGTCTTTCTAGGCTACTGGGTCAGTTTTGACACTTAAAAAGATAATCCAGACAGATCCTCAAGGGGACTGGGGAGGAAGCCAACAAGTTGATCCTCCTATAGAAGGGAAATAACAACAATTCTTTCCAATAGCAAAAAAAAAAGTCTCCTTGGAAGATTCTCAAAGGGGATAATCCTCAGCTAACCTAAGATCTGAGTAAAGCACACCAAGAGAAAAGGGCTACTCTGAAAAAGTGCTGTGGTAGAGTGTATCAATCCAGAAAGCTGAAGCCTGCAAACATATTATAATTACAAGAGAAATACAACTAAATGTTGGTACTAAAGGCTATCTTTAAGTAATTGTTGTAATATGTAGTCAGTGGGAATTCAGCATTCCTAGCAGCCATAAAACAGAGTTCTAATATTCTTGCAGCAATTAAAACCATGTACACTGACTACATAAAATGCTGGAAAATAAATATTTTTTTGTGTCAGCAGTGTGCAGCCTGCATTTCATTGCAGCTAAGTCAATTCCTTTAAATAAGTACTGAAGCAATGTCACTCTTGCTGATCCTTTCTGGGGGACTCCATTACAAACCACATTAGGGAGTGAAGTAATAGAAGTACTGACCTTTATCAGTCAAATCAATGGGAACAGATACCACATCACAGAAGAGATGATGCCTTGACTTTTGTCACCTTGAAATCTGCAAGTGGTCCAGGTCATACTTAGGTCCTGCTTACTGAATATAATCTTTGCTTTACTTTTTTCAATAACCTGTTCCAAAATAGGACAAGCATGGAAAAATTATTGCATGTTAATGATGTTCAAGTAGTTCCTTAAAGTAATTTTTAAAAAAGCAAGCATTTCACAGAAAACATTGATTCAGGAAACTAATTTTCACAAATCACTTTCTCTTTGCTCTTTTAGCATTAATCAATACATAATAATGAAAACATGGAGTTTCAAAATTATTTCTGATTTATGGTACAATTTTCTTCCTTGTTGTAGAAGACCTGAAGAATTATTTTGAAATAAATAATCTAGCACACATATTCTTCACTTCTATGTCAGTATTCACTAGTGCTGAGGCTACAAATCCATCTTTTTTCTCTTGCCAGGTTTCTTGTATAGTACCCTGAAGAGCTGACTCACTTGCAGAGAAGTTACCAGACTCTTCTCTACTTGCTTTCTACTACAGCTCTTCAGTACTTCTGGGAGCAGTTATTTACTGCTTTTCTTTCACTCCAATTTCCCTGAATCCGATTGAAATAGCAAAGCTGCTAGATACAGAAACCATGCAATTCAGTTGCTTTGCCTAATAGAAACATTACTAATCATTACATGCTGTCATTTCTAGTATATGTTTAGAATAGCCCGTTTTTTCTGGAAAAACTTTAGTACTATAAAGTCTGACTATAAATTTCTTCAAAAGAAACATTTTCCTCTGTTTATAGTAGATGAGTAGTAAAATATTTTGAACCTGACATAGGTGTCTATAAATTTTACATGCTAAACTTAGTAGTGTAGTCAAAAAGGAGCATTCAACTATTTTTAATAAGCTTCACTCATTGGGGAAAAATGTATTTTTAAAAATCACCTTTTACTTATCAGCACTGTGGACAGTAATAGGAATTGTCTTTCACCCACACATCTTTACTTGTGCTAGTGTTTGGGATGGGTTTTTTTCCCTTTTTTACTTGATAAACTGACAGCAGTTGGCTGTTGTTCCAAGATGTTGTTTACCTGACAAGTTGGTTTTCTTGTCTGGTTTCATTAAAAATGAATAACTGGTTTCTAGCTGAACTAAAAATAGATCGGGATATCCCCAGTCATATTGATTATATCTAAATCTTCAGAGAGTTTCTTGTGACAGAAGCTGAATTTTTCATTCATGTAGGGGCAATAGCTTCGACCAGCCAAATACCTGGAACATTTGTTTTATTGTCATTTGGCACCAAACAACACAATAATGTTCATTGTTCAAAGCTAAAGTACTAATGTTCCTGTAAACTACAACACCTTCACATATACAAGCACGAGGCCTTCCTGTAGTCTTTCTTGTCATCCTTTTCCACGTTGGAAAGTGAAATACAGAAATGTTCCATCATGGAAGTACACAGAATGTGCAGTTGGCTAAGTGCAAATTTCAAGTAATATCTGAGCGTATTGAGGCACTCCGTTCACGTTATTTCATCAGGTTATTTTTCAAGAGGATAAGAGCACTTGGAGAAGAAATCTAGGCAGGATGGCACAGAAGCTGAAGCAAAAAGCTCAGGGGTATGGCAGAGAGGGGCAGGACAATGGGATCAGCACTGCTGGGCACACAAAAGACAGCTTGAGACTTGACTGCGGGCCATCCTTTCCCCTGCAAACCTGAATTTCCCTCATGGATGTAGTCAGTTGAAGCATGTCAAAGAAGAATCCATCCCTTCCTAATTTAGACAGCGTGGATAAACTTATAAAACAGGGAAAGCATTACTACCCATGTAGATTCATGGTCACTTCAGACTGCACTGCACCATAGCTTCCTAAAATTATGGCCTTATAAATGTTTAGGAAGAAAAAGAAAAGTAAGATCTAGGATAGGAAGTGGTGTGTTTCCCTTCCCTCTCCTTCTTTTGATCAAAAGCTAAAATTTTAAATAGGATTTGGGAAATGAATGTTTGACTAAATTATAAAGGCTCATGGTTTCAGTTCAACATCTGTTGCTTCCTTTGAGAGGTTTGGGGAGTTGTCAAGGGTTTTATTTTTTTTAATTGAGCAGTTTGATTTTTTTTTTAATTGCTATCACTTTATGATATTGGTATAATTGAACACATTAGGATAGTATAATGACCAGACACTGCACTTATGTTTCACAGAAGAATAGCACACAGCTGCCTGTGCTTTGTGCAAGTAAAACATTTAAAATAATAGCGTTGTGATGAAAGCACATTGAGCTGTTAATCACTTTCTAATATTCTGTGCACAGAAATATTCTTGAGATATCTGAAATTAGACACAAGATGCAAGAGAAGGCATCATTTTTGAGCAGCCATGTGACAGTTATGGCCACCTAATGAAATGTTTGTGTGTAGAAATCGCTGTACTTGAATTCAGAGTAGAAAGAATACCTAGTCTTTCCTTCTTTGACATATCTGTCAGACCCATAACTTTACTTTCAGAAAAGTCCCAAATAGTACAGAAAATGATGATTCAGATATGCTAGTGTTTAAGTTATATAAATTATTTGGATGACTTCAGATATTGTGCAAAGCAAAAACAAAGTAATATTAAATATATACCTCACAAGAGATGACTAAAGACAAAAAGAAAGCAAAAAAACCAAAAGCTTCTGAACATATTCAGAGATACAAAAGTGCACTTTCTTGCTATGGCCCTACCATGAATATTTCAATCATGAAGTCTTTTCCAGACAATTTAATCATCTTTAAAAATATTAAGCCAGCATTTATCTTGCACTGCTCAGTCTCTTGTGTGCATTAAAGAGAACGATTTGGACAAAGAGTAAAAATCAAGTTTTCTATAAAGGACAAGCATTCATTAAAATACATCTGTTTATTGGAAAAAGCTCAAGACTTAAGATAGAGAACATTAGAAATGTCCTACTGGATGAGTCCTATAATCCATCCTTCCCTGTACTTGCTCTCCAGTAATGGCCAGAGCAGCTGCTGTGTACTAAACTTAGGTAAGCCTGACCGCTCTCTGTTTTCTGTCTCCTCCACACTTTCCTAGTATCCACGATGTGAGTTTGGTTTTTAAGTGAGGCTTGTTAAAGGGCACCCTCCCTGCTTACTTATTTCAGTTTAGGAACCTACTCTGTGTGATTATCTATCCTATCTTTTTTCTCCAGTATGCCGATAGGACCTGCCTCCTGATCCTCCTGTCATGACATTCACAAAGCTGACTGCTACACAGGAACAATGGTTTCTCTTATTCATCCTAAATTACCCTGCTGCTTTCCTCAAGTGGCTCCTGGCTGTAGTACTGTGGGAGTTTATCAACAGCAATTCATCATTCATCACTGCCCTTGTGGGTTTTGAGCTTCAGCTACATGACCTCTCCTCAGAACTCTCCACTCTAAACTAAGTGCTCTCTTCTTTTCCTTATAGCATAGTTCTCCCAAGCTCTCAAACCAATTAAGCTGCTCTTCTCTACCTGCTTTACCTGTGCTACATCCTTCTTCCAGTCACATGCAAGATAAAATCATGCTAGCAGACCCAGGACTTGGACGAGAGCCAGTGGAGAGGCAACATGTTTGCAGAATAGCAGGAAGACAGGAGGTTGCAACACAGGGGCACTTGGAGCCCACACCTCCCAAACACCAGACTGCCAACAGCAAACGAGGGGAAACTTTTATTTGAAGAAATATGCATATTTTCCTCTTCAATTATATAAAATAAAATTAGAATGAGGTTATACAAGTTCCCCCATCCTTTCCCGATGGGTTAGAAATGCTTAACTTTAACATGTCGGGTGTCTTCATGCATTGTGCATTGCTACTTCCTGACCCTTCTTGCTATTTTGATTCTGAAATCATGATGAGATGAAGTAGAAAAAAAATGTCTCAAATTAAAATGTCACATATCCAAACTTATCTTGCCTGTGGGGTGAATGCCTGCTCAGCTCTGTAACTTGTTGTTACACTCTCATTTGGTAAATTTTCTAAAATAAGTTACATTATTAACTTTATAAAAATATTTTCTGAGAATAGCCTCCCTGCTTGCTATTACCTGTGACTTCCAAAGTTAGCAATATAAATTCACAAGGGCACAAAAGTTGAGCCCCACAGTATGGTATCTTCTCTGATACTGCATTATTAAATCTCTGCTTACCCTTCTTTATGGGTGGCTCTTAAAGATATGATACAATAATATCAACTTTTCCAAAAAATTAGAAATTAAATTGACTAGCACACAATCATTTGCAAATTATTCAAATGCATTTGTAATACACTGCTTGAAATTCATGCTGTATTACTCAGTCACCCAGCGTATTCATACGGGAATAATGAAACTGTCATCTGACTTGCATATTAACTAGTCCAATAGAGATCAAAGTATACATCTGACTTTCACCTTAGTTTTAGACTGAGCTGCAAGTTTCAAGATTATGACCAATTCAAGAGGAAGGTGATTTGCAAAACTAGCCACCAGAGCCCTACTTGTAGTCTTTTATAGTGCTCATGTAATTAAAAATTTGCTTCCAGCTTTGAACATTCATGCTTCAAAAATGTGGTTTCTACGCCTTTTGTTACAAAAAAAAATAAAGCACTTTTGGACAAAGGTTATTACAGTCAAATTAAGACCAGCTTTCAATTAAAAATCCACTGGGTATATTGTAAAATATCTGAAATATTACTGAAATTTGGGGTTCTTTTAGAACATAAGTTTCATACTTAATTTGAAGTGGGGTATTCTTCCATGTTCTTCCATGTTGACTACCACACAAAGAAACATAAATAAATTTGAAGTAAGCTGAAAGAATGGCCAATCTTTATGGGGTTTTTATCAAACTCAAAATTTTGTCAGAATATATAGACTTTTTGAACAACAGCTATTTGTTGCATGACATAGACAGCTTCCTTTTACATTGCTGTTCTCTATAAGTGTCACCTAGGGACAGTGTGCCACCATGCATGCAGGCCACTTTCTGGAGGTGTCTTAGCAGCAGTGCTTGATTCAAAGAAGAGTACACTAGAGGAGTTGTAAATATATACAAATAATAGAAAAGGATTTAGGTTCTGCATATTTTTGCCTTTTAGAACATTTCAGAAGTTTCTTAACATGACAATCTAAATACAAGACAGCTACTGAGTCACCTTAAAAGGCTAGTAGATTTGTATTTGGCCACTGCAGACTCGACTGCAGCCTGTACCACTGTATTCCAAATACTTGTTTTCCTCTACTTCATCTAATAAAACTGATATCAACATTTCAATACAAAACACATGATGGATTTGGGAGGAAAAAAAGAACACATCATGAAATCTCAGTGAATTTCTTCCAAATTTATGGTTTACAGGACATCATTCTGCTTGTAAGATCTTCTGATAGTCTCAGCTACAGGAAATTAAACGGCAGAAAACAAAGCCAGTCGCATTTTCCAGAGTTTTAATGGCTCAGCATTGCAGCTTGTGAAACAAAAGAGCACAAAAACAATATTGCAGGGAGCATTAACTCATACACTCACCGGGCATCTAGTATGTGTGATCAGGTACAGAAAAAAATATCCAGCTATAATTCTTTTGTTAATGTTTTGTTGTTGTAATCCAGAACAATTTGGTGACAAAATGCTGTGCAGTGAGAAAGGAAACCACTGTTAATAACAGTAGAGGAGGATTTACTTGTGAAAAGTGAGTCAGGATATTGCCTGAAACAATGACTCACAAAACTGATGTCAAAGGCAACATTATCTACATCAAAGGCATCAAAGATCCCTCTTTCCTTTCTAATTCTGTCTTTTGTTCCGCATGACACTTTTAATAGACTGAAAGACATGCTTCATCCTTATAGAGGTGAGGAATGCACAGGGACAGACACAAAAGACACAACAATTCAGGGCAGGGAGAAATAAGTAGGAGTTTTCATAGCTCCCGAGTTTTCAAACCAACAACCCACAGCAATCACCCACAAAGAATAATTTCTAAAACATGACTATGAATAAATGCCAAATTCACCCCAGAGGAAGTAACTCTAGTAGGTATGGGTCAACCTCTGCTGCTGGAGACTACACATGGAGATTGGAGACAGCCAACAGTGGTAAGGGTCTTGTTTATGTTTTGCTCCATATTTAACATGGATAATGCAAAATGCCACCATCCGTTATCATCTCAGCATTTGTGTATGTCTTAGTCAATTGGCTAGTTATGATCTAAGCATGGAATTACAGAAAAAAATAAGGAGAAGAGTTTACCCTAAATGAGTTTAAAAAATCCAGGGCAGCAAAGAAAACCAACTCTAAATGAAGAATTTCTCTTTGTTAATATGAAAAATAAAGAGCATCATCTATTAGTTACAGACAAATATAAACAGAATTTTATTTAGTTTGCCTAGCCAACAAAACTGAAAAAATAAATACTGTGGTGACAGCTGATAACTTAATTAAACCAAAAAGATTTTATACTCCTTGTTAGACAAAACCTGGACAGTGCAATTTCCAACAAACTTACAAGATTTTCCTTTTTCCTGCCCACAATCATTTAATCAACAGCTTCAAATAATACAGGTTTTACTTATTCAGCACTTCAAAAAAAAGTAATTTAAATTATTCCTTTTTAAAAAAAGTTGTCCAGGCAGTGAGAAAGTTTACTAACTGTTTGTGCAGTGCTCTGTGCCTTGAGACAAAAGTAATATGGAAAATTGTAGCTCCAAGTTTAATTTATCATACAAAGCTTAAGGAACCTTTGTGAGTGAAGAATGGGGCTCAAAACCCAACTTTTGACAAACACGTCAGGCACCTGTAGCATAGGCAGAGATCAAGTAACTTCTGAGAACCCAGGAAACACCAAGCTATACCTTAAAGGTTATGAGGAAGATATTTTTTCTGAGATATGAGTTGCATTTATTCTTTCTTTTAAAAATTGCCAGACATAGCACAAGTCTGAGAGAAAAAAATACATTGAAAGTAGCTTACATAAAACCACTTTTTTATTTTATTGTCTTGCCCTGCAGAAATGCCGTTTCTGCATTTTCAGTTTTTTATTAGTTTTTGTTCAAATAAATCCCAGCTTTGGACACTTAAAGCCTCTCTGTGGTTTTTGTCAAGGCAAACCAATCTTTGGTCTATGTGGGAAGCTCGTCACCCAATTGCAAAAGCATAGCTACACAGGAGGCCATAAGGGAGTCATGCACTTTGAATGAAAGAGTCAATAGAAAACACACTGCTAGGAGAAGGCAGTGGTGCAGTGGAGAGTCTCTCTATTTGGCATCCTCTTCATCAGGACGTTCACACAAGTATACTTTGTTTTGCAGTCTCTGAATCTCACTTTCACTCTTGCATAGCAGTAAAATGTTACAAGGAAGGTGTGACCACATGCAAGGATCTCCTTAATGAAGCTGAGTTTTTTCCCCTTGAAAATGACATTGACTAGGTAACAAATTCTGCAGCATATGACATGATATTAAAAAAAAACAAAACAAAACAAAACAAAACAAAACAAAACAAAACAAAAAAAAAAAAAAAAAAAAAAAAAAAAAAAAAAAAAAAAAAAACCCAAAAAAAAAAAAACCACCCTGCCATGTTTGAGGAAATTAAAACTGCAGTGGCATTTCTCAGCTTCTCTATTTCTGCTGTTGTTTACTCCTGCAGCCAGCATTCAGAAGAAAATGGGGCATTGGGTACAGCCCTGGCCACTGGATCAGGCTCCCAGATGGAGCCAGAGTGGGGCCAAGCAGGGACAGTGGGACAGGGGAGGCCCTCAGGGCACTGCCACTCCCCTGTCCCGCTCTGCCCCAAGAATAACTCCAGGGATGGCACCACTCCGACCAAGGTGAGCTGAGGGAGCTGGGATTTCTCTGACACCTATGGGCCCTGGAGCTCTGTTTGACCTCTGCCAGGAAGCCTCCACCACTTTTCTGAGCTGTACCAGAGGATTGACGTGTCTGGCTCAGCTACAGCCCCTGCCTGGCCATGGAGCACCTTGATCCTGGCCTGGACTTTGGCCTGGCCCTGTGGCCCTGCAGGGAATGGCAGGGCCAGACTCTGACCTCTGGTTTGATTTCCAGGCTGGTCTCACACTGCCTTCACTGCTGTATTTTCTTACACTCTAGGCTTGTGGCTCAGGCTGGCTGTTGTTTCCAGGTCTGCCTTGCTTTCCATGCTGGGAGTGGTGGGACAAGCCTCAGCAGCTGAGCCGTGTGCTCTGCAGGCCTTGAGGTGCCCTCAGCTCCTGACTGGCCTTGCCTCTGGCAGTAGCCATGCTGTCCCTGCTTTCTGGAGCCAACCTTCTGAACAAACCTTGTATTTCCTATTCCATCATATTGCTTCCTGGTGTAGCACAACAGAGTTATTCCACCCACAGCTGGAGCTTAGCTGATAGCCAACTGTTCTATTACAACAGGAAGGTGATTTTTTTACTGCTAGATTGGGGGAAGACTGTATGTTTATTATGGTTATTGTGTTTATTCAGTTTATTGTGTTTATTCCACTCCTTCATTTCTTTACACAACACACTGTAGTAGAACAAATTTTACTGAGAGTGTGTGCACTTGAAAAAAACCCCACAATTCCCGTGGCCTTCTTAAATAACTTGCAATTTTAAATTCTAATGGTTGAGATTACCTCATGCATTTATACTGTTCCACTGCGTCAAACAGCAGAGCAACAATAGTTTTAGAAAATAATTTTTTTTGTATTAAGGAACAATATGTGTACATGGGGCAGTTGCTCTAAGGATAGTCCAGAGTGCCTCAGTCACCAGTTACTGTTTGCTGTGTCTAGAATGACAGGTGAAAAAAATCCCTCTCTTAGTCCTCAAACAGGGAAAATATGTGGCAATTCCCCAAAAATACTCTGCAGGCCTTGGTTACGTAAACACATGCCACAGCAGTACTGTTAATACTTCTAATATACCTTGACTTCTAAAAAGGGACTTAAAAGTAGCAGCATGCTGCATTTGCCCTGGCAACAAAATACTTTTGTATACAAAATACCTACTTGTCAAAAAAATAAAACATAATCATGGTTGTATGGGACCACATACTAATTTCACCATTTTAGTACACACTCTCTGCTGCATCAGCAGCTGAACAAAAGTTCTGACTCCTATCAGTACATAGCCTTCAGTTGTTCATAACATAAGGCAACAGATTTCTCATTCTGGGCAGCCAGCCCTCACTGTTTTGTGCAAATCTTCTCCCAGGACTGTCAGCTAGAGCTGCACAGCCTTTGCATAACTTTACAACATCTGCTTGGGTCAGCTTAAATGTCAGCAGAAGTTAGTCCTGTGCCATTATATTAAATTCTTCAAGGCAAGTGGCTAGCATTTCTTCTAGACCAGATGGAGCCTAACATGACAAAATATCCCTCACATTTAAACCTCATTCATTTGATAGACTCCAGCATAATGAGCAGCATGTGGGGCCCATTGTTAGTTCTGTATCTGTCGATGTTTTTGCACACTATACCAGATGAAGAGAGAGCTGGTTAATGGAATTTAACTGATTTTTACTCCTCTGCACCAAACTGCAGGAATCCTCCCACCCCCCATTTATCTAGGTAAGTGAAAAACATAGCTGTAGTGTTCAGCAGTGCTCCTCAGGGGCAGGTAAGCTCACCTGAGCAAACTGAGATGAAGAATTAGGGCTTCACTTAGCTTGTTTAAGATGAGTTGGGTTAAAACTTTGCTTTAGCCTTTATCTTCAGTCCTGTAGCAGCAAACTCAATTGCTGTGGATACTTAGTCTTAATGCTTTTAGGGGCTAATTCAGTCATAAAGGAGCATCATAGCTGGACAGTGTTTGTCTGATGCCTCTCAAAGTCAGTGCAGGTACTAGAAACCTGGCACAGTCTGATTTCTGGCCATTACTTTGTGCCTGTGTGGATTCTCAGGCAAAAAACTATTAATCTTGCATTTCACAGGCTAAAATATTTCTTCCTGCTTATTATTAAACACTCACTGTGACTGCAAGTATATAAAGTATATGTACAGATTCTGCAGCTGTTGAATTTGAAAGAAACCTTCACCATTTCCACTGCAAACAGTTCCCATGTGTCTCAGGCTAGGTGAGAGTAAGATGTGGCCATTTAACTTTTCCTGCCTATACCTGCTATCCTACACTCTGCTTCGGGTACAGAGTGTGGAAAGAGAGCGTGCTTTTAATCTTGCCAAGTTGATATCTGAGAGGTTTTGCCTAACTTCTGTCCAGCTAAGCCCACTGAACCAAGTTTGGACCCGCCTTCATTTTGTGCATCTCAGTGAAAGTGTATTTTCTCATACCACAGGGGACATGAGATCACGCCTTTGCCCTATGAAATAAAAAACATGTTGATGTGAGAGAGGCTGACTATTCCACTTCTGACCAATAGAAGTCATATTGGCCTCTAACTGACCCATGCTAAAATTTTGGAGGCAAAAGGCTTATAATTCATACACCAGCAAATGCCATACTGAAAGAACTAAAGCAATGGTAGTCTTTTATTTTTAGAATTATTTCTATAGTTCTTATGGATTTCTGAGTATTACCTTAGTATTCGTGTCTTAGGGCAAATTTTCTGTGGGCAAGGGAAATGCATTTGTCCAAACTGACCTTCTTTGTGCTGACTTGGAGGTCACTCAGCGACTCACCTTTGATAAACGAATACCAGAAAGCTCTTGCAGTTATCACTGTGTTCCAGAAATGTCAGATGCTATTTTGCATAGATTCAATGACCCTAAATAATATTGTATCTTCTACTTGGTAAATAATTGATATATGTCTGATAAAACAAATGGAGCAGGAAGATTTCTGTTGCACGATTCTTCAGGCTGCTGTATATTTTCTGAGGTTTTGGCAACACTAAGCCAGTTAAAATATATATATTCACTACAAGCTCAAGCAAGTCATACATTCCACACATGAAAGAAAATTAATTATACTCTCAGATTGAAGCAATTCAGAGGGTTAATTTGCTATTGTAAGCCTTATGATTATGAAGACAGTAGACTACAACAATTTTAATAGGTGATTTAATTTTAACGTTTCTCAAGGCTTTGTTTGCATTATACACAAATAAAACAAACGCTGAAAGCATTACCTTGCAACTAATCAGAGTAATGAAGTGTGTTGTAATATTAATCTAGAAACAATGATAAAGTTATTTCCTTAGTTTAACACTTTTGTTATAAAATTGAGATAATCAGTTGCTCTTGCAGTTTAAGGATCCATAAACAAGGGTTACTGAATATCCCTCTGTAGAAGATCTTGGTATTGTTACATCTACAACCAAAGTACTAAACACTTCTGAATATCACAACCAGAACACCCATACAGTTTCTCAACCCTTTCGCTTATCTTCTGTCTTGAAGATGCATTGTAGAATTTAAACTCAGCACAGGAAATCTCTGACATTGTAATGTCAGAGTTAATTAAACCTAGGAGAACTACTTCATTGAAATTTTGCATAGAATTAAACAGTATAAGATTAGGTTGCCATCTTAAAGTGCAGGGCAGGACAGTTTAAATCATATGCTGGTTTGTCTGGTCAGTTCTGTTGGTCTTAAATTTGGCAACATTTCTCTTTCTTTAACAGACTTAAAAGAAATAAACATATACATTGCTCAGACTGAAGACCAAATTATTATACACTCTTCCAGAATTCCCCAGAACACTGTCACCCCCTGTGTTTGTTAGCTACCAGATGGATCTGAGACAGCCCTATAAGATCAAAACTCCTTAATTCCCATGCTTCTGTGAATTTTGCACAGGACTGCTGTACCTTTGCTCTAGTACTTCAGCATCACAGATATATTTACTGCTTTTCCTAAAATAAAGTATTCTGGGATATATATGTGCTAATCTGAAAACTCAAATGATGGCAGTGACTAAAAATATTTATTGTTTCCATTCTCAATTCAAAATGTTATTTAAAACAATTATTAAACTGTGTATAATGCAACTTTCAAGTGAACTTTATAATGTTCATATAACATTCATAGTGTTAATATAAAGTGCTGAATTCTAGCATTCTATTCTTTTATCCTGTTTTCATTCATCTTCAGTCTTTACTAATCCAAGACAATGTTATTTTATAGAATCATAGAATTTCCTGAGTTGGAAGGGACTCACAAGGATCATTGAAGTCCAACCCTTGACAGAGAGAGCACATTAAGAGCTATTCTCACAAGGAGAATATCCTGGACCAAATCAATTTTTCATTTTTCACCACTGAAAATGTGGTAATTGGAGTAAGTGCTGTGGTGAGAACTTAGAAAATCATCCAGTTTTATAACAAAACTTAAATGATCTTAAGATTTTTACTTGCTTATGTAAAATGTATGCTTTGTCAGATATTTACATGTTATACATTACTATGTGAGTTGTGTCTAAATTGAGATTAGCTCAGTTGGTTAGAGAACAGTGATAATAATGCCAAGGTAGTGGATTTGATCCCTGAATGCACAATTCACTGAAGAGTTGACTTACTGATCCTTGTGGGTCCCTTCCAACTCAGAATATTCTGTGTTTCTGTAATTTAACAATCCACACAGACTGAAGTCTGTATGAAAACCAGCAAACTTTGCTTGCAGGTTTCATGTGGTGTCAGGTTCTCAGCAATGCAATAAAAACATATTCATTAGTGATGTTCTGATTATCATCAGTATCAACAGCCACTCTACATAGATGTCTATGCTAAGTACATATGCCAAATGCCAGTGCACCCATGAGTGTATATTTTTCCTAATGAACCACTGTGAGATGCAGTCAAGAACAGAGCAGAGCAGGCCTAAAACTTGAAATAGAAAAAAAAACTTAATTAGACTACATAAAAGACAATAGAAAAGAAAACCCAAACACCCTGAAACAAAAATGAAAACCTCCCGGAACATTTCTTCTCCTCCCCCCAATTTCCATCCCTTACATGCTCGAACAGTTAACACTCGCACATTACCATCATCCTACTTGCTTAAACCTTCCACAACCCTGGGTTCCCCATCAAAGTCATCATCCCTTAAAAAAACAATCTTCAATCCATCCAGGGAGAGAGGAGTCT
>VXBR01001001.1:0-39907 GCA_013400215.1 Cisticola juncidis | reverse complement strand
TACCTCAGCCTGACCACCTGGCCCCCTCCCCCACCCAGCCTGGTCAGCTGGGCAGGGGAGAAGATGCTCCTCTCGTGAAAGTGGAACCAGAAAGAGGAAGTCCCTCTGGGAGTCCCTGCTTTTAACCCCTTGTGTCCTTAGAGGAGTGTCCAACCCCTCAGTGGTCACCGAAGGTGCCAACATTCAAACCTGACCACTGATTGGTTTGACCTCAGCTTCCTGAAAAATTCATTTCCCCTCAAACCAAGACACTAACCATTAAAAAAGGCAGTCAAAATTATATCTGAAATTTAGACAAATGTTTCAATTAAAACATTTTCTGCCATTTCCTAATCAGTAGACATCCACATACTTGGAAGTGGTAAAAACTCCTGATGCCAGGCAATGTGTTATGTGATCTGTTTCTATGTTGAGCTAATTTGAGTCTATAGTAAGGGAGTTTTGTTCATTTTTTAAAAGGTATTTTTTCATTATTTTAGAGTTCCTTCTGAATACTTCTGACCAATTACTATGCAGTCTGTTCTGAAATTAACATTACATAAATTCAAAAGAGCACAGTTACTATTTCTCTTTTTTTTTTTTTTTCTATTTTTTCAGGCAGATTTTTAAAAACAAATCTTCAAATACATAAGCCAATAATATCTTTATATCTTTGCCCAAAGTGACAAGCTGTCCTTTTCCCTGTACAGATATGAAAAGATGTGGTCTTGCTGCTGGTGATATTTGCTCTGTGGGAAAGGAGCTGAAATAATGTTCTAAATGCAAATAGGGTATAGATGTCTTAGGCCTTTTGAAAATAACTCTGTATTGATTCACTTCAGGAACAAACCCTATAGGACTGATTGAAATTCAGTGTCAGGAAAAGAGGAACCACTGCAGATTTTTTGCACAAATGGCTCAAAGGCTCTAATAAATGTCAGCTGTAGATGGCAGGTAGGGTGAATTACCTGGCAGCTATGTATCATCTCACCCTCAAGCCTTTTCAATTCCATTTCCTGAAGACATTCAATTTATTTCAAAAACTGCCTCTTTCTGTTGTAGGTGAAGATTTTTAAAGTGAGAATTAAATAATTTTTTAACTGAGTCATCATCTAAGCGAGATAAAAAGAGATTGGTAACAGGCGTTTTAGGAAAACTTTGTCAGTGTTAGGGGGTAGATGTTTTTAATGCTTAAATGCAGCCAACAGAGTACATACTTTGACTCCTTGAACTTACTTCTAGTAGAGAAATGAGTTTTTTTAAAAAGACTTACTGTGAACCTCATTGTCTAACTCACCCTTTTAGAGAGTGAACATTGCCTCCAGAGCTTTTTGTGGAAAAGTTAATTTATTTTTGTTAGTATTTAGTATGAAATCATATTGTTTTATTTTTCTGTAGCTAGCCATTTGCTAGTCTGTGTGATTTTCACAGTGTAGACACAGTTAACATCTATTCATAGATAGATATTTCACACCCTCAGGACCTGCACATTTCTGCTCAAGGAGTCATGTATAAAGACTGCTAAATGCAATTGACATAAGATTTAATAGCTATTAATTAAATAAAAGGGTCTGATCCAACTAAAATACTTTTCAGCAATTCAAGCAGTCCACTACCAGGAAGGATCCAGAACCCAGCAGGAAACATATTCTTGGAAGGTGACAACTGTAAGAAGACACATGGTATAATTTCTTTCAGACTGATTTTAAAAAGTTGAGGTTTCCTGCTTCTTTGAGTTAAGTTTGATCAAGAAGATTTTAATATTTTTCATTATCAAATTCAATTTGGGATCTCAGGACTAAGTACACTGTCAGTTCATCCCTGATAGTGATGACTGGTGGAAATTATCCTGTGGGTTGTTACTGACATCTTCCTTGGCCTTGGGAGCAACTGGAAGGCATCTTTTTAACCTGCTTTAGACAAATACCTGTTTGATACAACAATGTTGTGTGCCCATCACTCTCTCATTTGAATCCCCTAGACCTAGCAGATATTAAATTCACTAGATTTCATCCAGATTTTGGCATGGTAGATATGAATGTTACTGTCATATCAACCAGTATTAGAAGCCCATACAAGTTTAGACTACAGGTCAGATGAACAAAGCTTTCATACAGAATTGTTTTCTCCTCACTATGTCTAGTTTCTGTTTACTTAACTGAGATAGGAAAGAATAGTAGTGCATACTAATGTCTATATACATTTTAAGCTACAAAAAATCAGTCCAGTAAGTCTGCACAGTTCCCAAACTGATGTCATAAAACCCACATCAGATTCAACATCACTGAGCAGTTGTAAAGAAAGGGATGAGCACAAGGGTTTAAACATCTTACTGCAAAGACAGCACTACTAACACACTTCACGTTGCCAAATTATAGTTTTAGTAGTCACTTAAAATGCATGTTTACATTAGTAGTAGTAATAAGATACATTCAATATTCAGGCATGGAAATTAGATTTTTTCCTTTAAGAGACAGTTGAGTTCCTTAGAGCAAACTGTGCACAATATTCAGGCTGCTTTAGACTCTGTAACAAATAAAAACTTGATTTAAAAAAAGTATTTCAGTGGAAGGAAGCATCATCCCTAAATCTGGCAATTTTTCCAGGGTCAATAACAGGACCTGCAAGAAGCACTATTGAACAGCAGAAAACAATGAAGCAAGTTGAAAGTCAGCTGTTAAATAATGCAGTCTTTTTTGGATTCCTGGCAAGACAGGCTCTTCTGGTTGTGTATCTCCTTACATTGATGGAATTGCTGAGGATTGCTAAAGATTAGGGAGAAAGAATGTAAAAACCCACCAGTGGAAAAAATCAGAAGACAATTCTGCATTTCAGCCACCGTTTGCAAATCTGCTGTCCCCGGAGAGAATATGGAAACTGTCAAATTTTTCCATGCTTATGGCCCCACTGAGAAGCTGATTTAGAACAGAAGACAATCTCCCTGAACTTTGTAACAATGTTGGGGTACAGAAAGAATTTATATTAATTTTCCAATATATGAAAACCATTGATTGATTAGCAAAAGACAATAAAGCAAATGAAAAATTAAATGCTATTGATAAGAAAGTATGACAGCAGTGTAGATTCAAACCTGGTAAAATCTGGTGCTGATACTTAGGGTAGATTTCAAAGTCATGAGGAAAATCAGTGAATTTTTCTGGAAGAGAAGCAAAACCTCAGGCAATGGAAATTCAGAATTCAAAACAGATTAAAACTGGTATCTAAAATTACAAGAAAAGTGACCTTAGAGTTTAGCTGCAGATTAAAACTCAGAAGTTGTTTCGAGTATGAGAGCAATCCAGTGCTTCCTAAGTGAAGCAGGCCTTCAAACTATTTTAAATTAAAAAGCAGAGTCAAATGTTTCCAATTTAGGAAACTAAAGCAATGATGATGGAATTTATTAATTTTGTCTTTAAGGAAGAGTTATATTGTACTAGGTAGGCATTATTTGCAGTAAAACACTGCACTGAATTGTTTCAAAGCCTGCCTATGCAGGTTTCTCTACTTCCTGGTAGAAATATTCTTTTCATGATTTGTAGATCAGAGTGGCCACTGGTACACTCAAAATCTCCAACCAAAAAATGAAGCAATGCTTATGACTTTCTGATAGGGCACATCTCCCATTTTGAAACAGGAAAGATATCTTTGGACTGAGCCTCAAAACAGCATTGTTCCACCCCTCAACAGACATCAGTCTTGGAGCAGCAGTGTTATTGCTCACAGCTACCTGACAGATGGCCAGCCCCGGAGAGAAGAGGCTGTCTCTTGGTAAAGCGAGGGTAGCTGCAGGACTGAGAAGTGCCCTGGTGGGATTTATCATCAATAACGACCTGGTTGGGTGCTGCCAGATCGTGACTTTGAGAAGCAATAAAAGGATGATTGTAAGAGCGGGCAGTGAATATCCCATTTTGTTCCTATTAGGTAAAATAGGAGAACTTCCCTTTTTGCTGTGAAGCTTACCTGGTAGCTCAGGGCATTCAAAAGGTATTCTAGCTGCTAAGAATTGAATTAGAGGAACAAGGAATGGCTAAAGAGCAGAAGCAATGGCAATTGCTGGTCACTGTTCTGCTTGTGTAGTGATTGCAGAATATCCTGTGGTGGGACAACATTAGTAGGAGGTAATCCAAGCGCAGCATAAAAGCAGGGTACCTAACAGACTTTATAGAAGGTACAATGGCATTCTGGCTAACTACCCTACTTTGTAGAGCACTGGGGTGGTGTAGTTAAAAGGGAAAAGTGACCTTATTCTTGCATACAACGTTTTAATGTGTATGTTCCTATTGCTTTTTGAGAGACAGAGGCTTGTAAATGGAAGAAATATTCAAGAAGAGTAAAGAAAGCTCTAAAGAATGAAGCCACCACCTATCTAATGTAGCAAGTTTGCTGACTAATAACAGTTGATCAGAAAATTATGGCTGGCAGAGGCCATCCACAAACTGTGAGCTGCAGACTGCGAGAACAATTTAAGCAGAAAAATTATAGCACCAAGTACAGACTGTGAAAGAGAGGACAGTACTCCTCTTTACTGCCTTTTCTAACAGAGTACCTGCCTATTTAGCAATTGTTTTTTTAAAGGACCATTGTTATTATCAGAACCTTGCACACTATCCAGTCATGAAGATAAAACATTGGAGATTTGATCTTCTCTGGCAGTCCCCTGACTGGGAGGATTCTCCTTCCTATCCATTTTTTGTGAGCAGTAATTTTGCTTAAAATTCAACACACACATACCAAAGCTTTATTAAAATGTCTCTGTCTGAGCACAGCATCAAAAAGCTGCAAAATATAAGGCTGACAAAAGAAAAAGATCCTTATATGAGACAGTGACAGTAATTGTCAGGTTTAACAAGGATGAAGGGTTGCATATAATATTTTTCATGTCTATTTTGCAAAGAAAGTCATAATCTGTGCAGGTTTTGTTGTATAATTCTGAAGAAATAAGCTCATTTTTATAACTCGGTGATCACGACATTTATTTATTTTTCTAAGTTCTTAAGAGAGTTCTCAGAATCATTTTTTTTGTTTCCCTTACAATATAAATTAAATGCTTCTGATGTACAGTGTTCTCTGATTTTAAAAAGAATGATTTGTTCTTGTATAACTTCATTTTCATATTACAGATTTTGTCACAAGTGTGATGTTTCCATATTTGGATACATGCTCTAGTTCAGGAAAGACAACAGTAAACATGCCAGCTGTTGCTTTCTGATATTCTTGTATTTGTTTTCTGTCAGAGTTACCATCTTCCAGAGGTTTACCCCCACCATAGGAAAGTAGACTAAATGCAGTAATATTCGGAAAAATCTCTTATGTAGGAGAGAGGCTTGCTTATGATGTATCAAATATTTAAAAAATGAAACTACTTTGCTAAACAAAGACAGTGCCATTGTATTTCAATGAGAAAAACAAACAACAAACAAACAAACAACCCCCCCCACCCCTGTTATTTGGACTAATGGCAAGTGTAAAACTGCTTCAAAGCAAGGAATTTTTATTGCAGAAATTGTAGTTTTTGTTTATTTTAAAGGTAGGAGTAGGTTTTCCTACCCTTGATGACATTCAATAGCACCAAATACCGTGATCTTCTCTGTATTGTTTACCTTGACTGTTCCAGTGCTCTCTGTGTGTTCACAGGAACAAGGACACAAGAGCAGTTGACGCCAGGTTTTCATCCCTGCTTGTTCGCCCGGTAGCTTGTAGCAGCAGGCAGAGGGACGGCTGTTTTGCCAAAGTTTCCATTTTTAAGTGTCTGTCTTGTGGTGGTAAATTGATGACACACGCACAAATGTTTTTGAAGACATGAAAGGCTTGTGATTCTAAAGATTTCTTCTGATTATTTTTTCCCTTTCATAGGAACTACTTGCCATCTGAAAAGCAGAAACTTCTGTGAGCAGTTCAGTTGCAGCACCTGAAAAATGAGGCATATGCAGCACCAGGTGGGCTAGACAGTTTCTTAGTTAGCTGTTTCATCTGTTGGTCATTGGCCTGACTTGATATACTTACTGTATCTGCTATTCCTTACCCTTTACTGTCTGCATTTTCATATTTTTACTAACCTTATTGAAATTCTCCTTTTCTAAACAGGTCAAACCATATGTTACAAATCAAAAGAAATCCATTCTTCATGTATCAGTTATATTTACAAATATCTGATACAGGCATTTCTTTTAAGTGACTTGAATATGAAACAATGCAGCCTTGTGCTGAAATGAGTTTAATGAATCTCAGTAACAGCAATTCAACTTTTCTCAAGAAATTAAAATACATCAGTTCTCAATTTTTTTCTCCTACATATTTTGAATATTTGCTGTCAAAGCACATACCCGTAAGTCAAAAAACTGGTTAAATGCCAACACTTAATACTGCCTGTGAATTTGACAAGTCTAGTGTTTATTACAATCTTGACATCCTTGGACAATGAAAAATAAAGGAATGTGTGGTTGACTGGTAAAGCACAAAATGTGGAATACATAAACCTCCAAATTCACAGACATTTATATCATGATTTCAATACCAGTAGATTCAACCAGAAAGTAAATTGTATCAAGGGAGCTGGAAAAGAAATAAGGGTTTTTTTAACATTTTTCTAAATGTTTTGTGATCTTAACATGGACTTTCAGGAATAGTTACCTTCTAACACTGGAAAAGAACTTTACTGGAGAAAAGATATCCTATTCTTTCTCTAACAACATAGCTTGTCTGCTTTGTACTTAATATAAAACCAGTCTGAACATATAGAAGCAACTTTCCCTGAAAGAATTTCAGACCAGACTGTAAAAACCTTCTTTTCTAAAAACATTTTTTAACTACAAAAAAATAATGATAACATAAATTTAGATAATTTTTAGGAATATATTGCAAATGGCATTTGGCATTTGTTTTCTTAGGTGTATGTTTTTCAAGTTTGTGAACCTATTAAATAGAAGTACAGAATTTAGTATCTTTTTATATTTAAAACCTATAAAGTTATGCCATATTATATCAATTTCTTCATTCACTTTGCACAGCATCTTTTTTGAGCATCAGACCCAAAATATATGAGTATTATATTATAGTATTAATTTACCTGGGTATAATCTATATTGTATATTTAAGTCAGTAAATTTTTGTTTCTCTTTATTTCACTGAGTTATATCATCATTAAATTGATATAATGTAGCAGTGAATATGGCTCAGAGATTATGCAGAGTTTATTGTGACTTTATGCCAGATAAAAATAAGAGATTCAAAACATTTATATTCAGAAGAAAGCAGCTTAACACAGATAAAATGAAACTCAGCAACTTCTGTAAGAAAGCATTTCTTCCTTTCAAAAATGCCAAAGTAAATTACACTTAATTAATCAAACTTTGAGTGATTTCCAATTAGTTTCCTACAGTTCTTCTATGACAGCTCTTTCCATTATTACAGTGTGAAAACAATAAGCAAAAGAGAATGACAATACATAATAACCAGGAGAAATTCAAACATTATAACTTAATGAAACACTCTTTTTCATGCTCTGGTTGTGTACTTATAAGTTAAAAAAAAAAGTTTGTAAAGTCCATAATTAGGTTTGCATCCACAATCCAAGTAACATCACCAGTGCAAGGACTGTCTTACATGGTGCCACAGAGGAGTCCTTTGCATCTGTGACTTATTATAGGATGGGAAAGATAAAACACTTTTCATTTCTCTCTAACAAAAATCTTAATTTCAATGTGCTCCAATTTCCTTAAACAAAAATAACTCCAGGGTGGAATTCTCTTCTTGTTCTTGTTCATCCTTGTCTTGCTGTTAAAGACAAGTGGAATCATATAAATTGACCCTCAATGTTTTCTTTTCTATCTAAACCAAGATATGTAATCTGAGAAAACAAAACAAGACAGGAAATAAAAATATAACTCATAAGTCAGTAATTCCATAAACCATAGCTAAGCTGAGAAAGATAAAGAGATGTTTAATATCAGCCCCATTCTTCCTACTGAATAAATTGAATTTGTAGTTATTATTTGTAGGATGTCAGCTCTGCCAATGTAGAAGAAATATTTCCAGAAAGGAGAACTATAATTTCTTTCTTTGTGTCAAATGTTATTGGTGTCTCCCACACAAGCAGATCATTGATGCACTCATTCTCAATTGCATCTCCCTGACTATGAGATTTCTCTGTAGATATTTTCACAAGTGCTCCAGCAAATGACAAGGAGAAATCTATTTATTTATTTAAAATAGTATTTTTTTCCTGTTATAATTTCCTGCATTTATTTCTTATTTTTCTAAAAGATAAGCCAAAGTAACTCTCTGTGGTTCTGACCTGCTTTTCTCTGCTTTTGTTCTTAAAAAAAAAATAAAATTATATTATCTTGCATATAGCCTGTTTGCAGAGTATTTCTGAATCTCAGTGCTTAAATATTGCATTAGTAACCTTTAACTGTTTTTAACAGTAGCATCCTTTGCACTATTGTTCTGGTTCCTGTGTTAGAACAGTTAATTACTATATGGACTTCACATGTGCTTGCAACCAACTCAACTAAAAGTAGCATCTGGAAATTCAGCTTTATTTTTTACTTCATTCCTTTTACAGGGAATATTTTATATCACACCCTTATGTGCTGGCAACTTCCAAATCTCTGTGTCATTGACAGCTGCTACGTCTAGGGAGGAGGATGCTGAAAAAAAGTGCATTTTAAGATATGCACAACTTCTTTAGTAAGCACAGCTGCTTGCTGAACAGCATCTTTTCAGGGAGCTGAATAGAAGAAGATGGAAAATTAGTTGGGGGAAAATGGACAAGAGAAGGCATGTGGTGGAAACTCATGGTTTCCAGAGAAAACACTTAAAAAAGAGTGAAGAGCTGGTAACAATTCTAGCAAGTTTCTCAGATAGCTAGTAACACAATAATATTTATCTGCTGCTTTTCCCTCCATTTTCTGTCATCTCTCTACTCAAGGATAAACATCAAAACCACAGACATTGAAGTAGTCTAAAACTTTTAGTACTGGAATTTTCCAAAATTTTCATCTCAGCTTAGGATGGAACAACTTAGGTTGTTCTCCCCGAAGAACAAAAATGCTTTACAGTCACACTGAACAGGCAGACACAGATACAAGAGTAACAGCATATCCCTCTTGAAAGCTAAGGAGCCCTTTCATACAGGACATAGAGCAGGTACGGTGAGAGGCAGGAATATGAGCAAGTTGAATCTACAAAAATAATCTGATATCTTCAGTGAAAAAAAAGTATTATTTATAGACTAATAATCTTTGACCATTGTAAAATACACATTCAAGGAGAACACCATTCAGTCGCCAAGCTAAAAATCATAGAAGTCATAGTGACAGAATTTTATTATAAAAATTGTTTGCACTCCAGTGAAGTGATTGTTGCAAGGCTGAGGTAGTTCTGTACATTATTTTTTCCTGCCTGGAAAGGCTAAGAACATATCTAAAAATCATAGGTTTAAACTCGTAATAAGAATTATGATCAGTCTCACAGGAGAACTCCTGTAAAGAAACAGGATTTCTTCAGAATTTGGGTGAGCCACTCTTCACACTTTGCACTGGAGATTTTAGGTGCAAATTGTAGTCAGAAAGCAGTGAGATCAATCTTTCCAATGGTTGCAAGCTGGGAGGAAAATTGTGTGTCTCTTTTCTCAAGTAAAAATTGATAGACAAGAGGAAATGGCCTGAACTGACTGCATGGAAGTTACGTCTGGATATCAGGAAAATTTTCAATACTGAAACAGTCAGAGCATTGGAACAATCTGCCCAGAGAAGTGATTGAGTCACCATCCCTGGAGGTATTTAAAAGATGTGTAGGTCAACTTGGGGCCATGGTCTAGTGGTATTTTTAGCAGTCGTAAGTTTATGCTTGAACTTGATCTTTAAGGTCTTTTCCAACTGAAAAGATTTTCTAGTTTCTACTCTGATGCTGCCACTGGTGCTCTCATGTGAGTGGGTGGGGAACTTCTCAGGCAGAACACAGAACAGAGTGATCTGAAGTTTCACCTTACATCTTCAAATCTGACACTGAGGTATTATTTCATCCAACAGACAAAATCACAGAAACAGCTTGGAGATGAAGTCAAGAACTAGTAAGGGTCTATATTTCATTTTTAACACAAAATGAGCAAGACTTATACAATACAGGACATAAAAGTGTCATCTCTGGCAAAGGGCATCTATGAATAACAGTTGCCTTCCTTCAGACCCACCTACTCCTGGTAGTATTCTCTATGAAAATATTTATCTTGAGTTAACCTAATGATGTTACCCTTCTGTTTCATACTTAGCAATGAGCTTGCAAGGGGTGTTTAAACTACATCTCAATGCTCACAACATTTGACTACTGTCAGGAGTTAAAGACCTTTACAATTAACAGAAAATTTCTCCTTTCCCCTGGAGCTCAGGTATTTGAAGTTTTCCCAGGGCTGCTTTTTGGGCCTCCTAGATTACCTGCAGTCATCTTAAACAGGATTACAAGTTGATATTATCATGAGACCTGTTTAGTCGGATATTCTTTCTCCCCTCTCCTTATCATCAGGTCCAAGAAGTTGGGAAATCCCTTTCATAAACTACCTTTATTATGTGAAACTATTAAAAAAAGGTATTTTTGAACCCATTGGCTCACATCTATTAATGAAAATGTAAATTGTTTTAAAAACATAAGCCTGAGAACTCTTTTTATATGTAGAGTTTTTAGCAAACATACTGTAACACAAGATTTTACCCCTGTATTCTGAAAAGAAAACAACTGACCTTTATGCAAGTGTCTGCTGGAAAGCAAACTGATTTGGAAAAGTATGATTTTGCAGTCTTCCCAGCTGCCACTGGTCAAGGATGTGCTGAGAAATGTTTTTTCAGTAAAAAACCTGACAACTTCAGGAATTATTTCATTCCCTGAGATCTATAACCACAAAACTGAACACAGTCTATGCATGTCCTATGACAAGTGGCTGGGGCTGCTGGGGTTGTTTAGCTTGGAGAAAAGAAGGCTCAGGGGTGACCTTATCACTCTCTAAAACAACCTGAAAGAAGGTTGCAACCAGGGGGCTGGCATCTTCTTCCAGGCAACCAGTGACAGGACAAGAGGATATGGCCTCAAGTTGTGCCAGGGGAGGTTTAGATTTAATAATCTGAAAAAATTCTTCACCAAAAGGGTTATTGGAAGCATTGGAAGAGGTTACTCTGGGAAATTGTTGACTCACTATCCCTGGAGATGTTTAAGGAAAGACTGGACATGACACTAAGTGCCATGGTCTAATTGACATGGTGTTCCAGTCAGAAGTTGCATTCAATTATCCTAGAGTTTCTTTCCAACCTAATTAGTTCTGTGATTCTGTGAAACAGATCAAATATAATTCCTCAGAAAAATTTAAGAAGCATAAAATACCACTAAACATCTGATCCTCTGGAATTTCTAGAAGCCATCGTGGAAAGAGTAGTGACCATAAAAGGGACACTGTAAGCACCATCAGTCTGAGGAGTTCCTGTAGCTAGTGCTCCAAAGCCAGCAGTCATGTATGGTTTTCAGGGATGGACATACAAGATTCAGCTCAGTTTACATTTTTACATTTTGAATCTGTTTGAATGGCACAATAGATCTGACAATGTAAACCAGATCTGAACACTCAAGATTCAGCATGGATTGGACCTAATTATCAAAAGGATTTGGAATCCTACAAGCTGGCCAAATTTAGAGTCCTAGGAACATGAAGTCCTAGACATCACCCTCAGTGTGTGTTTAGTAGGGGGTGGTTTATCATTCAGCTAAAAATCCTGTTGAGTTCTCTATCTGACTCGGGAGGCAGACCCTATAATTCCATTGCAGTTTAATCATGTCAAGAAAAACAAAACAAAAAAATCAGAATATTTAGCAATAATCTTTCTAAAGGAAAACTGTTAGAAGACCTTAAATACTGGGAAATCTCCTTGAAATTCAGACCATTAAGCATGGAAAGAATACTTTAAATAATTTTAATCAGATCTAGAACTATCATGTAGAGGATTTAGAGCTCAAATACTAGGTCGCTGTATGGTGAGAAACAAAGGATCCAAAGCGTCTTTTCACAGGTCTGGAGTCTAAAATGTGCCTCTCCAAAAATTAAAACTCTGGATAGGAATTGAACTATTGAATATTTTTGACATACCAACCAAGATGTAGATGATGCAAAGGAGGAAGAAGAGGAGAAAAAAAGAAAGATAATAGATTTGGAACAATATGCTAGTCTGTACTTAGCAGATAATAATGTCAGAAACACTTTAAAAAGAAATCTTCAAAAAGTGAAGTTATTTTTGTTCTGTCCCTCTTTTAGAAAGCACCTAATTCTTTCAATTAATTGGATTGAATGACAGTTGTAAACTAATGAGCTACAGATGTCCAACTCTATAAGCTGCAGTCAGGAAAACATGGTTTATTTATCAGCTCTTTACAAGGGAAAAGAAAACCCAAAAACTTTTTATCTCTTCTTTTTATTTGTGTTTAGCTCCTTTAAAGTTTTCAAAAATCTTTAGCTCCATCTTCAGAGCAGTAATGTGTCTGCAGCTTCAAAGCAGAGGCGTTGGAATCTGTTAAACACATCACAGTGCACTGGAAAGTAACACTGCACAAATACTTTGAAATAAGGTTGAAAACAAGAGAGAATTTAAACCAAGGGTGAAGCAGGAAACTTTAAAGTACAACATGTACCATAATTATTCCTGATGGCAAAAGTTACTTGTGCTAAATTGATTTTAGTAGCTCTTTTATAACCTAAACATATATTTTACTAAATACTTGGCTGAGCAAGGGTATGTTTTACTAACATGCACTTAAAAGATCACTGGAAAACTCTTGGCTGGGTTAGAGGGAAGGAGTAGGAAATGCAGTAAAAAATACTGATGTATTTAACTCAGTAAACTTTTGGGCACCGTGCTGAGGGACTTAAACTGCTGCTGAAAGTTGACATTCAGCTATTGATAGCAGAGGCTGAATACTTAATATCCTATCATGTTTGAAAATAGGACAGCCATCTTTTGACAGAGTTAATGGGCCTGTTAGCTTCATGACAGCTGTATTTTAGAGTGGTAAGGCTAAGGAAGTCAGAAGACAACAGAATAAACTAATTCTCAACTGATATTATGATTGCTTTAAATGTCAGTACTTTAAAGGCATTTTATCACTTGGAAGTGCCAGTATGCTTTTAGCAATGGTATCCACTCCCACCAGTGCAGTTTCTGTCTGAGATGAGGTAGGGATATGACCTGCGCTGTTGAGAACTTTGCATCTCCCTGAACTGCCAGTAAGTTTATTTGGTTTATCACTGTTTCATTTACTGGCGTTTTCAGCATCTCCTTCATGCAAAGAACTCTTACAGCTCAGTAACTTGTTTGAGATCTAGTTTTACTGTAACCACATAGGTGCTGAAGAGCAGATTTAAATCCTTACAGGCTTGATGTAAACATACACATTCAGTTGAATATGCTTGAAGCCCAACTTTAATAAAACAGACTTCCTCTTCTCAAATTCAGCAAAGCATTGCATACTGTAATTAAAATGCCATTTATATTAAGAATGTTAATGTTTGCATTGTTTGGCTTTTTTTTAAGGCTAATAAAGGAAATTTAAGTTTTAATAATAGTTAGGAGAATAGCACCTAAGACAATTCAAATTAAACTGGACACATTAAGTTCAAGACAAGTGTCCCAAAGAAACCCTTACTAATTGCCAATTGTCCTCCATTCTGCAAAATATAATCCTTCCAGCCTGGGGAGATACTTGTTGCCCTGGAATTCGTTTGTTATCTCTTCGTCTCTCCCCCAAAGTCAGGCTGTAAAAAGAATAGCTTTAACACTTATGAACTTGCCCTTGCTCCCATTGATTCAGGGTTATGCAAAGAATAGTTGGACTGGTTCAGTCAAACATTAAAAGGTGTTAAAACCATAACAAGTTTCTGAGTTACCTAATAAAATCTGCTCCTGACATGGCTGTTTCTGCTCTTTTTCTTAATGGGTCAAAACCAGCATGTTGACCTCAGCTGGTACTTTCTTCTTTACCTGTCAAAGCCAAGTCTGCCTGATGATGGAATGACAAATAAAGAACTCAATCTATTACCAAATAAATAGTTAAAATAGAAAGTAGAGAAGGACTGTGTATGGTGTATCAAAGCAGCAGCAGCTCTGGTACCTCAAGTTTCTCTCTTTGTAGATGCTGGATTGTGACAGGTACTGTAGGGACTACAATAACTCCTCCCTAAAAGTAAGCAGTACCCCAACAATGAAAAAAGGCAGCAAACACATGTGTGGGCGTTCTCCACTAGTTAGTAAAAAGATTTTTCCTGAAAACATTCCAAGTAATCTTCTCTGCCAGTTATTCAGGAAACTGAAGGGTCTTAAGCAGAAGCTTGAAGGTCACTTTTCACAGCCCTAAGGGACAAAATGTGAATGGGAAATACAGCTGTTCTCGCAGTCTTACACTAACATGTTGAAGAAGCACAACCTCTAAGGAAAATACAAATTCATATGACAGAAGATCTGGCGAAATTGGGAAGTTGAAAAACAGCCTTCAGACAATTCCTTGCCCTGAAGCTGAAGTCAAACCATATATTTTCCTGGCCAGCAGAGAGAGCTTTTCCCAGCAACTACCCATTCTCATCTCCAGCTAAGACCCTCCACTCTGTACTCTAACTTAATGTGTGGCTCTTCAAACATGTTAAAATCCTGAAATTAAACAACTCTTCCCATATGTAAAGTGAAGTAAAAAAAGAGTGATTGAAACAAGGGTCAAATAATTTACATTCTGTGTACATAGGTGTGATAGTCTTAACTAGATTTTGTAGTTGGATTTCTTAGTCTTGTGTAAAGCTTTTTCTTAGTAATTGTCAGTCATTGTTTCTACTTTGTGTTTATTTTCAAAAATATTCTTTCTAGAAAAAATTCAGTGTTTTCTAGTTCCTAATCTGGTTTTGATTAATATGAACTGCCAATCTGATTGTGTTAGCATATTGATGTAAAGCAAATGGGACACACAAGTTAGAACTTGCAGCTTGATGGCTGATCAGCATTAACAGATAAACTTATGGATGTAGTAATTCTGCTGGGATCTAGTCCATGCCCAGTGCATGTTGTCTGCTTATACTCTTCCAAGAAGTATTGGAATTTCATGTCAGAAATATCATATGGATGGCTGAAATAAGACAGTTATATTAAATAGCTGTATATAATAATGTTAACATTTTGCTGACTAGTGGATTTTGGTTGGGAGAAACATTCAATAAATATTTGAGAAAAATGAGAATGTAAATAATGGGGTTAAAATTGCTAAAGAAATTGCTTGTCTAGGATAAACACTGCTAAATATAGCATGCCCGGAGTTGGACTCAGTGACCCTTCAAGCTCTACATTATGGCTCCATGATTCTATGACTCTGCAAACTCAGGCACAATCAGGCTAATTGAGCCACTCTTTTTTATTTTTCCTCCTAGATAACAAATTAAAATAGGGAGCTGGAACTTCATGGTACCACCTCTCCATATCCTGTGCAATGAGCCAGTCTGCAAGCTGTCTTCTAGAGAGTTGTTTTCATGTGGCCTCAAATCTTCCCCATTGCAATAGCCTACCTTCTCTAGTACCTCAGATGCATGGCACACAAGCGAAGTCACAAAAAAGGAAAAGCAGTGACTCACTCTCCTGCTGAATTTCACCACGTGTAGGGTCCTGCAAATCTGCAGTCTTTCAACACAGACACTCTGAATTTGAAAATTAGCCCCAAGATCTGTAGTTCCACTGTCACAGACTATACTGATGATGCAGTTTGGTACAACAGCTTGATAATATAGTTTTGAGGAGTGTAGAAAATGCTTGCCACTATTAGAAAACATCAAAATACAAATATTTGTATCCTTCACCCCCTTGATATTCCAGGATAAAAGCAAAATAAAACATAAACCTTCAAAGGGTTATTTCTGATTTGTACCACCACAAGTTCATTTTAACTTGCATATCAGACAGTATTTGGTCTCTGTCAGTCTGACTACTTTGAACAGGAGATGTAAATCACTATCTTCACCCATGGAACAGAGGAAACAGAAATCAAAAGATATTAATCAATCTCAGAAACTTCATGTTGGAAATCACTCTAATAAACAGGAATGCAATATTGGGTTAGTAGAAGAGAGATTCTCTATTTAGCAAGGCATGTTGCCTTTCATTAAAATCCTTTTAGAAAGTATGTCCTAAATCACTTGTTCAAGGTCACTATGACAGTGTTCTGTGTGTAAATAATGCATTTAACTCATAAAATATTGTCCATACTATGCACTAGAGGGGGACATTATTTACCATCAACAAGTGAGAATAAGCTAATTCCACACACACAGCTCTAGTGTCCATTTCCCTGAATGGAGCTGCAAGCACTCTATGGATTAAATGGTAAAAATAAATAGAAGTTAGAATGTGTGTAGTTTTACCTATGCTGCACATCTACATATCATAATATGTATGTATAGAAAACTTTTCTCCCTTTTTTTCCCTCTGGCAAGGACATGAAAATAGGTGTTTTTACTAAGGTTCTCAGAACCAGCTTGTTCTACTGAGAAGCAGAATTTGCAGCATGTGCATAATTGCTCTCTACCTTGCTGAATTTGTCTTCAGAGATTTCACAAACCTCAGCTTACTTGTAAGTGTGGAATTCCTTTTGTTGTTTCCCCTTGTTCTTACACTGTACCATGCATCATTCCATTAGTCCACAGCTTAGTGCTCATCATTCTTTTTGTGCCTAATAATGTTTACTAAGGTTTTAACAGCATTCCTGCACACAATAACTGTAGCTAATAGATGAAAAACACAGCCATTTCAGTGCAAAACAATTAGCTTACATATCCTTGAGACACTGCTTGTGTTATAAAATGCAAGTTAAGAAGGAAGAAACCATGCATGTTAATTGGAAATAAACAAAAAATACATTACTGGCATGTATTCGGATGCAGCAAAATATAGCTCTTAAGCACTTCAATTAATAGGTTCACTTCATAGGGAATATTTGAGTGCTTTATAGTCCTGCTTTAGAGGTCTGCATAAATGATTCTGATCATCACACACAACTCAGGATATGCTTGTGGTACCCAAGAGACTGACAGAATACATACATATCTCTTTCTTCCTCGTTGTACCCAAGCTTCCTAGAACATCATGGTTCTCTGCATCCATGCAGGCAGTCCTCTAAGGAAAACGAAAAAGAATATGTGGCTGGGCATACCTGGCATCACCAGGAGTTTCCCAGTACCAAGCTTTCTTTGAAGTCTAATAAAAAAACATTTAAGAAGGGTCAAAGCTTGTTTCTGCAGAAATACAGAACAAATACAGGAAGCAAAAAGTCATTTGTGTGGCCAGAAATTGCTGCCTGTGAATCCAGAGGAGGCTGGAAGCATGACAAACTGCTGCCACCTGCTGCTGGTTCATTTTCAGCCACTGAAGCTCCAGCAACCCAAATTCTCAGCAGCCAGCAGAAATTGCAGATCATCTCTTTCTTTAGGGGAAAAGGGAAAAAACAACCTGCTATATTTATCCCAAGAGTAGGAAAGCACTGATTAGACTGAGGGCACCAGTACCAATGCAGTGGTTGCTAGCATTCAGTACCTTGGCTTTTCTACCCTGCAATTGCCACTCTGTCAGTAACTTAAATGTGTGACCTTGAGAAACCAAATTAAGCTTTTTAAAGTTATTTTCCAAACAGTAAAAGGGAAATAAAACACCCGAGGTTCTTTCAAGAGTTTCTAAAGGTGATGAATATATTCATGTGGCTGTTTAGGAGTGTGCTTTTTATTAATATCTTTATATCTTAATTATTTCAGAAAGCTATTTTAATAAAGCTCCCATTGTAATAAAAAATTCAAGCTTTATTGATAAGCAAGAATTGATTTTGAACTGCAAGGCAGTTAGTCTGTATATATAATAGGGAAAAAGGAGAACAGCCTGGATTAACAGGGCAAGGTTAGATAATACAATGCTTTTGTAAAGGTTTACATCCCTGCATTGTACATGGCTCTGTGCAGTTGCCAGTGAAATCATGAAGGAAATGACACGACATAACTGGAGACCTGCTTTTTAAATATGTCAGCAAACGCTGAATTTCAAATCAAACTTAGAGCTCAAGTTACCATTCTCCAAGTTTACTAATAACCCAATTCAGGAAGCCTCACAGTCTACTGGAGGCAATGAGTATAATATATGCTAGCCAGCTAACTAAGAGCTCTGACTATTTTTGCTACCTGTAAGGATCACATTTTTTGAAGGAAATCCCAGGCTGCTGGTGACACTGTAATGCAAACTGTCCTGATATCCCTGCCAAGTGTAGAAGAGTGAGCCACAGAGCTGGAACTACCAGCAGGTGATTTTCTGTGATCAAGATGAGTGCCTCCATGTGGTGGACTTTGATGGCCCTGGGTGAAGATGAAGGGGACTGGTTCCCAAGCTGGCAGCTGTCTCAGCAACAGGAGCAAAATCCTGGAGCTCTCAATGCTGGGGATGTCTTGGAGCCTGATCATAAAATCATTAAGTTTGAAATATACTTTCTAGCATCATAGAGTCAAGCCATTAACTCAGCACCACTACATTCACCACTAAATCATATCCCTGGATGTCACATCCACATGTATTTTGAACATTTCTAGGAATGGTGACTCTATCACTTCCCTGAGTAGTCTGTTCCATTGCCTAACCACCACTGCAGAGAAGAAATTTTTCCTAGTACCTAATCTAAACCTGTCGTGGTGCAACTTGACACCATTTCCATCTTGTATTGAGGGGCCCAAAACTGAACACATTGGTATTGAGTCCAGCTGGGATGAAGTTAATTCTCCCCACAGAAGTCCTCACAATGCTCTGCTTGGCACTGATATCTATAAAGGTGTTGATGACTCACCAGTGTTTTGGGTACTGCTGAGCAGGGCTGGCACAGCATCAGCGAAGTCTCCCAAACATCTCTGCTTCAGGAAGTGGCTAATTCATCAGAGATTCATCACTTGCTGATGGGAATTAGAGAATAATCTCTAGTTCCTTCTGTAGCTTGCACACATGCAACTTTCCAGTTTTGCTTTAGGAAACTACCTACTATATGGACCTACAAAATTTTTACCATCACATTTTATTCTCCTGTCTTGCTGAGGAAGGGGAGTGTTAGAGTACCTTGGTGGACACCTGGTGTCCAAAATCAACTCATTGCAACAGTATTTGAGGTGTGGTTTCCCCTGTGCTGAGTACAGGATGCCCTGGTCCTGGCCTCACTATATCTGATACAGACCAGGATGCCACTGGCCTACTTGGTCAACTGAGCATATGCTGGCTCATGTTCAGCTGGATATCAACAACACCCCAGATCCTTTTCTTCTGGGCAGCTTTACATCTACTATTCCCAAAGCCTGGAGCAATGCATGGGGTTGTTGTGACCCAAGGGCAAGACCCAACACTGACTTTGTTGAATCTCACACCATTGGCCTCAGCCGATCAACCCAGCCTGTCCAGATACATCTGCAGAGCCTTCCTACCCTACAGCAGATCAACCTTTCCTTACAGCTTGGTATATTCTTCAAGCTTACCGAGGGTACACTTGATCCTCTTGTCCAGATCATTGATAAAGATATTAAAAAGGACTGGACTCTGGAGAACATCACTTGTGACCTGCCAACACGTGGATTTAATTCCATTCACAACCACCGTCTGGACACCTCCCTCCAGACAGTATTTGCCCAGGGAACAGCACACCCCTCCAAGCCATGAGCATCTTGAACACTCAGGCTTTTATTTAGTTATTTTTCTGAAGGCTGTGAATGCTCACTACAAGGCGAGTGTTCTTCTGATCTAAAAAAGACCAAAATAAATACAAAGTATAATAACTTTATTTAAACATTGTCTATATATTTTTCATCTTTATTTGAAACCCAAATATTTCTAAGGTCAGGACCATTGGAAGATGCTCATATATATGTCTGTTATACATAAAACAAGCTGCAGACACAAGATATTCTGTGACTGGTTATGTGTGTGATTTCTGTATTGGTTTAGGCAAATGGGCAAATTTGGAGCATACAAAGTGAGGACTCAGTGGCACTGAAAAAAGCACCCTGGGGATAAACTGTCCATTAGTAATGTGCAATGTGCAGCTACTTCAGGGAGCTGCAGAGTTTCTTATTTCCCTTTTCTACATCAAAAAACAAGGCATGTGCCTCTGTTGCTCCTTTCATTACTTCAATTCTCAGATACTCAGATACAAAATTGTATTTGAATGGTGATATTGCTCCCATGTGTTTTTTGTTTCACCGTAATCAAAAGGAATACATGGAGGTTGCTGTCTGTGATAAGATTATCTCGGAGACTCTTGGCTTTTCAGATCAAAATTAACTTCAGGAAATCCCAGGGACATTAATGCTGTAGCATCAAACTGTGATACTGTTCAAGGATGAGTCATAAATTTCTCAGCATGAAAAATTCTGCTGTAAATGACTTCTTCTTACTTCCTTAAAAAATATATAAGTTTATTTTGAGAAAAAAACAAAACATGTGCTTCTTCTTTCTGCTGTGAGAGAAGGGAAATTCATCCCCTATGTACAAACAAGTGACAGAAGTGCATCTTTATTGTCAGTCAGGAAAGTTTCCATTAGTCAGCTCAGTACAAGATAGAAATTTTATCTTTATTTGAAGAATGGCTGGGGTATGAAAAATTCTTGATGCCAGTTTTAATAAGTTTTTGTTATCTATCTTTGTTGGCCTTACTGTAAAACAAAAACCTTCTCCAAGATCTCATTAATACAGAGGTTTTTAAATTAAGAAAAGGTTATTAATTTTCAATGTTTGAATGCACACCAAAGTATTTTTGTTTTCAGCTTGGAGCGCAAACACAAAAAATGAGAGAGGTTTCTTCTGTTTACTGGAGTAAGGCATTGCCACTCTGTGCTGTCAGCCACCTTCCTTACCTTGAATTCCTTAACTTAATTTTTCAGTACTTGTGTTTATGCAAGAAAGAGACATGCCTGCATCACTTTGCCCATAAATGCCTCTGCACACTAAATAAATACTCAAGACTTCCTGGTTAATCTGTGAAATGTTCTAAGGCCTGTTCATGTGATACTTTCACCTCAGCTGAATATTAAAAACCACCAGAAATTCTGAGAAAATATACTGCTATGAGATTTTCATGGAAACTGGTCACTGCATACCCAAATGACTTGTAGAGCACTGAGCTAAGCCAATAAGATATCTCTAGTTTCCAGTTTCTAGTTTGTAATCCTATCATGGTAAAGTTAGAGTAGTTCATGTCCTTACCCTGTAGGTCCATAGCAGAACATACTTGCCTGCTCCCTCTGGAGCTGGAAATGGTATTTTCTAGGAGGGAGGTATAAACATACCAATTGTTGGAAATTGTGCTGGGTCTCATTTCTTATTTTTCCTTTCTTCTTTCCACAAATCTTACTGATAATGTTGTAATACAGATTTTTCCATTTCTGTTCCCATTACAAAGTTATATAATGATCCCAGTTCATGAGAGGAGCAACAGAACGGGATGCAGAATTGATGTTAGACTGGGCTACTACAGGAAAGGTGAAGATCTCTGGGCAGTTGCTGATAGGTCGATAAATTGGAGTAGATCAGGTATCGCCTCCTTTGGTTCAAATCCTATCACAATGCATTACCACACCATCAGTCACTGAGGTTGAATGGCACATCTGGAAATGGTCTAGTCAACCCCTCCACTCAAAGTGGGTTCACAAGAGCAGGTTGCTCAGGGCCATGTCCACTTGGGTTTGGAACATCCTGAAGGATGGAAGACAGTTTTTTCAGTGTTGAACCACCCACACAGCAAGTGTTTAGATTTTTTTCCTTATGCTTAAGTTGCAATTTTTGTAATTAATTTTGTGCTAATTGTTTCTCTTTTCCTGTATCTGATTCTGTCTAGTTTCATCCTTTTTTACCACTCCCTGCATCAAATTCCAGCTGACTCTGCCTTTTTTCATACAACATATTTTCAGTACCTTAATCATCTTTCTGACCCTTTCTCAACTTTCTCCAGTGCATCCATGTCTTCTTTGCGCTGGACACAGACACCAGATGTGTCTCACTGGTGCTATGTAGAAGGGGAGACTCACCTCTCTCGACCTGCTGGCTGTGGAAACTGACAGTGGTCAGAAAATAGATTTTCAGGCTTTGGGCACTAGCTTGAGCCTGTGGGAAAGCCAAGTACACAACTCTCCTACTCTGGCCTGCGAAATCATAAGGAGGAATTCAAACAATCCTTGTAGATATCCCACTTCTGACACTTGGTGTTTTTCTGACTTGTTTACTGGCAAAGATATTTGCAAAAGGTGTAGGCTCTAAATGACCAATCATATTCATTGTACCGAAGTGCTGTATAAAAGGATGTGTCTTTTAATAAATTTTCTCTATATGCCCTCCAAAGAAGATTGGAGTTCTGTACTGTTATTCCTGACGTCCTGAATTGTAAAGATAACTGGCAACAATTTTCCTATCACAGACCAGGGTGCTATTGAAACCCTTCACACCAAAGGGAGAATTGCTTGTTCACATTTAACTTTGTGTCCACCAGGACACTCAGGTCTTCTCCTGCCAAGCTGCTTTTCAGTCACTCTGGACAAATATGTACTGTTGCACAAGGTCGTTCCTTCAGGAATAGGACTGGGCATTTTCTTTTACTGAATTTCATGAGGCTTCTCTCAGCCCATTTCTGCAGACTGTCAGTGTTCCTCTGAGTCGCCATAAAACCATGTAATTCATCAGTCACTACACCAAAATTTCATAATATTTACAAACCTACTGAAGCTGCCTTCAGACCCATTATTCAGGTAGTCAATGGTGCTGTTAAACAATATTGGTCCCAGCATCAGCCCTTGGGATACACCAGTACAGAGAAACCTCCAGCTGTAGGTTTTGTCACTGATAACACTCCTCTGAGCTTGGCAGGTCAGACATTTCTCAGCCCATCTAGTGGTCCACTTATCTAGCCTGCTTGTCTCAGTTTTTCCATGAAGAACCTTTGAGAGACAGTGTCCTACATAATTTGAGATAGATGACATCCACTTGTTACTCAATTATTTCTGAGTACTAAGTTTGAAATACAAAAATATGCAATATGCCAAAGGGGAAAACATAATAAAATATCTTGAACTGAGATGCATGACCTTTCCTAGATTTGTTCACTCCAACAGAGAATATGTCTTGTGCTAGTCCAACTAGCTTTACTGGTATGGAAGAAATTTGCCTGATTACAACAGATGAAAAATAATGCTTAGGCAATTGGAAATGAGAGCTGTCAAGGTCACGGTGCTGATTATGGAATGCTTTTCAATGACTCTCTCCTTATGTGCTAAGTTGCTATAGTGATTATCCATCTGCTTTTACAGCAACTTCATAAACATCAAGGAAAACTAATCCATTTGCTTGTAATATTCATTCTGAATATTAAACTGTTCTATGAAATTGGGTGATACTTGACACTTCTAGTTCATTAAAGGTTTCCCTGGACAGATCTAAAATGATATTACAGGACATTTTTGAGCTGTAAGGAAAAATTTTTTAAACCTGATAAGCAAGGTTAGGAAATTACCCATGTAAACAAGAACAGAACCTGTACTGATAAATGTTTATGAGAATTTCTGAATGAAACTGTAGTCTGTAGTACATATACAGCCAAAGGAAACACCAGTGTAATGGGGTTCTGTTCATGGTAAGGGTGCTATCATGATATAGTATCAACACACAATTTGTGGATCATGTCTCTGTGTTAATTTAGTTAATGAGCTCTGCATATTTGGGCCTGCCATCTATTTAGCACATAAAAGGTGTATTGACCTTGGAATTGTGACCTATAGTTCACAAATGTTTTAGGGGACAGGGATCTTTTTTCCCTTACCCTGTTGTTGTGTTGTGTTGTGTTGTGTTTCCCTTACCCTGATGTTGTGTTTCATCTCCCTTTCCTTTTAACAAAGTATTGACAATAAAATAATAACTTTCTCAAACTCTTGTAGAGCACTTTAGTCAGCAGATATCCATAGAGTTTGCAACAAAACACCTCTCCATTGTTGCAAGCATAGTAAGGTAGAGCCCAGAATTATGTTTCATTTCATGGCATGTATGTAGGGTTTTGTAGGTAGTCACACAGATTGTGTTTCTTTTACAACATTGGTAGATTTGCTTTTAGTTCCTACTATTTATATATTTTAACTTGAAATTACTTTGCATAGGACTATGGAAATAATGACTAAGATTTTCAGATAACTCCTAGAAAAATAAATCATCTTGTGATATGTAATTTCAGTCACAAAGAGACTTTCTGGCTTGTGTTGTGTCCTGCATAGCAGGGTAAAGTTTCAGAACTGGAGATCCAGAACATCCTTTTGATGCAATGAATAAATAATAGTGCCTCATCCAAAACCAATTAAAAGCAACTCAACTTTGAATCATGGTTAAACACAGATGATAAACTGGGTAGAGATCATAGCATCTTGCAAGCTATTCAGCTGTTAGATCTTGATAAATATATGTCTTCCTAGCCAGGCATTTCATGACTTATAGGTTCACTTCAAGCTCTTTTAAAAAGTTGACAAGGGACCTCTTAAAAAGAAAATAACTTCTCCCAGTCCCTAAAATGAAAGGGAAAAGGATCCAGACTCTCTTTTTGGCAAGTTAACAACAGCAGCTTGACATTTTGCAGCCTTCTCTGAAATTGTTTAGAACTGTATATCTTCCCCTGATGCAGGAAGGCATCCACAGTAGAATCATGTAAAGCAAGATGATGTTAATTTTTTATAATACTAAAAATACTGAAAAGATGATGATCCTTTCTTATAGCTAAAGACTTTTTAAGAAGAAATTTAAACCACACAAGTAATTTGAATTTTTACATCACACAGCAAGAACCTCATCAGAATCAGGATATTGTAATGTAAGGACATGTATACATAAGAGCAAATATAAAAAGTGGTTCCATTCAGGGGAAAATTGTGGAAGCTAAGGTTATATTCACCTTCTTCTTTAAACAGAAGTAAAAATGAGAGAGAAATGTCAGAGCTTCTCACTTACCCAGTCAATCCCTTCTTTATTAAAAAAAAAGGCACTGAGAATGTACCCAGAGAAATAAATAAGGTGTTGTGAAAGATGGTGTCTGGTGTTTGCATGTTAGGGAACAGGCCACTGACATACAGAGCAGCAGAACATGTGGACAAGGACCCTATGTACAAGGTTGTGGATTTGTTTATGATAGATGGTCTTAGAGCTGATAAACACAGGGATATGTGGTCATCCAGCAAAGATAGCTAAGTGTTCGTGTTCTTACAGTAGCAGAAAGAAGATGCTTGCAGGTAATAAGAAGAAAGAGAATAAGAGAAGGAGGGCTCTTAAATGGCTCTCTAGTTTGTGTGACATCTGGAAAAGCATCTGTAGTCCTAGTGGAGAGAATATTTAGCAATAAGTTCAAAGAGGTTAGAAAATTAGAGACCCAAGTGTCAGCACTGAGTTTTGTGCTGCCTACATATGCCTGCTTGGGAATGGTGTCAACCAAATCCTGTAATGAGGCATAAAAGTGGCATATCACTTTTTTTTTAAATGCACTGAGTTTGCTAACTGAAAAGCACTACAAGCTAAAGATGACCTGAAGTTTACCTGGGCATGGACTTACATGTTTTCTTCAGATAAAAATTGAGTCAATTTAACAGCTTAACAATAGGACTCGGTGGAGCAACCAAGCTCTCTTTAAGGCAGGTGATAGACAGATACAGTTATTGGGATAGATAACTGGGTAGGAAAATTCCTTACAATCACTAAGTGGCAACTCTTTTCTCCAGAGATTCACTGTGGAGGAATATCCATCCTGTTATTCTAGAAATAGCTATTTACTAACCCATCCGGCTATTCAGAAATGTCAAGCAGGGACTGAGACAGTGGCTTATCCTTCTTATTTAGGAAAAAAAGATAAAGATTAAATGAACGTATTTCAGAAAGTCTAATTAATTTTCTGGGTTTGGCTCTCTTTGTAGAGCAAGGAATTCCCTTAAGGCAAGTAAGAAATAAACCAAAATTGCCTGTTTGTGTTTGCACTGGAAATGTGACTGCTACACAGGCAAAATTTCCCAGACATAGATCAGAAAAAATGGTTTGTTTGGGTTTTTTTCCTACTTATATGAAGGAAGTGGGGTTTTATGCCTCAGTGCTTTGTTGTGGGTTGTTATGCTCCTGAGCTGTACTACAGGCACAGCTGTTGCCAGTAAACAGCCTGAGCCTCAGTCTCACAGCTAGATGGGTATCATTAAACTCTTACCTTTCACACAGTGTCCAAACTCCGTGTGTTTCATGTTCATGAAAACAACAGGTATTTATAGGTACCTGCCTCTTCTAAAGGTTATTTGAATTTAAAAATATGTGCAGTCTAATTTACAAAGAGGAGTTAGATGCAAAAATATGCTTTCATTTATAAAATCTACCTCTGAAAATTAGCTATATTGGATATATTAAAGATAATAAAGGTTTGTATTTGGCAGAAATAATGCATGGCAGGGTGTGAACTTTAATGACTTTGAGAGCATGAAGGCCTCAGATGCACTGATGTGTGGAATGCTGCAAGTTCTCTTGCACTGGAGAAGAGACTCTAATTTATTGTGGTGCTTTAACCCCAGGCATCAGCCAAGCACCACACAGCCATTTGCTTACTCCCCCACCAGCAGAGTCAGGGAGAGTATCAGAAGGATAAAAGATAAAAACCTCATGTGTGGCATTAAAGACAGTTTAATAGGGAAAGAAAAAGCCACACGTCAGCAAATCAAAACAAGGAATTCATTCACTGCCTCCTATGGGCAGGCAGGTGTTCAGCCATCTCCAGGAGAGCAGGGACCCAACATGCATAATGGTTACTTGGGAACACAAACACCATCACTCCAAACAACCTTTTAGCTCTTCCCTCCCTTTAATTTATGTACTGAACATGATGTCATATGGTCTTAAATATCCATTTGGTCAGCTGGGGTCACCTTTCCTGGCTGTGTCTCCTCCCAACTCCCCATGCGCCTCCAACTTCCTTGCCAGCATGGCTGCGCAAAAAAGCCTTGGCTCTGAGCAAGCCATGCTCAGCAACAACAAAATCATCTCTGTTTTATCAACACTGCATTCAGCACAAATCCCAAATACAGCCCATATCAGCCATTGTGAAGGCAAACAAGTCTACCCCAGCCCAAACACACACACTTATTAGCCCCATGGACACATCCACTAGGACTGCTGACAGACACTATTTCAACTGCATTGACCCTTTAAAGAAGTGTAGGCTTAACATCTCATTTGCTGGTCCCTAAAATGTTAAGACCTTGTTGGAAAATATGTCATAGAGAAAATTCATTGGTATTGCTTTCTGTGAAAATATCACCCAACCTGGAACTAATATCCACTTTAAACTCAGCAGCAGTGAGCCTGTGAGAGCCCGGCTGTGTCAGTACATGGCCCCAGGGGCCTCAGCAGCATATGTCAGGGAAGGCAGCAATCCAGAAGAATGACTTTGAATCACAAGAGGAGCTAACACTGTCTATGTGGTGAGGTCCTGGCTGGCTACAAGAGTGTCAGGAGTCATTGACACCAGTTTTGGGGGCTCTGATGTCCTTTCACAGACAAGACCAGATGAGCGACAACTTGCATGACAGTTCCTGCATATAACAGAACGCAAGCAATACAAGTCTATCAGCTTATACCATTTATAGTGAATCTAGAAGAGGGACATTTTCAGCTTCCTAACTAAGCAAGTGAGAAGCTGAATGATACTCAACTTTTTTTTACTGTAGAAAACAGTATTATGTAATAATCAGTCATGCAGTTTGTGAAAAAAAAATAGTTGGTCTATTGCAATTAATTTCCTACTTCTTTGAGGCCTAGCCCATTATTTCTGCAGTGGGAAGATGAAAAAATTAAGCTATTCAGCTGACAACATTGAGCTTGGACAGGTCATTTTCCGAAAATTTCTCTGGTGCTCAGTGGAGAGACAAACACTTTTCCTACCAACAAGAGAATACCAAAATCTGTTTTCTTCTGAATTGTCTCTATGAGACACCCATTTTTAATCTAGTTGATCAAATTTGATGGCCTTGGTTATTGAATCACAGAATCATTAGAGTTGGCAAAATCTCCAAGATGATCTAGTCTGCCCTTTGACTAAATACCACCATGCACACTAGACTTAACCACAGTGTCACAACTATTCTTTTTCTGAATTTCATTCACTTCTATGGATGGTGAAGCCACCCTATCCCTGGGGAGCCCATTCCAATCCTCAATCTCTCTTTCAATGATAAAACTTATTTGACGCCGGTGCAATTTGGGTCCATTTACCCTTGTCCTATTGCTAGTTGCCTGGGAAAATATGGTGACACTTTATGATCTCTAATTTCCTTATACTAAATTACACTGAAAATTGGACACCATCTCAGTGACTACCCCCGGTACATTTTTCACCTGTTTTAGATTAACTCCCTTCCAAAAGAGTGGGATTAATGATATGCACGAGTTAGGGCCTGATCCTAGAATCCTGACTGTCAATTCCATGTTCACAAAAAATGGGGAGAATCAACTTCCATGATTGTAGCAGTGCATTTCTGTACCCCAGCAGGTGTTTCTATATAAGGAAGTTAAACTAGAACTTTCTATAGCCTGCTCGGTGCAACTGGCTCAGTACCAGCACAGAGACAGTGATAGGCCTTTAGAAGTGCCTCTCAAACCCTGGTGTCAATCCTATTGGGCAAAGAGCCAAATAGCCCACCTAGACCATAGGTTATTTAAGAGCCTGTACAGAAGTGCACGAGGCTTTTGGGAATGCCTTAGCCAATGTAACCATGCTTGGTACACTGTGCTCGGCTTATTTCTTTTCATTGTGTAACGTTTGTTATTTTGTTGTTATTAAAACCTTTATTTTACAAAGCATTTCCTGAGAAGCCGTCTCGCTATTGTTTAAGCCATTTCTCTCCAGTGGCTGGACCCTCGGAGTTTATTGAGAGAAACCCCAATACATGATGGCTGTCTAAGCAAGGAAATCTCTTCAGCAGTCCCCAGCTGTCAAAATGCTAAAGGAAAACAATAGAACATGCTGAAATTGTATCCCCTAAACTGGCAGATACTTGCTTCAAATCTGAACATATTCTACTGTCAATCACACTGTTTAAAAAAATTTTTTTTAAAAATCATAGTGCTTCTAAATCACTTTTTCTGCATGGTCACTTTCTATAAATTGTTAAATATTGTAAGAATGACACATTTTAGATTGAGCAAAAAAGAAATGTTTACCATTTATTTTGTGTGGAACACAGAAATACCTCTTGATTCAAAGTCTTACCTAGATTTAAACTCACAAGTCACACACGCCAAGGCTTTGCTAAATTTCTCCAGAGGCTAACAAAGAGGTTTTCTGGGCTGCAGATATTTTAGACCATGAGTAGAAATAGCTAGGGACCGATGAGAACTACTAAGTTTGAAGACTCCAGAGGGCAAGTCAGCACAGAATTACTGCTTCTTTTGTGTAGGTTTTGAAATAGTCTGCTCTATCCCCAGTGCCTCTAGTCTCTGGCTGTACAAGTAGCCTATGTACAGACCTGAAGCTAACAAAGCACTTCAGCATGCTGTCAGAGAAGGTTGAGACTGCACATAATTCACAGCTGATGACAGCATAAAACAGAAGTTACTTTCAGACTCAACCTGCAATGCTGACAGTCTGAGCCAAGAGGGTCAGAGAGGGGATTACTTTAATCAGACTCAAGTTATTCACCTTTTCTCCTCTGCTGTTACTAAGCAGTGAAGTTGGTAGTCAGGTAGGTTTCATGGAATATAAATGAGTCAGCAGTTCCATGTTAGGACTGCTTTCAAATGAATCTTCTGTCTTACTAGCATTGCTATTTTCCCAGAGCTTTCTGTGGGATATTATTACATTTTTTAAATACTCCAGGATCATCTAAGCAGAGAACTAAGGGCTGTTTGCTCTATCACAGATAAGGTGAATGGAGTAAAGTATCCCATGCTAAGAGGTTGTGCTCTTGTCCAGCTGCTAGTAGAAAAACCCAAAGTTCCCCTCCAAACAATAAAAATTAAGATTGAAATATTCCAATAGTACTACATTTATGTCCCCTGCTCTATCCAGATTTTCAAAGTAATCTCAGCAAGTCACTGAGCCTAGATACTTTAGAGAGTTCAGAGCTCTCCAATTCCTACAAGTTTCAGCAGGAGTAGATTTCCACTTCTTTGCAATTCTGGGATTTAGCTTCTCTATACCTCACATCATCATTTATGAAATGGAAAAAAGATAATTGAGTAGCCTTCTTTTCCCGGAATGAATTATGAGGTAGAACAGTGCAGAGCTAGTCAGCTGCTGCACTGCAGCAGAGAAAACTTCTGGCCTCAATCCCATCCCTGCCTAACCTACCCTTCCACCAAAACATTTGAAGAACACGTCCAAGTGCTTTCCTAAATCATAGCCTCTGGTACAAATTCGGAGGAGAAGCTGTCATTACCTTCTTCAAACCCTGAAAAAAAATGAGAGGCAATACTGAGATGCAGTGATTCAAATGAGGAAATAAGTAATCGATACTACACAGTCCCCAACTCCTCCCATCTGGAATTAATACTCATGGCCGTCATTTGAAAGCAGAGAAGCTGGAAGTTGAAGCAGTGGAGGGGAACAAGGAGAGAGTATATTTCTATCTTTGAGATCATGGAACGCAACAACACAGAAGATGCAGAAGTCTAATTTGCAAGTAAAAAATAATAATGTGTTTGCAAGTAAACTGTACATTAATCAGCACTGTGCTTCTCTGTAGCAGAACTCTGTGGCTTTAGTCACTAAGGTTTTTTTCCTACATTTGACAATGATATACAACTACTGGGTAAAACCCTTAAGTACTGTTTTCTAAATCTATATTTATATTGGAACAGATAATTTATCTTTTTGACAATATTAATCACCCAAAATATAATCTGTAAATTAAAAATTTTATAATATTGTTACTCAGAAATACTCCATCCAGCTGAGACCATTTGTTTTCTGTGTTGTTTTTCTACTAGAAAAAAGTTATTATCTGATTCACTTAACTATATCTGTATTAATTATGTCATAATTTTACTGTAGTTTCCTCAGACTTCTGTAAATTAAATGAAAGAGTTGACTCTTTGAGAACCTCTTCAGATTCTGTGTTTTGAAGATTAATATATATGGAAAAGTGTTAGAGTATACAGATATTTTAGAGTCTTTACTAAGCTGGCCAAAACAGTCTAATATAAAGGATGTAGCTTAAAATTCCTGAGTAGCTCTGCTAATACACATTGTCTTAGGCCACTTTCACACAAATGCCTAGTATAAACTGTTTCAATAGTGGATCATAGATGCTGTTATTTTGCACAGATTCAGCACTTTCTCCATTTCTCCAAAGAAAATATTCTGTAGCTGGATCCAAGAAATGACCACTTGTTGCCCTAGAGCAGTCAGCCACCTCAGGTCCCTTCTTAGGCATTGTTGTTATACCACATCAAAACCCATTAAAATATCAATGGGAAAGAAAAATAATTACTTAAAATTTCAAGCTCCTACATTATCTCCAGAATCAACTGGTAGAAACCTTGAAAGATTTTCCTTTAAGCCTTTTAAAGACTTAGAAAGACTGGAGACAAAAAGAAAACACACCCCCTAGAAACTCCACTGTATTAATACTCCCCAAAACAGTTAGAATGTTATATCTAGCTGCACTGTAGAATTTGAAGACTTTGTAAGTCTAATTTCAAATTAGATTACAGAGAGAAAGCATGATTCATTGTAATCTTCAGGCCTATTGAACTGGATAAATCCTGATTACTTTATTCTCTTTTTTTTTCATTTTGATAGAAATTTTTGGCTGACAGATATCACAGCCCCCTGAAAATTTTGCAAAATAGAATTTATCTCTAGCTAGTATAACATATTATGCCTATAGGCTAGAAATTGCTATCAAGGGCCATGTAAAGTGACACATTCTATTTTTCTGTGATTTTAAAGTACCAGCCTACTTTTTCAGAAAATTTACTATCTATAGGGGCATGTTCTTTCTATAGCATAAGAAATTGCTTATGGTGAAAAATATTTTTCACCAAGTTAGTACTTTTCAATTTTTAACTCATTAGGACCATCATTTGGTGTGCTCCTGTAGAATAAAATAGCATCTGTGTTTTCAGATCCAGTTTGAAGGCCAAGTAGGAAGCAAATCAATAGAAGACAGGTTTCATTTGTTTTTGTACTAAGAAAGTGAGGTGGTGCTTTTCAGATATATTTACATATATCATATATGTTCACATGTAAATGTGATGTATATCATCACATATATCACAAATATATATATATAATCTATATAGATGTGTTCACATATTCAGCTACATCCAAAGCTTTTTCAAAGTTCAGTAACTAATTTTAAAAGACATTTTTACTTAGTTTCTGGTGTTTTGCCAACAACTGACAAATGCACAATCTTCATCTTCTGCAAGCTTCCTCTAGGTTCATAGAAGTCAACAGAATTTGTTCAGCCATTAAGGTTGTGCCAGATTTCAGAGTTTAGTAAAAAACCTCTCTAAAAGACTTAGGGCTCTTTTTCCATTCAGGATTTTGTCCTTCTGTAAACGCTGCAAAAGAAAATATTCTCCACTGGAGGCCTAAACAGACCAGTATTTGAATGCTTAGCAGGCCATAAAACACAAAGGTGCTGATAACTTCCCATCATTACTCTTGTGCATCTTTGACAGAGCCTGCTGATTGAGACATGAAGGCTCTCCAGCCACTAATCCCAATGGAAATTTTCATAGTATGCTCTACAGACAAGAAACTGAGCTCAGTAATCTCTCTGAAGTCCTTTGTGTTTCAAAATAACTGAAAGCATATCTCAACAAGATTGTTGACAAACAACTTCAAAACTACCTTTCTTGACTTGATTGTTCAGAAACCATTTCAAAACTACCTGTGCCTGTCATTTTCTCCCCTTTTTGAATCACTTCTTTTTTCATTTTGTATAAGAAACAAATAGAAAATATCTATTTCATTAATTACCTACATTAGAATTTGATGAAATTAGTAACCATTTTACTGTTTTTTCCTCCTGCTTTGGTTCATCTTTGTCCAACCTAAGGTTCAACTCTTTCTCACTGTACCCCTTTTGTTACTCAAGAATTTTATTTTGATACATGATTCAAGGTGATTCAATTATATCAAATCATTATTTTATTTGTTCTCCATGAAAGACTACAGTATTACTCACATGACTAGTTCTGCGATCAGCAGTTCTCTAAATTTAAGACCTTATGAGATCTGAATAGGTTTATGTATACTTCATTTTATATAGTCACTAACTCTTTTTGTTACACTAGGCTAGTTTTTAGCATGTACGTGTGAGACAATGGGGTTCTGAATACGGATTGATCAAAAGTCTTCACCAAAAATCTCCCAGTAAATTTAGTATCAGTTTTGCATAGAGACATGATAATTACAGTGTGGCAGTGCCTAATGGTTTGTTCCATTCCCCCCGTGTTGTTAATTCAATCCAAGTTGAATCCTCCCACCTAGTTGTCCATTTTATCCTAGATCTGCCCCTTGATCCAGATTATTCCCTGTCCCTCCTCCTGCTGAGTTGTCAATCCTGCCTTGTCCCAACCCCTTGCTTTGGAAATCCCCTGTTCTTCAAAGCCCCATTGGTTTGTTCAGATTGCTTCCCTCCCCCTGTGCCTCCTCACTGGTTTAGGTAAACCCCGCCTTGTGATCTTCCCCCACTCCTTTTCCTATTTTCCTGAAAAATTGTACCCTCCCCTAGATCCACCCCTGTATAAAAGTCCCAGTACACCAAGGTTAAGGGTCTTTCGTTCCTGGACCCTCCTTGCAAATGAGCTTCCTAGGAAGCCATATGAAAGATCTCTCCCTCTTCCTTGCTTCTGCCTGTGCTTCAGTACCTCATAGTGCTGCAGAGCCTATACCCAGCTGTATCTCATCCCTTCTGAGAACAGCCCACTCTCAATGGGTTTTTCAGAGCTAGCAGGTGAATCTGGCGCTGTGTCATTACATAGAACACCAGACAATCTAAATAGCATTATAAAATGTGACTTTACCTTTTTTCCTAAGGTATAGAAAAATCCTACTTAATTTGTACCAATAGAAAAAGAAATCTGACCACTGTGATAAAAAAAACGTACCTGTCCATGTATTTGTACATATCCTTTGTCAATATTTATAAGTGAGAAAGACAGATTTTTTGCATATATACATATATATACATACACATTTAAAAAAGAGATGTCTAGTGCACTGTGTTTCATTCCAAAGCTCAGCTAAACTGCAGTAAAGACAATTTCCTCCTTGCAACTACCTAGTCAGTGTGAAAAGCTTTTAGTTACCCTTGTAGTTACAGAAGATTATACTAGAAGAGTTTCTTCTTGACTGCTCCAGAGATATGTGTCCATAATTCAATATGATCACAGAACTGTGAAATTATTGCGTAGGGAAGATTCACATAGAGGCAATCTATGGCAAACGTAGTCAAAACTGCCTTAAACATGAAATGCCAGGAAATGTCAGGAAAAACAGACAGAATAAGCACTTGTGCATTTCAACATCTCATGTCTGTTTTTTCAGAAAACTGTGTTTTGTTTGGTTTGTTATTGTCAGAGTATTTTCAGTACAGTGTCAATAATAACTGTCATGAGAAAGTGTCCCAAAATACAGTTTTACAGAACCTTTCAAAATTAGTACTTATGGGGAAGAATTATCTTTTTTTCTGAGATTTTAATATAGAGAAAAATAACAGCGAAGCACAGAAAAACTGTCAGCAGCTACCAACGGGCAGCTCAACATAATTTTGTGAAAGAAGGGCATGGATCTGCACTGGCCCCTGTGGTTTTAAAGGGGAGTAAAGGTCCACTAAAAGACAGCTATAAGGAATAAAATTCCAATGACAGTCCTTACTCCTTACGGACTGTGTATGGTAGGGAGTAAGATACTTTGGGAAAACAAAGATTATATGAAATCATCTGCTCTCCCTGTAAATCAAGAGTCAGGGAGAATGAGTAAACATATGTTCTCTGGTCTGCTGCTCAGATGGATTTCATAGTCTTACAGTAGACCTTAAATCTTGAATAAATATGACAAGGTAGCCCCACCTGAGGGTAGGAATATCTCAAAAGTGTGAGGCAAATACAATGGTTATTTGGATTCTAAGAAGCTCATGTTTCTTAACTGGACACTTGGGCACTCATCCACAGACTGTTCAGCCACCCAACATAAAGAAATTAAGCTCCTAAGTATCTTTGATGCTGCATCACAGAGCAGGTACTAATAAATGCAGTGGCATATTAATAAATGCAGTGTCACTCTGCTTACAAGAAGTGGCTCCCATTTGAATTAAACGGGATGTACTTGATGAGCGGGAAGTAAATGAAAGAGCAAGGTCTAGGGCACATTAAAATGAGTTACAGAGATGAGAAGGGGACATGAATCTGAGATAACCATGTCTCAGTTATATGGATCAGAGAGGAACAGCCAATTAGACAGTTTTGCCAATTGGGATTGATTTTAATAATGTGCAAGCTTACTCTGTCACGTGAAGATTCTGACCTGTGTCAGGTGTGTAAGAAATTTTTAATTGTTAACTGCATATTGTTCACAGTTTTAGAAATTGTATCTAAAATAAATAAATAATTTGTAACTTTGGATCTAGTGAAGCAGGGGACTAGATTTTCCTGAGCTTCAAAATAGTAAAACTTGCTTTTAAATCCCCAGCTACCAGCAAAAGCTTGTAGCCTAGCTGTTATGAAAAGTCTTGAGAAAAAGGCAGGTGTTTGCTCTTAGTTGAATTTCACTTTGAATTACAGAATTTTTTTTTTATGCCAGCTGCTTAAATTGGACTGATTTCCACTTCTGGAGTCTGCATAATACTACCAATTTACCTTTCCAATGAAGCCACATTTTTTTTCTTTGTTGGGCTGAATTAAACATTCTGTAGACCGTCAAAACAATCAGAGTAATCAGCAGATGGCACAAATGTAGTCCAGGCTTTTCGTTTGCACAGGTCATCTGGAGACCAGGTACACTTCTGACAAGTTATAAAGATTTAAGCTGTGGAGGAGGCATTTCATCCAATATATTTTATTTTGTAAATACTGTTTAAAAACTGTACAATTTGGCAGGTACATTTTTCTTTTACCCTTTCCTTCTGTTGGCACAAACTTACGACAATAAATTTTACCAAGGTGTCAGTTCATCGTAGGCCTGATTTTTACCCTGTAAATATTTTAGTCTCCAAAATTCCATTTTGATTCCAAGTTCTTCCATTCACACATTCAATAGAACGTAATTTGAAATCTGATTGGGCAAAATGGAGGAAAAATACACCTTTATTCCAATTGTTTCTAGTTAAAAGTCTAAATTATGGGAGACACCTCAATGCTGGAGAATTCCCTTCCTCTACTGAAAAGCCCTTGAAACCCAGGACTGGTTTCAGCTAGGAAGCCGAGCAGGTAATAAGACATCATGGGACATATCTAACACAAATGGAAAGATGTCAGACTCCACTACCTTCTAGTAAATCCTTTGCTCTTTGAATTGTCTTTTCTCATAAGAGTAATTTTTCCAGTATGCTGAGTTGACAAGTGGAGCAAGAGGTCAGAGATATACTCTATGTTGTTTTGCTGATGCTGTCTTATATTTCAAATATATTAAAAAAAAAAATTTGCTCAAGGTGATAGTCAGTGAAGTATCTTAACCCTCTGGGCTAAGAAATCTTTTTTTAACTCACTCTGTTCTCACAAATTCTCCTTTGCTACATTTCTTTCTGTGTAATATTAACCAAGTTTTTAAAATATTTAAAATTTATTTGGTATTTTAATATTATATTTTAAATCAATTGTAGAATAACAAAGGTAATTTTTTCATAGAGATTTGATCAAAATTACTCAAACTGGCCTAAAAACTGTGTTGAAAAGCATACCAAAGTTTCTCAGTGCTGAACACTGAGTCAGGGAAGCATGACACAAAACACAAGATATCCACAACAGTCACATTTTGTTATATCTCATTACATGGTCTGGCCACACACTGAGGAACAAGGATGGGTAATACTGGTAGGCAAGTACAAGACAGTGCTCAGATATCCCAGCTCCTGGGCAGAAAGATGGGGAAGCAATTTTTCTTAGGTGATAGGAGAACACAGATGTCAATCATGAAACCACGGGACCCATTTGCCAAATCCAAAAGAGAAGACAGATCTGCACTCATCTCTTTGTCAGTCCTTTAAAATCATGGGTTCTTTCAGCTGCAGTATCTGTGTGTGATTTGTCAAGGTGTTTTTTTTAAAACATGGCTGAAGGTGAAATCCGTTATCACATCAAAATGACGGATTGCTTTGAAGCTGGCCTGATTCAGGAGTCAGCAATGAGCTGCATTTATCATGACAAGGTGTGTGTGTAAGATGTGAGAAACCAATAACATGGAATGTAAACTCAAAAGTGTGTATGGTCTTCAAACTGTGACAAACATTTTTTTGCCAATTGAGAAAATACACTTAACTCTCTACAGGCCAATTGATTTCATAACACAATCAATCGTGGAGACATTCAAAAGGGTCCTTAGTAATTGCAGAAAGAGATAATATATGATAGCCAGAAAACAGGAATATCCAACTACTTTCTGCATATTTTGTGAACAAGCCCTCTTAAGAAAAGAAAGGAGAGACCTGCTAGTTTAGATCGTGACACAGCTAGATCATTCTTCTGCAGGTTCCATTTAAGAATTTTGTAACTATAATGTCCATATTTGGAATTCGTAGCCAACTTTTATTGTCTATTTACTTTAATCCAACTTGTGCTGCAAATGGTTTCAAGGTCCCAGCAACATGACAGTGTCCATTCTGGCAGGTCAGTGATCCTTGTATCAAGACACTGGACAGGATGGCAATGCTGTAGAGCACTCCAACAGATCCAACAGACAGCTCCTCCCTGGTGGATCAGGGAGATAGTAAACATGGAGTCTGATGTGGTAGAAATCACTTGTGGCACTTCTGGAGTCAGCCTGGTGAACATAGAATAAGCAATATTGTTGGGAAGGATGAAATAGGAAAGCCTTATAAATATGATTGCTTGGCAAAAGATATTAAGAATGTTAAACCTATAAGAGAAGTAGAAATGAAGGCTAACTTTGAGATGCAAGATGCCAAGCTATTAGTTACTGAACAACTGGAAAACAATGGTTTAGCCGGCTGAAGGAGAATCTCTCTTGGTTGAACAAAACCCTTGGCAAATAAAGGGGTGCCAAGGGTCCAAAGGTTGGGGATACCCTGTTGATGTGGCAGGGAAGGAAAAGGGGGTCTAGAAACTAGCTTTTAGAGTTTAAAATGTAACACAATATGGTAATAGAGTAAGTCTTATAGGATGTAGGTAAATTCTATAAGATTTGTGTCTTTTACTGGTTGGATGATCATAAATTAGCATATTCAAGACAAAAAGAGATGTAATGTAATAAGAACTTACTGCTCCTCTGTCTTCGCCTCTTGGCTAGCCCTTTCTTGCTTTCTCTCTCTTGTGCTCTTGCTCTGTCTCTCCTAGGCACACTTCTCGCTGTGGCTGGCAGCTTTAAGCAGAGCTCTTGTACTCACAACCTATGCAACAAATCACAAGTTTCAATAGCTGCCCAGACTCCAGAGAGATCTCATGACTGTCCCCGAATCTCCTACACCAGGTGTCCTTGGATCCCAGCTACCCTAGTGGGTTCATTTCACTGGGAAAGTGTGTGAAACAGCTGCTTTATAAATTAAAGCAGTAGAAGGTTTTTTAAAGCTATAATACTTCTAACTACCACCATTTTAGAGTTAGATGTCCATTTTAAAAGTGTTTTAAGAGTATGCTGGGCAATTTCTCTTTGAACTCCTCTCCTTTTGGATTAATATTAATCCAAGTATTTTAAAACAATCCATCCATTATCATCTATCACTTATGAAAGTCCAAAATATAAAGATAAATCTTCAGCAATTGCCTATACACAAATGGATTAAGACAGACGTTGGTAAGTAAGGTTTGTGCGGCACACAAAGGGCCTGAACATATCAGTGAAGAACAGTTATGAGACACAGCATAATCCCACACTTTCTCCCTTTACTGGAGAAAGGCATGTGATGTGACCCTTGAGACCCATCCACACTGTTAAGTACAGATTGAAAGTATGCCCTTTTATTTCCTTATTTTGAACCTCCCATCGTCTTAGTTGCTTCACACACAACAACTTCAGAGATTATAGCCTAGGAATTGTAACAGAAAAAAAAAGTCATGCGGCAGAGAAGCTGTGTGCTTGTACGACAAACCTGACTCTCATCAATCACTACTTACATATGTATGCATATGTGCATATAAATGAGTATGTACGATAGAGGAGGTATTAAAAAATTGTATTTACTATAGTTTTAAGTACCATACTTTAAAATAAAATCCCATCATATCATATCATATCATATCATATCATATCATATCATATCATATCATATCATCATATCATATCATAGTATGTATATATATGTTTTACTCTGTTCCTCTGGTTAGTATAATCTGAAATTAGAGGGCTGAGTCTTTTGAATGATCAAAGGAGGGTGAATAGGTGGTTTTATTTCTTGTCTACATGGAACAGAGATTTGTTTTTCAAAAAACAAGCCACAATTATTTCAGTTATTTATTCTCCCTCTGAAAGCTGTTGACCATTTCTTTTACTACTTAAACAGGAACTGCTTGCCATTTTCATTTACTCTCATCAGTAATAATAGCAAACTCTCTATTCAGTGCAATACCCTAATTTCACTAGTCTGCCTTCTGTTTTGTATGGTTCTGTTCTTTCTAATATTTGTGTATCAAAAGGAATTTTCTTTGACATTGCACCTGAACTTCCTATAAATATATATATATATATA
>VXBR01001000.1:60249-82724 GCA_013400215.1 Cisticola juncidis | reverse complement strand
TTTCCCCTCTCCTTTTTTTCCCCTCTCTTTTTTCCCCCTCTCCTTTTTTTCCCCTCTCCTTTTTTTCCCCTCTCCTTTTTTTCCCCTCTCCTTTTCTTCTCCTCTCCTTTTTTTCCCCTCTCCTTTTTTTCTCCTTTGGGTTTTAAGCCTTGTGATGTTTTTGTAGCACTCGTGGTGCTCACAGCTCACATCACACAACACCTGAGATCAAAAACACATTTTAAACACGTTTACTTTACCAGTATTTAAATCTCTGAGTTAATCAGAATAAAATTTTAAAGGAAACAATAAGATCTGCTCCTTTCTGAAATTTAGCATTTATTCAAATTTCCCCCCTGCTTCCAACTTTATTTTTATGGGTGTAAAAACATCCTCTGTGGGGAAAAGAGCCTGTCCAGAGAAGTTCAGCAAAAATTCTTCCTCCTGACTGCTCTTACAGCCCAGGAGACATCACAGGCAGCTCCATTTCAAGAGATCACATCAAAAAATGTTTTATAAATCTCCCTGGGACAAGAACAGCTCTACTTCAACCCACTGTGTCTCCACTGAGCTACAGATTTCCACAGGTTCATTAAACTAAATGGACTTATTTGAATTTTATAATTGAAAACTGTTGTCTTAAAGACAAGTCCCAGGTGGGGTGATCTACAGCTTCCAGCACTGTTTAACCTCAAAGTGTATAATCTGATAATTCATGTTTTGGAAACCTCTCCAGAGGGTCATGGAAACCACTGGAAAAGTTGGGGCTGTGTAAAATAAAGCCAGACAGAAGGAGAAAAAAATCAAAAAAACCAAAAAAAACCAACCAACCAACCAACCAACCAAAAAAAAAAAACCAAAAAACAAAACAAAACAAAAACCAACCAAACAAAACAAAACAAAACAAACAAACAAAAAAAACCACCCCAAAACAAACAAAAACCCAAAAAGAACCACCAAACAAACAAACAAAAAAAAACAGCTCCAAAAGGTATTTAATAATTTAGCTTGGCAGTAATATGTTGAATGTTTTCTCATTATTTTCATAGGTTAATGGATTGTTACTGTGACATTCTGGATTTGAGGAAATGAATTAAATCATTCAGGGAAGAGATTTCTTCCCAGAAACCACGAGGTGCTGGGAAGCAGGTAGTCAAAAATTGGAGTGTCCAAGTCAATGGACATGGGAAATGAGGTGTTGTGAGAACTGAGTGAAAAATTATAAAAAATAAATTAAAAAAGAAGTGAAATCCTGAGGTCAGCACGCTCCAGCCTCACCAAGGGGAGCACAAGGTTCTCTCCCTCTCCCTTGTGCAAAGAAATAATTCCTACAAGAACAGCAGCACCAGGTCTGTTCACAATCCTGTTAAGCACCCAGAGCAAACAGAGCATTTTAAAACATTTTCCTCCTCTACTTACATTCCATTAATCTTTCATGCTATTTACACAGTCGGTTAGAGCATTTTCAACAGAAGCTGGTGATCTTTTTATCATTGAGGACTTGCAGATGGGAACAAGAGAGATGCAGCAAAAAGGCTGAGCAGCCTCCAGCCATCTAAACAAATACCAGCAGGGAATTCTTTATTTTGTTAAATTAACCAGCTTTTAATCAAATTTCCTCACACCAATACAAATGATGGCAGGGTGATCAGCTGGTTTCTGAAACAAAGACTGGACTGCAGTGGATTCAGGAGAATTTCCCTCCTTCAGAGGCTCCAGCAGCACAGGAACAGTTTCAGTCCCACAAACAGGAAAAGCCCAAGGAGCTGCACATTTTCCATGTAGGAACAGGGCTGGAAGCAGCCCCAGGAGGTGCCAGTCACACCTCCAGGCACAAGGAGAGGGACTCAGCTCCCACCCCACTGTGTGAGACCCTGTCCAGGACGGGCTCCATGTACAGAAAATGGAAATGTACATGAGAAATGTAAATGAAAATGTGTATTTATTTTCATTTGTTGAAGCTGGCTGGGAGATATTGTTCTTTATCTTTTGTAACTCCAGGGGGGAAGAGGGCGATGCCTTCTGTTAATGGGACACCTGTCAGAGTCCAGGACATCCCTCTGGCCACCCTGGAGGGTTTGGGGACAGGACAGGGGGTCTGGGGTCTGTCCAAGGGGCTCAGAGCCTCACACAGAGCCCAGGAGGACACTGCCTCTGATCCCTGCCATGGCAGTGAATGCCCACAGTGTGTGAAGAATCACAAGCTGAGAGAATTCAAAATAAGCAGTATTTAGTTTATCATAGAATGTAAATGTAGAATTTAGGATTTTCAGTATCTGGGGCTGAAGAGACAAGCTGGAGGAATTGGGGAGTGGCCCCTGTGCTCCTTGTTCTTGCTCTCGTCCCCCATCTTTTGCTGAGTTGGATTTTAGAGATTGGTTTAGAATAGAAATGACATGTTAGCAATTGGTAGTGAGTATTGGTGAGATTCTGTAAATAAAAAGTTCATTTTGGACGTTGGTTGGGTCAGGGGTGCTGTACATGAGGTTTGGGGCTCTCTGATCTGCCCCAGTCCCCGCGTGTCCTGCTCTGCTGGGGATGCCCTGCAGAGCTGAGACAGAACTGAGATAATTTAGAATAAACAACCTTGGAAACACGGACTGGGGACTCAGCCTGTCTGCTCTGGCTCTGGTGTGAAACACTCAGGGCAAAGAGAAGACAAAAAACCTTCTGACCTCAGGAACAGCAACCCTGAGAGACACCTGATAACACCAGATAAGGCAGGGCCTCCTTATCTCTTCCTGCCCCCATCCTCCTCCCAGGGACATCCCCTGTGAATGGGCCATTGAAGGCTCTCCCAGCACTGAGAACATCACCTCATCCCATTGGGAGAGGCTCCACCCAGTGGGAGGAGCCAAAGCCTTTCCATGGGATCAAACAGCAATCCCAAACCCCAAGGGAGCTGTTCCCACTGGATTCCCAGAGGATGACTGGACCCTTTCTTGAGGATCATCTCTGCTCCAACAGAGCCACATCTGTCACTCCATGGGGACTCACTGCAGGCTGCTCCAATACCCTGACCCACAGGGTGTCAGGTTTGCATCCTGACTCTGTCAGTGCTCCTTTGTTCTATTGCATTTATCTTATTTTATTTTTTATTTTATTTTTGTCTTTCTTGTTGTTTGTTCTCTCTCTGTTAAATTGTATTTCTGACTTGGAGTCTCACTAGTTTTGCTTTCAAACCGGCACAACAGGAAACCACAGGGACCAACTCTTCTTTTGGCAATTAATTTTAGATCCAAAAATTAAATCGACCATTCCATGTATTCCCACATTCCCAGGAGAAAGTCAAAGCCCCCAGTATTTCCAGATCTGCAAGAGCACAGGCTGGACAATGCTCCTCAGACCTGTCACCTGGATAATTAAAGCATAATGAATATTTTGGGAGCTGCCCATGCTGCACCATGAACCCATCCTTGGAATCAGCCCTGCAGGAACCAGCAGGACGCTTGGGGAATTTCATCATTCACCTGAAGGTTTCAAAACTGCCACAGAACCAAGAGCTGTGGAAGGCAACACCTTTGAAAGAGTTAAAAGAGTTAAAAGTTAAAAGGAAATTCACATTTCCTAACAAACCCCCGTATTTCCCCTTCCTAGTTTTGCCAGGGTAGGTTCAACTCCAGCTCTGCACTGGCTAAAGCTAAAATAAGTGCTGAAAAATAAAATGCTTTGAGCTTTCAGCTTGGCACAGTCACTCTTGTCCTTTTCTACGTGGTTATGTATTCACACGTGCTCCTTTACCCATTTTAAATGCAACCAAGGGTCTGTATCAAGCTTCAACCCAACACTTGCCAAATACCTAAACATTTTATACAAGTGCCTGGAGATCATTTCAAGGAAATTTATAGTTTACAACCACACTCTGCCATATACAATTTATTTTCAGGGAATTTCCAAAGTACTTTCCTCGTAGAAGAACTGCTACCTTTATAACACTGGAAAACACCATTTGCAATAAAAGTGGTTTTAAGAGACCATTACAGATCAGAGTAACTGGAGTTGATTCCTTGTAGCAGTTATTTCTCAAACGCAATGACGAGGGCAACAGCTCCACATCCCCGTTCCTCACTCTCCATTACAAACTGGCATCTCAGCTCTGCTGTTTTACACACAAAGAAAAGACCAAATGCCAGGCCATCAGCAAAAATCCATCCAGCAGGTTCACTTACAATGAAAATAATGGCCACAAGCATTAAAGAAAAAGAATCCCACTTGTGAAAAATAAAAGTATGTTCAAGGTGTTTTGCCTGCAGCCTCAGCTTCTGCAGAGATCTGTTGGGTGAGTTTGCTCCTGTGAAAGCTCAGCACAAAGATTTCACTGAGGTCTTATGGAGTCACTGCTAAAGTTTGTTTTCCCCCAATTAAAGAAGCTATTAAAGGCCAGCTTGAAAATATAGCAACCTTTAACTGGGCAGAAAAACGCCCAACAATAAATAAAAGGCAGACACATTCACCAATTAAAAATCTGACAAGATCCCTAAAAAAATAAAAAAAGCATTTGCTAAATGCCAGGTTGCTTGTTTCAGAATACAAAAGCTGCTTCAAACCAGCTACCAACAAAACAAAAGGTTAAGCAAAATCAATATACAAACACGTGTTTGTCCTCTGAGTGATAAAATATTCCCAAATTGTCCTCCAGCAGGGGAGCCAAATTTGCTCCGTTATCTGCACGGATTTTTTTAAAAAAGCCCCTGGGATCAGCAGCAGATTTCTCCTGCTTGGAGAAAGCATCTCGACCTTCCAAAGCACCTTTTATTTCAGGAACTTGAGGGATTTTTCCCATCCATGAAGGAATGAGCAGGTTTTAGATGAGGAACAGGCAAAGGTGCAGCAGCACAGGGATAGAAGCAAAGCCCTGATCCCCAATATCCACTCTGGAAGAGTCACAATTCCAGGAGCTGTGTTCTTGTAGCAAATAATGAGAAATAATTCTCATTTCTCACCACTTTGAAGACAAGAACTAAATGAAGAGACTCCCAATAGGTGTAAAGGCACTGGGAAAAGAAGGAAAGCTCACTGGAGCTGCAGCAAAAATGGGAATTTAAGGGCAGACTTTGAAAATGCTCATTAAAGCTTCCTAGATATTTCTTCCAAAAGCTTTATTATTATGGACAATCCCTTTATTTCTCCTTTGGGGGAAACAAGAGGGGAACTGGCCAAGAACTCAGTGTGACCCCAGCACTGACACCTTCCTAAATTTGGGAATTCCCTGGGAGCTCCAGGCTTTTTTGGGATGGATCAGTCCCGTCCTGGGACAGCTGCACATCCCTCACTCCTGACAGGGCTCCTGGAATATTCTCCCAAATTAATCCAACCTTGAGGCTGCCTTATTCTCTATTTTTGGCAACAACCAGAAGATGCATGGAATTCAAAGTGAATTCCATGAGTGCATGGATCCTCCTACAGGAAACAACTCCCAAAGAACAAAAGTGTTCCCTGACAGGACAGGAAAAGGTGACATTTCACAGGGACACAAAGGAATCATAAATGGGACACTCTTTCCTGTTGGGTTTTCCTTCATCTCAGAGCTGCTGAAAAGCAGCACCAGAGAGCGCAGGGGTAACTGAATCCCCAAAGCACCAGACCCCATAAAATTCCATTTCTGACTGGATTTTGGTGCTGCTATAAAGTTAAACTTTGTCATGGATCCCACCCCAAATACTCTCCCTGGAAGGGAGACACTTTCTCCTGGGCAATCCAGTCACAAAACTACAAGAATCCCCAAATCTGGGATCACAGAAAAGGTAATTATTCAGTCTCTTGTGAGTGAGAGCTGCTGAGCTCGAGTAAATACCAGAAATTATCCCTTCATTAATAAAATAATTTCTATTTACAGAAGGCTTTTCAGCTTTACACTTCAAAGCACATCACAGACAATATGAAGAGATTTTGCAGACCTAAACATTGTTTGATTTTTGGAAAACATCCCTGTCTTTGCTATAACCAAGCAAAACATCAATACTTGGAGAAGCTCCTCTGGTTTTGTTCATTTACAGCAGAAAAATGCAAAGTTTCGCTGTTTTTCAACCACTGTTCCCTTTATGGACCTTTCACACAGCAAAAAGGCAGAAATAAACAGCCTAAATAAACAGAACACACAAGTGTAAAACCACAAGAAATGGCAGAAGCCTCTATTATGCATAAATGTTTTGGAAATAAAAGCATCAACCAAAGGAAACTCAGTCACATTTCAAACCAACAGCTCGCTGTTAAGATTTGCAATTTTTCTGAAGCTGAGTAAAATTACATTTAAGCCACCCAGGTTTATATTTGTCTGCAGTGATGTTTTATGACTAAAAAATTCACCTGTTGCTTGGCAAGTTCATCCTCACCTGAGCTCCTACACAAAAACAACGCACAGAGAAAAGAGATTTAAATTTCTTTTTGCACCATTTGCTTTCTGCACTTGGCTAAGCCTAAGAAACATCAATATTATTACCACAACACTTTTTTTCTTTCCTCTGCAATCAGTTCTACCCTCAGGTTTTCATGGTCTGGCTTAACCTGACACGTCAAGCTCTGCAGAGAATCTCTCAGTCCAAACCAAGTTCTAATTAAATTCTGGAAGTTTAGTTATCAGGCTGTTCTATTGAATAACTTTAATTTCATAAAGTCAATAACTCAATGTTGTGTCTAAACACTGGGCCTAAACTAGCCAAGGTATCAGTGCCTGGAAGCCAAAGATTATGAGACAAACATTTCATTTTATTTGGAGGACAGAGCACTGTGAGCTCACTCTTCTGTTTTCAAATAAATTTAATAAGCCTGGATTTATTAAAACAGGGGTACAAAAGGAAGACCTTAAAATAAACTCTTGGAAATTACAGGAAACACAGAAAAAAGATGATTACAACAGGAAATGCTGCACAAGCAGTGCTTGTTTATTATTCTTCCACAGACAGTGGCACCAGCTGATATTTTTTTATGGAACCAACATTTCCCTCAAGTTTTGCAAGATTTTACAGGCCAGGGTGATGAAAAAAAAGTGAAAAAGAATGGAGTTTTCTCCCAAACATTACCATTCCCAGAGGAAATTTAAATCATAACAGGTCTTAGATACAGAATTAGTGCTACAATAACTTCTCCAAAGTAACAGAGACGGTTTCTTTCCAAGTTATTGTAGTGGAATCCAAAGTTTGGGAGCTCATTACAACTGACAGTGTCCTGCTGGTATGACTTGAACATTTCAAAGCCATGGAAGGGCATTTCAAAGCCATGGAAGAGCATTTCAAAGCCATGGAAGAGCATTTCAAAGCCATGGAAGAGCATTTCAAAACCATGGAAGAACATTTCAAACCTTCAGTGTGGGCATTCAGCTGCCAATCCACTGGGTTTAAGCAGCACAGAAAAGATTTGCAAGCAGTAAAAGAAAATACTGTGAGGGAAACAGTGAATTCACATCCTAAGTCTGTCACAGAACCATCCTCCAGCAGAGCCAAGCTCAGGATGTGGGCAGACAAAATTCAAAAATTCAAAATTCAATGTCTGAACACAACTTGACACAACTCTTGTTTTTCAAGCCCAACAAGACAGACCTGGAAGCAGCAGCACTTTGGCATTCCCACACAGGATGGAGCCTCCTCACTGGATTTCCCTGCCCTCCAGATGTCCAGACATGTTTTGGACTGAGTGCTGCAGTGTTTGAGGGTGGGGTCACTCAGGGACTCCACAGCAATAATGTGACAGTGCCTTGGCCTTCATGAGTGGCATTAGGCTGGCCCTGTCTGCAGGGTTTAGTCACAGCCTCAGGGAGTTTGGTAAAGATCTCCAAGACCATTGAGTCCAAGCTGTGACAGATCCTCACCTTGTCACCCACACCACAACCCTGAGTGCCACATCCAGTCCTTTCTTCAAGACCTCCAGGGATGGGGACTCCACCACTGCCCCTGGAGTGATGGAGTCCTACCTATGGTGTTTGAAGACCTTTCTTGGGTAGGAATTCCTCCTAAAATCCACCCTGAGCCTCCCCTGGCCCAGCCTGAGGCCGTTCCCTCTCCTCCTGTCCCTGTTCCTGGGAGCACAGCCCAATCCCCCCCGGCTGTCCCCTCCTGTCAGGAGCTGTGCAGAGCCACAAGGTCCCCCTGAGCCTCCTTTTCTCCCTCTGAGCCCCTTCCCAGCTCCCTCAGCTTTTCCAGGGGCTCCAGACCCTTCCCAGCTCCATTCCCTGGACAGCTCCAGCCCCTCAGTGGCTTTCTTGTCATGAGGGGCCCAAAACAGCCCTCAGGTTTTGAGGTGCCTCAGCTGGAAGGGGATTTTACCTTGGGCAAGTGCAGCCAAATAAATTCAAGTTAATTGAATTCTTGGAGTTCACAGGCTGATCCAAATGACTCCTCCTATCCCTCTGTGTCTTTTGCATTCACACAGAGATCCCTTTGACTGGCATTTGTTGACACTTTAGCATAAATTTACACTTTTTTCTGCCTGTGAAAGCCAAGACATCTCATTAAAAACCAATATTGATACACCTTGCTCGGGATGCAAATTCAATTTCTCCTTTTTGCCGTACCCTGGTGAGCAAACATATGTCATGGCCTTTGAGGCTGAACGTGGCAGATGTCTAATTGACCTGAATAAATCTCCAGCACACACCAGAAGGTCCTAGAATCCCCTACCCAATTTTAATCAAACCTAATGAGACCAACAAGAGCCTGACACCCCCGACTGTCCCCTCCTGTCAGGAGCTGTGCAGAGCCACAAGGTTCCCCCTGAACCTCCTTTTTTCCCTCTGAGCCCCTTTCCCAGCTTTGCAACTTAGGTGATGGAGAAAGGTTTGTATTCCCTCTCTCAGCCTCTCCTGGGGCTCCTGACCCTTCCCAGCTCCATTCTCTGGACATGCTCCAACCCCTGCAGGTCCTTCTGGAGTTGAGGAGCTCAGAACTGAACACAGCACCACAGGAGCAGCCTCATCAATACCCAGCACAGGAGAAAATAAATTCCACAGTCCTGTGGCCACGCTGTTTTTAACACAGTCCAGGTGTCACTGTCCTTCCTGCCCACCTGAGCTCGTGTTCAGCCACTGTCAAGCAGCACTCCCAGCTCCTGTTCTGCTCCCAGCCCCTCTGTCCCAGCCTGGAGCAGTGCAGGGGATTATTGTGGCCAAAACACAGCACACGGCCCTTGGCCTTGTTAAACCTCATCCTGCTGCTCCCAGCCCCTCTGTCCCAGCCTGGAGCAGTGCAGGGGATTATTGTGGCCAAAACACAGCACACGGCCCTTGGCCTTGTTAAACCTCATCCTGCTGCTCCCAGCCCCTCTGTCCCAGCCTGGAGCAGTGCAGGGGATTATTGTGGCCAAAACACAGCACACGGCCCTTGGCCTTGTTAAACCTCATCCTGCTGCTCTCAGCCCCTCGGTCCACCCCGTCCCGGTGCCTTTGACCCCAGGATGAAGCAAAGCACTGGGAGTAGGAGGAAGTGAGCTGGGCAGGGCGGTAGGACAGGGAACAGCCCTCAGGATAAGATTTTTCCCAGCACTGCAGCCTCCCCAGCGCTCCAGGACCAGCAGCGACCCAAGCCCAGCGTCCCCCAATGCCCAGGAGAGACCCCATACCCCGGAGGCCCGACCCGGGCAGGCCTCCCCAGCACAGCACGGCCCGCAGCCGGCCCTGGGTCACCCTCAGAGGTGCGGAGGACGCGGAGCGGGGCCGTCCCTACCTGATAACCGAGATGAGCAGCCCCGAGGGGTCCTTGCTCCTGCCCACCGTGCTGCGGTACCTCCCAACCGCGTCGCCCGCCGCCATCTTGCGCCCCCCTCAAACGCGGCGCAGACACGCGCACCGGCGCGCCGCAGCCAATCACAGGCGAGCAGGGCGGGCTGTCATCCAATAGAAGGCGAGGAGGGCGGGGCACGCGGCATCAAGGTGCGGTGCGGAGCCGCGGTGCTTTCTGGGAGTTGTAGTTTTATGACGGTGTAGTAATAAATTCCCACGCAAACCTTCGACAGGTGGTTAAAAATCAGTAAAAGGTTAAAAAATTACCGACCTGGCAAGATACAACTGCAAAGACAGCTGTGCCCAAAAGGCGTCGTTCACTCTGGGAGCGGCAAGAAACGGAGTGGGATATGCGGAACCAAAGCATCCCCTCAGTGCCCTCACGGAGCAGGGTTGGTTGAACAGTGAGGGATTTAAATGTTTATAAAGTTTATAAAGTGCGTTAAGTACGTAAATTAACGTGTTCGATGAATTAGTAATGCTAAATACTCACAGCACGTCACAACCTGAACGACTCTGATCACAAATACTCCCACAAGAGTGTTTTTTCTGCCCAAAGCTGCACCTTGACTATTTAAATGCATGGAAATTGCTGAAATCTGTAGGTGAGTCAAGAGTACCCATTTGTATTTGAAACACGAGGTAACTGGAAGCATGAAAATTCCTTATTTACAAAGGGAAGAATTCCACCGTAGCTGTTGTGGAAGAGCTTCTATTTATTATAATCAGCATATATAATCTGTGATCATTAGCAGAAGGGCAGAGTAAGAGCACGGGCACTTTAATTCTGAAATAAAAGATACTTTATTCCTGAAAAAGCAATGTGTTTTCAGAACAGAAGAATTACTCCAAAGTGATTTTTATCTCCAGGTAGGGTGTGCATTCCAATGTAGATTTTCTATTGCTTTTCCCATTTCGAGCTCTCAGCTCCACAATTTCCTATTCAGCTTCACCAAAATAAAAATCTCGTTTTCCTCGTAGGTTTGCCAGTGCCTGTGCCCCAAACACGGTGATTTGAACGCCAAGAAGTTCGTGCTTTTCCTAGAGGGAGCTTTTCCTCAAACTGCCGGCTCGCCAATATTGTTTGCACCTTGACAATTTAAATGCGTGGAAATTGCTGAAATCTGTAGGTGAGTCAAGAGTACCCATTTATATTTGAAACACGAGGTAACTGGAAGCACGAAAATCCCTTATTTACAAAGGGAAGAATTCCACCGTAGCTGTTGTGGAAGAGACTCTATTTATTATATTTATTATTTATTATAATCAAGCCTCTATTTATTATAATCAGCAGCTGTATCTGTGATCATTAGCAGAAGGGCAGTGTAAGAGCACGGGCACTTTAATTCTGAAATAAAAGATACTTTATTCCTGAATAAGCAACGTGTTTTCAGAACAGAAGAATTACTCCAAAGTGATTTTTATCTCCAGGTAGGGTGTGCATTTCAGTGTGTTCCAATGTCGATGTTCTATTGCTTTTCCCATTTCGAGCTCTCAGCTCCACAATTTCCTATTCAGCTTCACCAAAATCTCGTTTTTCTTGTTTTTCTGAGCAGGTTTGGCAATGCCTGTGCCCAAACACGGTGATTTGAACTCCAAGAAGTTCGTGCACTGGCTAGAGGGAGCTTTTCCTCAATATTGTTTTTGTTAATTGGCAATTCCCATCGACTGCTCAGCCGGAGCCTGCGGTCAGGGTGAGATCGATGGGTCCCACCTTTTCATTCCTGACAGCCGCAATTATCACCTCATTTAGCAGGAACTTCATCAGGACAAACAGCAGCGAATCTCCCCCGGAACTGTGACCCGGCTGGTTTTAACCCTGGGCTTTAATTGCTAAACCACTGCCTGGTTTCATTGACCAGCCCTTTCCCTTCAGCAAAGCCACAGGTGGGAATTTATATTTTCCTTTAATTTTCTTTCCCTTTCCTTTAAATGAGAGGGGAGAAACCAGCAGAAACCTGGCTGATGCAGCATGTGAACGCTGAGATTTCTTTTGATGAATAATATATTATACAATGAGGCTGGAGGGTCATGAAAACATCATTTTTCCTTACACAATTACAAAAAAGGTCTCAATCTAAAAACTGGTGGAAGGGGAAACAGGGAATTTTTTTTATTATTATTATTATTATTATTATTATTATTATTATTATTCACCATCCTTTCACATAGTATTTTAGTACTCTGAGGAGTATCTGGCAAAATGAGTGGTTCCTGAATTACTCAAACCAAAGAAATTCCAAATGGACAAACTAAATGTTCATGCTGATGAATGAATCCCTGTCACAACTTGTGACAAAGATCAGGTTGGCTCAGTAGAGGGTCTCTCCATTCAGAAAGGACTGGGAATCATAGATGGTTCCACTCAATAATAAAAAAGGAAAGGAGGGGAGAGCTTGTACTGAGCTATTCCTCATCAGTTGGGCCAGTTTCCCAAGGGAACACCACACAGTGCAGAGTTCTGCCAAAGGGGATTCTGAAGAGGCACAGGCAGAGCAGTTCTTTGGGAAATACAATTTATTCCCTTAGAAAGAGTTTTACAAACTCCACTGGCCAGAGTTCTGTTCCCCAAAGCACTTGTGTGACACTAAGGGATTGTTTCCCTCCTTTCCTGAGGTAATTTCACCTGCAATCCCTTTTATCCCCTGATATTTTCTAAGTGTTCCCTGGGAATTCTCAGGAATTCCTAAACCTAAGAGATTTTGGGCTGATGTACACACGAGGTCTCTCAACCACAGCTTTAACATTTGAAAAAAAGTACCACAAGTCNAGCCACAGGTGGGAATTTATATTTTCCTTTAATTTTCTTTCCCTTTCCTTTAAATGAGAGGGGAGAAACCAGCAGAAACCTGGCTGATGCAGCATGTGAACGCTGAGATTTCTTTTGATGAATAATATATTATACAATGAGGCTGGAGGGTCATGAAAACATCATTTTTCCTTACACAATTACAAAAAAGGTCTCAATCTAAAAACTGGTGGAAGGGTAAACNGCCAGTTTCCCAAGGGAACACCACACAGTGCAGAGTTCTGCCAAAGGGGATTCTGAAGAGGCACAGGCAGAGCCTCTTTGGGAAATACAATTTATTCCCTTAGAAAGAGTTTTACAAACTCCACTGGCCAGAGTTCTGTTCCCCAAAGCACTTGTGTGACACTAAGGGATTGTTTCCCTCCTTTCCTGAGGTAATTTCACCTGCAATCCCTTTTATCCCCTGATATTTTCTAAGTGTTCCCTGGGAATTCTCAGGAATTCCTAAACCTAAGAGATTTTGGGCTGATGTACACACGAGGTCTCTCAACCACAGCTTTAACATTTGAAAAAAAGTACCACAAGTCCTTTGTTATTTTGTTTCAAACATTAGTGAAAATGTCAGACCAAAGGGTTCAGCTCACACCAACTTTTTACAGGTGTAATTGCCTCGTGTGTGATGCCTTTATATTGGTTATAATGAAATCCCCTTTGACTCCCAGCAGTGCAGATGGGAGCAGAGTGAAGGCCAGAATTTCCATCTGAGCTGTAGGAGCTGTAGAAAATGAGCCTAATCCTGTTGGCACCTCTCAGTCAGTTTAATAAAATCTATTTTACCCTTCTTACAGAGCTGGTCACCCCCACATCAGCACCATTAAGCTGAAATTGGTGCCTTGGTAAAGAATCAGGTTCCAGCCACCCTCTTCTTACAAATAATTCTGGTTTTCTTATGAAGCTTTACCAAGGTTTTCCAAACTGCCTGAGTAAAGAATTGAGTAAAAGTGCCCTGAAACATCAGGATTTGGCTCTAGGATTAGCCACACATCTGGATGACCTCATTATTCCTATTTATCATTAAATAAGTATGAACTAATCTGGTTTATGTTGTTTTTTGGATTTTCTGCACAGCAACAATCAGTTTCTCTTCCCAGCACGTAGCTGCCATCAATTCTTTTTGTCTCTGTGAATAAGAAGAAATTCCTGGGGCAGGAGAAGAAGTTGCCTGGCTCAATGCTGGGAATCAAGGCAGAGATATGATTCAAATGTCTCCTTATTGTTTTTTGCCTCCTGACATTTCCCACGTTGTGCTGTGCTCTGCTTCTGCAGAAAAATAATAGCTAAGATTAAGTTAAGTGGAAAAATACTGCTGCTTTTCCAATGTCAAAGCCACAGAACCTCTGGTAATGCAGTCCCTGAAGGAAAGCAGAGCAAGTGTGAGGTGTTGCTCTTCAAAGGCAGGTAAAATTCTGTAAGAGAGGATGTTCTTTCTCTTAACCATCAAAAAAACCCAAATCCAATTATTTGGTTTACTTTTTCCCCTTTATTTTACTTATCCTCACTAAGGGAATGCAGTTTTTACAACTGTCCACAGGCATTTTCCAAGTCCTCAGGCTTCTTGTTGGCTTCTTGAAATTAAAATCCTTAATCTTTGGAACCATGGAAAACCTCAAGTATATGAGAGACATGAAAAATAACACTCTTATTCCATTTCTCCCATGTTTAATTATGTTTTTCCCCCTCTTCTGTAAAGAAGTTTTTAGATCTCACCCACAAATTTCTTATTCAACCCAGCTCCATCAGGCTCCTCATGTTTTGACTTGTGGAGTTATTTGGCATCAGCTCTTGCCTCAGGTGATACCCAACCCTAAATTCCTCCAGTTTGGGGGAAAACAGGTGGCTGGATAGAAAAGAAAATCCCAGAAATCCTCCTGGCACAGAGGGAGAGTTGGAACCACTTGGATCATCCATCCCAGCAAATCCATTTGGGAGGAAGAGTTAATGGATTCCCCAACCCCAGGAAAAACCCTCAGATCAGAGCTCCACCCTACTAAACCACAGGCAGCTGAGCATGACAAATGTCGGAGACAAGACTTCAGAAATTCCAGTGCTCACAGAAATCTTTCACCCTGCTGAATGCAGCTTTGGATATTTTCTGGTTTGTGTAAGAAGCTCCAGGCAAGAGAAACAACAAGAACTTGAGCTGAAGTGAGAAAAACTCCTGGTACCAGCAACGCTCTCCCGTGTTTTCAAGGGAAGCAGCGCCGGTATCAATCCTCCTGAAATGAGACATCAGCCAGGCAATTTCAAGGCTTGTCTTGCAGAAAATGGGGCACAAGATTCAGCAGCTGAACAGCCCTGCTGGCCTCAAATTTAATTTGCTCTGAGGTGATGTAAGAGCAGGATAATACGATGGTTGTTGTACTTCTGGAGCGCTGTTGACAAAGTCAATCTGTCACTGACAGGCACCACAGCCCCCATTTCACAGCAGGAATGTGGCCCAGGGATGTGAAAATCAAGCACACAACAACAATCCCTGCTTACCTGACAACCTCAAGGATTTGATGCCATGAGGAGAAGAAAACTGAAGGATCTGTGCCTGGTCTGCAGCTCAAGATAGGAACTTTGGAATGAAATTCAAAACACCAGTTGCCTGGTCAGGCTCTGCTCCCAGGGACAAGTGATGGGATGAGAGGAAACGGCCTCAAGCTGCACCAGGGAATGTTCAGTTGGGACATCAGGAGGAATTTTTTCATGGAAAGGGTTGGCAAGGGTTGGAATGAACACAACAACAATCCCCGCTTACCTGACAAACTCAAGGATTTATTGCCATAAGGAGAAGAAAATTGAAGGATCTGTGCCTGGTCTGCAGCTCAACAAAGGAATTTTTTAAGGATATTCAAAATACCAATTGCCTGGTCAGGCTCTGCTCCCAGGGAACAAGTGATGGGATGAGAGGAAATGGCCTCAAGTTGCACCAGGAGAGGTTTATATTGGATATTAGAATTTTTTTTTCATGGAAAATGTTGTAAAGAATTAGAGCAGGCTGCCCAGGGCAGTGGTAGAGTGACCATCCCTGGAAGTGTTAAAAAAATGTGAGGATGGGGCACTTGAGGGAATGGTTGAATGGGGAACANAAACACCAATTGCCTGGTCAGGCTCTGCTCCCAGGGACAAGTGATGGGATGGGAGGAAACGGCCTCAAGCTGCACCAGGAATGTTCAGTTTGGACATCAGGAGGAATTTGTTCATGGAAAGGGTCATAGAGGGTTGGAATGAACACAACAACAATCCCCACTTACCTGACAACCTCAAGGATTTGCTGCCAAGAGGAGAAGAAAGTGGAACAATTNCCTCAAGTTGCACCAGGAGAGGTTTATATTGGATATTAGAATTTTTTTTTCATGGAAAATGTTGTAAAGAATTAGAGCAGGCTGCCCAGGGCAGTGGTAGAGTGACCATCCCTGGAAGTGTTAAAAAAATGTGAGGATGGGGCACTTGAGGGAATGGTTGAATGGGGAACATGGCAGTGCTGGATTTACAGTTGGACTTGATGATCTTAAAGGTCTTTTCCAACCTTAACAATTCCATTATTTTATGTGCCCAGACTCAGCTCTGCAGCTTAGGTGATGGAGAAGGGTTTGAATTTTCCCCTTGCCCAAAAACTTAACAATGCATCATGTTGGGATTATTCCAGTTTGGTGGGGAAGCTGAACCCTGAGGTCACTGCCCTGACTAAATCTAAAATTTAGTCATATCTAAAAATCTAAAAATTCTGGGCAAATCTGAAATTTCTGGACAAACCCATCAGGCAGCCTCAGTGTTCCAGCTGGAACTAAGGAGAAGCAGCCAATCTGGTCAGCGATGGCAATTCCCAAATTTTTGGTGGTGTGAAGGGTTTGTGGGCAGAGTGAGGATGCTCAGAGAGCTGCAGGCTTTGAGAGCCTCGTGATAAAGGGCCAAGTGAAGCACCAAATCTACAAGAACAGACTTAAATCAACTTTATTGCACAGCAGCTTTCTGTGGACACTGAATAAGGCTGGAGAGTGATGTCTTCAATTTTTTCTGTTGTTGTCAGCAAGGACAAAATCAGCAAGACAGATCTTTGCAGGTAAACCCCGCAACTCCTTCACTGCTGCAGGGTTGGAGACAGGGCAGGGTGGGAGATTTTGGGCTGTTTCACTCATAATCTTTCAGTCCCCAAAAGATCTGACAGCGCTTTAAAAGATGTTAGTGGAGCAGAGGTGACCTTTGAGGTCCACATGACCTTTGGAACACAAGAAAGATGAGTCTCCTGTGAGATTCACTTGGAATTGCAGGAATTTAAGCTGTCAGTGCACCTGAAAAGTTCCTAGAGGTGGTGGTGTATCCAAATGATTCAGCAGAGGTTTTGTGATTCCCATTGAGAGTCTGGTCAGGCAATATTAAATACTCAACAAGAAAATGAAGTGTTACCTGCTGTACATCTATAAAATGCAATGTAATGTGATAAAATGAACTAAAAGGTCTCCTCATCTCTGAGTTAAAAACAGCATTGGTGTGACTGCTGTGTAACAATTCCCCTTCAGGAAAGGCAAGTCCTACAATGTAATATCATTTTTTTTCTCATGATCTTTTATGGGTTTGGGGAAGAAAAACATTTCAGGGAGCACCCAGCTCCAGGGATCTGGTGAAAAATCAGATCAGGTATTTCCCACAAACTAAGAGGTGTCTGTAGAGCAGGTGCTGGAGGTGACAGGGCCATTCAGCTGTTCCTTCACTGCCACCCTCCATTCCCCATCCATCCCCAAACCATCTCCTGCTCCCATTGTGTCCCCTCTTCCTTCATCCTCACATTTTCCTGATGTCTCCCATTAAACACCACTGATATTTTTAACATTGTAATGACACAACCTAAATTTACAAATCCTTGTGCTGCTGGTTCCTGTGTTAGATCTTTCTCCTTAACTCGTGTACCTCATTTATTTGAATTATAAACTCATCGGGGCAGAGGCCACATTTTAACTGTAGCAGAGTGGAGATTTATGTAGCATAATTAAACAGAGTAATAAAATACACCTCAGTGAAGGCTGAAATGTAAATTGTGGGACCCACATTGGCTTCATTGCTCTTAAAGTGAACATGTGATGACTTTTTCTTATTTCTTTCATCATTTAGATGAGGGGAATTGATGCAGCATGTTGACACTGAGAAAGATGGGCTGCCCACCCAGGCCCATCATACCTTGGGAAAGCAGCAAAATTCTCTTTTTGAAATCCCTGCAGGCTCTCTAAGTGCCAACATTTTCACCTTGAGACAGAAAGTTTTCATTCTGTAGCTCAGAAGCCTCTTCACCCTGGCAGGGCTGCTCCCTGCCATTGTTCTCAGCCAGAATGAGGCAAATCCTGTCTCCCACTTAAAAAATTTAGGTGTTGTCATCCTTTCCTCATCCAATTCACACTGAGATGAGCACAGATGTCACAGGAAGCTTCCTGTGGTGGCAGCACAGGGGTTAGAACACTCATCCAACCTTGACCAGTTCTTCTAACCCCTCTCTTCTTGGGGACCACAAAACCTCACACTGAAATCAGTAAGGTTCCTTCAGTCCCAGGCTGAAGTTCTTCAAGTTGCAAAACCCACCCAAAATGTGTAAATGAGCAAAACAAATTAAATAAAAAGAAAGGAAAAAATGGAGATCTGGCATTAAGCCAGGTAAAATTCAAGTGTTCCAAACTCATGCAGGTATCAAAGGAAAAAGGAGACAAAATTCAGGCTGAGAGTGAGGGATGCAGAAAGCCCTGATTAGGAAAGGATGAAGGAGTGAGAATGGACAGCTTGGAGTTAAATATCAGAGCACAGGTGAGATTATAGCAGAATGAAACCCAGGCATGGAATAATGTTCTTCTGGGAATTATTCTATTGTGCTGCAAGCAGCAAATTTCCCATTGTCTCTGCTGGAAAATCCGCTGTGCAAAGAAGACCTCTGGCAACTCGGATCTGGATTTGGCATTGCAAAACAACATTAATCCTCAGCAATTACCAAGTGTTTTCAGGCTGACCTTCTCCTGCCACGTGGAAGCTGGGCAGGAGGAAGAGCCAGAGGTTTGGGATGTGTCTCCCAGGCTTGGATCAGAATGAAAACATTTCTGCTGCAATCAGAGAGTGGCTGCAGTGCCTGGGAGGGCTTTAAAAGCTGTCTGGGGAGGCAGAGAGAGGGGCAGCATCCACAATGTGATGCTCAGAGCCAGCTTCAAATCCTGTCTGAGACACAGCAGAAATGCTACAGTGTTCAGCTCTAATTAGTGCTGCTGGTAATTGGCTCTATGGGTTCAAACTGGAACCTGGCAGCTGGGGTTCATGACTCAGGTGACCCCAAAAATCAGCGGGGTCCTTAGCTGGAGGTGTCCATGAGTGGTTGCACTTCCAGGACACACTGGCCCATGTGGAGTTGCCTCAGGTGCCCGTGGTGTGGGAACCTTTGGAGAAGAGATGGAGCCACAAAAAAAAAACCAAACAGGATCAGGAAGTTAAGACAAGTGCTTGGCTCAGTCTCCCTCTAATTAGTGCTGCTGGTAATTGGCTTTGTGGGTTCTCAAACTGGAACCTGGCAGCTGGGGTTCATGACTCAGGTGACCCCAAAACTCAGTGGGGTCCTTAGCTGGAGGTGTCCATGAGTGGTTGCACTTCCAGGACACACTGGCCCATGTGGAGTTGCCTCAGTGGCCCGTGGTGTGGGAACCTTTGGAGAAGAGATGGAGCCACAAAAAAAATCAGGATCAGGAAGTTTAGACAAGTGCTTGGCTGGTTTTGTAAGGAAGAAGGGAGATTGTGATGTGAGGGAGAGACTCAGCTGGACACTGGAAGTGCTCCATGGATCGTTCCCTGCTGTGCTGAGGGAAAGAGCCAGCAGGGGTTCCAGGAGACCTGACTGACCTTACCCTCCTCTTTTAGGATTTGGCTTAGCCTTCCTCCCAAATGGCCAAATCCCAATGGGAATGGGGCTCTGTGGGGCAGGAGGCCAAGGGGCACAGTGAGATTTCTTTGGGCAGTTCAGTTATTAAGGAATCCCACTCTGATCAAGTGTCTGTGTTCCTCTGACTTCCTTCTACCCACTCCCAGATCATTCCCTGACAGTTCCAGAAATTCCTGTTTTCCTCACTGGGTGCTGAATCAGGGGATGAGCAGCTGCTAAAGGTTTCTGGAGCATTTCCCCAGCTATTCACAGCACTCAGATCCCAAAATTACTTCCCAAACAGAGAGAATTCCGGATTTTAATGAGCTGTCACATCCTGAGGTTGTAGTTGAACTACACCAGCAGCAAACCCTGTTTGCTGTCCCATTCCGTGGTCCCTGCTCCAGGGTACTGCTCACTTCTGCTGGAGGAAAAAAGTCTTTTTGTGCTGAGAATAATGAATGGCCTGAGCCAAAGCGTGAGCAGATGGTTGCAGTCAGCAGTTGTTTATACCCAGACCTGGGAGAACAGGTCAGGCAAACCCCCTGACCCTAATGCTGTCTGTAGAAAAATCAATTTACAAGGCCAGGCAGAGTGACCTGTGAGCCCTGTTTGTTGATCCAAGACATAATGGCTCAATAACTTTAATTATTAAAGCCAGAACAGACAACCATTGATCCTCCCACTTAGTGCCATCTCTGTAGCCTCAGGGCCAGGGATTTAGAGCAGGGGAATTTGCAGGGAAAGAGAAAGAACCAACTTTGAAAGGCTGATCCTCTGGATCACCAAAATTTTGGACCCTGATTTTGAAATCTGCCTCCCACCTGTCCATCCATCCCAGCACCTCAGAGCAATCAAGTCATGACCCTTCCCTGAGAACACAAATTCCTTCTTTTCAGCTTAACAAGGCATTGAAAAAGTCATTTACAGAGTTGACCCAGAACATCTTTTCTCTCCAACAGTTCACAAGGCAATCGGTGTAAAGGACATTAATCAAGTTGGCGCCAAGAGGTAATTGAAGACAGTAATTACTCAGTTTTTATAGAGCTGGAAATGTAATAAGGATTTTAAGAAAGTAATAAGTGAAGCTTTCTGCTGAGAGATCCCCTGGTGTGCACAGTTTAGCCAAGGGCCCATCTTTTTGAAAATACATTTTCGTGTAGTTATTACATCACTGTCTTGCTGGGACATCTCTCCTGAGCTTTGGTAAATGTAATGGGCTTGCTGAATCAGAATCCACCATCTCTGCATCCCAAATTTCCGTGGCAGATTGACACCTCCAGGAAACAGCAAACACATATTTTTATTTTTGTGCTTTACCTACTCCCAGCTCCTGCCCTCCCTGCTCCAACCCAGTAGATTTCTGTCAGGCACCCAATTTTTCTGCTTTGGAAGCCATGACAAAAAGGATCTGATTAAATTTCCCAAAGGCACATTCAGTTCATGCAGCAGCTCTGAGGCTTTTTGTGGTCAGAAGTGGAGGCAAATTTTCCCAGCAGGCTCAAAGTTTCATCTGCTTAAATCACAAGATTCCGCCACAGAAAGGAAAACTCGGATGAAACAGAAAATTTACCTCCACCTAAACCTGATGAAAACTGACAAAACTGACAAAAGCTGCCTGTTTACGCAGAATATCCAAGTGAGATCCAATATTCAGTGAGATGCTGCTCCAGTCATTCCCTGATTCCTGGGTCATTTTTGGGATCTATCCCACATTGCCTCAAGTGCAGGATTCCTGAGTCCCCTCCTTACCTGGTTCCTCACGGGCTCTGAAGCACAAACCTAAATTGCTCCATGCCTTTACTTACTTTGCTCTGAATTAACTCCTTAATTCTTTAAAAATGGAAATCCTGCTTGCTGGGTACCTCTTCTTGTCCCTTGGGTTAGTGATGGGGACTGTAAACTCTTCAAGGCAAGCAGCAGATGAGATTTAATTTGTATATTTGCAAATTGGTTTGCACAATATGGTGGCACAAGCAGGTGCTGCTGGAATTAACCCATTAACCCCCCCAAATTAACCCATTTAGTCTTGGCTGAATGGGTTAATTAGGAGGAGGTAACAAAACCTCAGAATTTCTACCACATTTGATATTAAAGCTTGACGTGACCCCACTTCTTTTAAAATTATTTTAACATAAATTCCAGTTACATCTGCATTGAAACATTCTGGGCTGGGAGCACAAATTCCATCACTCCTGCAAGAAGAAGCTGGAGTTGAAGAATTATTTGGGATATGTGTGGCTCTGGCTCTCCTCCAAGGGCAGACAGCTCATTACAAGCAAAGCTCTTCTGTCCCACAGGGTTTTGTGGCTTTCTGGCTCTGATATTTGATGAAATTTCATTTCGTGACAGGTCTATTCACAATATCTCCTCCCTAACAAGGACCACTCCTTCTGGAGGGAGAAATCTTCCAGGTGGATGGGATCCACCTGGCCTGTGTCAGAAATGGCTCTGCTTCAACCTCTTCCCTGCCTTGCAGCCAGCAAAATCCTCTGAAGCTCCAGGAAGAGAAAATTGGGGTTGAATTAATCACCCGTGGTTCTAGATGCGTTTGCTGCATGCACAACCCATCTCTGCATTCACTTGTTGGTCTCATTAGGTTTGATTAAAATTGGGTAGGGGATTCTAGGACCTTCTGGTGTGTGCTGGAGATTTATTAGACATCTGCCACGTTCAGCCTCAAAGGCCATGACATATGTTTGCTCACCAGGGTACGGCAAAAAGGAGAAATTGAATTTGCATCCCGAGCAAGGTGTATCAATATTGGTTTTTAATGAGATGCCTTGGCTTTCACAGGCAGAAAAAAGTGTAAATTTATGCTAAAGTGTCAACAAATGCCAGTCAAAGGGATCTCTGTGTGAATGCAAAAGACACAGAGGGATAGGAGGAGTCATTTGGATCAGCCTGTGGACTCCAAGAATTGAATCAACTTGAATTTATTTGGCTGCACTTGCCCAAGGTAAAATCCCCTTCCAGCTGAGGCACCTCAAAACCTGAGGGCTGTTTTGGGCCCCTCATGACAAGAAAGCCACTGAGGGGCTGGAGCTGTCCAGGGAATGGAGCTGGGAAGGGTTTGGAGCCCCTGGAAAAGCTGAGGGAGCTGGGAAGGG
>VXBR01001000.1:40186-57203 GCA_013400215.1 Cisticola juncidis | reverse complement strand
AGAATAAACAACCTTGGAAACACAGACTGGGGACTCAGCCTGTCTGCTCTGGCTCTGGTGTGAAACACTCGGGGCAAGGAGAAGACAAAAAACCTTCTGACCTCAGGGAACAGCAACCCCGAGGAGAATCTCAGGGAAAAGAAACTCTGAGACTTCTCACCCCATCACAGGGGTAACAAAGCACAGTCACACCCACAGCTCCCAAAAAAACAGCTCAAGGAATCATTCCAGGATCTGGGCATTCTCTGCTGTGGCTGGCAAGGTGGGGATCGAAGTTGGACTCGATCTTGGAGATCTTTTCCTCCCTCAGTGATCCTGTGATTGATCAGCAGGACCTGGAAGAGATGTGAGCCCTGCTCCTCTCCAAAGCTGCCCCAAGTCCCACCCAGTCCCTTCAGCTGGAGATTCCACCCTTGTCTGGGATAGATCAGAACATCCTTGCACAACTCAGAAGTCCCATTAATCCTCCCTTCAGAGCGTGTGTTTATGAATAATAGATTTTCCGTGCTAAAACTATCAAAGCTCCTGCAGCAGCTGCTGGGCTCCCTTGGGCAAAAATCCTGGCAAGGAGCTGCAGCAGCAGAGCAGATTTGCATGTTTGATGCATTGCTGTGTCTCTGTTTCAAAGCAGACAATCTGTTGGCTCTCAGCTCCTTGCACACTTGTTGAAGCCAAGGTGCTGGACTGCAGCACAGTAGAAAGTGTGGATTTTTACAATTATTTTTATTTTTTTATCCTGAGACAAAGAGAACTTTCTCCCTCCCAGGAGTGCAGTTTATATCTTGATTAATCTAAAAGTTTGGGGCTTTTACGCTGAGGGGTACAAGAGGACTTTTTTTAAGGAGTGTGGGTAGGAGTAAAGAGGAAAGGAGGGCGTGTGTGGATCATTTTCATCCTGGAAAATCAGCTATGCTGGAGGCAAATGCTGTGCCTCAGTGGAGCAGAGACAATTTCAGGTAATTAATGTTCCTCCTTTACCAGCACTGGGAAAATCAGGGGCTTTAGTGGGAGATTTATACAACTTCATGTCAAAGCTGAGAGCAGCTGTAGAGAGGGGCTGATTCATGAGGGAAGGTTCAGAATGTGCACACAGGAGCTCAGCCCTGAGTAAAAGCTGCTGGCTTGGAGCTGAGCAGGTTTAAACCACTTTCTTCCATAGCCAGTGAGTTTTTCCACCCATTTTTCTTATCCTGATTCAGGCATTCCCTTTAAAAACCCCACCTTTGGTAAATAGAGGCACTAAATCCCTCACACTCCCAAATAGCAGAGAAGAAAACCCCCACAAACAGAAGCCTTCCCTTGCTGGCAGCAGTGCAAAAAGAGATTTTCAGCATTTCTGTGGACAGCTTGACCAGCCAAGAAAGTTTCATCGTGGAGTTTAGAAAGTCAGAACTGCCAAAAATCAAACTGATGTGAAACCACTCATGGACAGGAACCCTTAATATCAAAAAGTCCCCATGAGGAGACCTTGCTGAGGCATAAGGATGAGGATTTAGATTGAAGATTAGCAAGATTTTGATCACAAAATCCTCTCACAGCTCACTGTGGAGTTTGCATCTGATTTCTTTTCACAAGAGCCCACCCAGACCACAGCTGCCAGTCCATGGTGAGGATTTGGCTCTGCTCAAGTGAGGGATGGAGTCGCCCTTGAACTCTTCTCCCATGTGCAAAGTTTTGGCCTTCCAAAGTCCTTGGACTTACAAAGAATCCTCCAGAAATATCCTGCCAGAAGTGCAGAAAAAAAACCCCAAAACTTTGTGTTTTCTACACCTTCCCAGGTTCAAATCCAAACAATTTAATTCCCAGACTCTAATATAAAGAATTTAATTCCTGTCTTCCACCTTCTAATGTGTTGCCTGTCCTACATTTGATTATGTGGGATTAGAGTGAGAAGATATTATCTTTATCTTTATCCTCGACAAGAGGAGAAAAGGAAAATATTTACATTTGTGGCTCAGGTATCATTAGCTGGAAGACCTGTGAAGGTGCCTATTGATATTCAGAGGTGACTCCTCTCCTCTTAAAGCAACCCTGAGTGTGAGAAACTTTTTCCTCCACTCCCAAACTCCCAAATCCAAACTTGGATTTGAGTTTCTGGGAGTTAAATCAGTGACAGGGAGTGGTGAGGGTGCCCTGAAAGGAACACAGAGACCATTTCCCTCCTGGTTTTTCTCTCTGAAGATCTCACTGCTCCCCTAAAAATCAATTTACGGCGACACCTCGGAGCAGCAAGGGAGGATTTGGAGATGCTTTTGTACAGGGTAAAATCCCACAGGGAGCAGAAGGATGAACCAAAACACGAGGCAGAAACTTCTTCCCCTTTTCCCACCTGCAATTTGCAAAGCCATTGCTGGGGGCAGCCAACAAAAGCCCAAACAACTCCCAAATGCCTCCCAAACAAAAGGCTAATTTAATTCCAAATTGATTCGCGCTCCCGGTACAAGACAGGCTTGATTTTTGTAGCTCTCAGCAGCAGCACAAAAACAAAAAGAGCATCTAACACTGATTAACATCTGAGTCACACCAGCTGAATTCCACAGCCACACTGGCACAGGAAATTCAATTTTCCTGGAGGAATTTGCCACCTCTTCATTATTTGTGTGCTCAGCACATGGTCCCCGAGCTCGCAGTGATTTTGCCATCTCTGAAAAGCACCCTGAGTTTCCATCAATGAGATGCACGTTGGTGTTTGACAAGAACAATGTGCTCCAAGAACGGGCTCACAATAGCTCCTATCAATCAGGCACAGTGTGGAAAATCAAAGATGACAACGAAACCCACAGCATTAAATACCCCACGGTGCTGGGAATTAATCAGGAGGCCTTGGGTGCTTGAAAAACAAATGTGTTTTTAATAAATTGGATTTGAGCATCACTTAGAAGCCTTGGATCAGCAGCTGAGTGGAGACTGGTTTGATTTGTGCTGATAAACTCCAGGGGAGCTGGTGCCTCTCTGTATCCAAGCCATTGATGTCACCCTGAGCCTGCTGGGCTTGGTGACATTTAAGCAAAGTGAGCACAATTCTCTTTAATACACACAGAACAGATTTTATAAAAAATAAAAACAAACAACTCAGGGCTCTGAACCTGCTCTCAACAACCCCCAAACAACCCAGGGGTTAATAAGAACCTCTGAGCAGAATTTCAGTGAATTTCAGAATTTCAGATGAGAATGAAGAGAACGTGTGAGATAAATTGGAGAGGGACTGGGGACAAGGGACAGAGGGACAGGACACAGGGAATGGCTCCCACTGCCAGAGGGCAGGGCTGGGTGGGATCTTGGGCAGGAATTCCTGCCTGGAATGGAATTGCCAGAGAATCCCTGGCAGTGCCCAAGGAAGGATTGGAGCAGCCTGGGATGGTGGGAGGTGTCCCTGGAATGAGCTCTGAGCTCCCTTCCCACCCAAACCATTCTGGGATTCTGGGATTTGGGACACTCAGAATCCATTCAGAGGGATTTTTGTGGAAAATGGGGATGGAAAAGAGAGGGAAAGGGAAGGGAGACCCTTCATGTTCTCAGGCTCTGGATCCAGGCTGGGAGAGCTGGGAATGTTCCCTTGGAGAGGAGAAGACTCCAGGGAGAGCTCCCAGCACATTCCAGGGCCTGGAGGGGCTCCAGGAGAGCTGCAGAGGGACTGGGGACAAGGGACAGAGGGACAGGACACAGGGAATGGCTCCCAGTGCCAGAGGGCAGGGCTGGGTGGGATCTTGGGCAGGAATTCCTGCCAGAGCAGCTGTGGCTGCCCCTGGATCCCTGGACTGTCCAAGGCCAGGCTGGATGGGGCTTGGAGCACCCTGGGACATTTGGAAGTGTCCCTGCCATGTCAGGAGTGGAACTGGATGATCTTGAAGGTCCCATTCAATCCAAACCATTCCATGATTCCATGATTCTATAAATCACGACATGAAAAAAAAATTCTCTAAGGGAGGGATAAACCTCTCCAGGAGCAGCACCAAAGCTGAACAACACCTGTATTTATTTTTAAGTGCTCACTACACCTCTATTAACTCACCCTGAGCAAGGGGAGAGTGAGTTTCCTTTGTTTTCGTTGCTTTTCCTTCCTGTCTCAAAATTTCCAAAGTCCAAAAAGCAGAAAAGGTCCTCCCATTATTTTCCAACAGCTTCTTGCACTCTTTCCTCATTCTTTCATCCCAAAAAAACCAGAGTATTTCAGGGAAGTCCCTTCTTTACCAGACTATTGACTGATATTCTGATATTCCTCTCCCATATTCTTGGTGGAACAAAACACTCTCCAAGGTCAGGGAAACACTGATTATTATTCCTGCATTTGGGTTTTGAAATGAACACCTGAAAGAAGAATTTCATCTACCAAGGAGCAGATTTTAATAGCACAAAACAGGAATTTAGCCTGGAATTTGGGAAGACTTGAGTTCCTTATTTATTTCACTGAGTGATGACTCAGGTGACTGAAAATGCAGAAGACAACTGAACCTCACAATTTTAATTATTTAATTGACAGGAAAATGCAGGAAAACCAGAATTTTATGAAGAGCAGAGTGAGACTTCCCATTCTGTTCTATCCTGAGAACGGTGAGACAAAGCTGAGAGGTGACAATTTCAAAGATAATGTAGAAAGGTATTTTATCACAGATTTCTTAATTAATCTGCAAATCTCACTGTCCCAGAATAGCACTGAGGCTTGGAGACTTGAAGGACTGAAAGCAAAGGTGTGGATGCTGTTTTGTCAAATCCAAATGAGACAATTACACCTTTTCAAAAGAGCTCAGACAAAAAATCCTGCCAAGCTCCAAGGTCTAAACCACATCCTGACTCTCAGGGGCTGGGAAAAAATTCCTCCCAAGACACAGAGCAATACCTGGGAGTCAGATGGCTCTGGGTGCCCCCAAAAAACAGCCCCAGGAATTCCACAGCCCCTGCTCTGGTCATCCATGGACATCCCCGTGGCCTGACCAGAACAGGAATCTCCTTCTTTGCCAGGATGAGCATCTCCAGCACCATCAGATGCAAAAACAGGAACATTATCTGAGTCTGTCTCATCTGTAACCAAATTCCCGTTGATTTCAGTGGGAACTATCACTCTAATCCACACAGGATTAGCAGACTTCAAAAAAGATTTAAGAGCACAAAGCTTGAGAGTTTAAATCCCACTGATCTCAGCTGGAGCTGGGAGCAGATCCAAGGAGAAAGTGCTGAACCCCTCACTTGTCTGGTTTCTTGTCCAGCCCAGCCAATCTCATCTGTCCTGGGCTCTTCCCTGCAATTAAGCTGATAATTAAGAAATAACAGCATAATATAAATGGAGAGTTGCTGGCTAGCAGGGATAAATTGAGCAGCAATCTGCAAAGGATGTTATTGCCATTATAAAAATAAAGATCTGTCTCCCCAGCCAATCAATTCAGCAGATATATACCAACAATCAAATTGTTAAAAATGACTCCTATAAATTACCCAGTCTTCCATCTAATGGAGGCAGGAACATCTGTGAGACAATTTAGAGCTGACATAACCATAAGTGGGGAATGCTTTTTCATCCTGCTGCCTTCCTGCATTTGTCAGAGCTTTGTTTAATGCACCCATGTGAAAACAGCCTGGATTTCACACCATGGGTTAGCACACTCATCCTGGCAGAAATGCTACAGAATATCTGCATTTAATACAGGTGGAATAATTCAATTTCCTCAGTATTATTTCAGCTATGCTGTTACAATCTCCTTAAATTCTTCATTAAACCCTCTGGGCTAGGGGGATGCTGCTGGGTTTTTATGATCTGCCATCGTTCTTTCCAATGGATGTGGAAAGACACACAGAGGAGCAGTTCTGGTCATGTGTTTTTTAGCTGGATAAAATGGTGATTTCACACAAATCCCAGCAATTTAGCACCTTGCTTTGGCCAGGGGAGCCCTGGCTGGGGCCCAGGTAGGGAATCTGAGAATCTGGTGCAGTGCAAGGTGTCCCTGCTCATGGCAGGGCTTGGAATGAGATGATTTTTAAGGTAATTTCCAACCCAGACCATCCTATCATTCTATGATTCCATGGCTGCTGCCACTTGGGCTTAATTCCAAAATAAAAGCAATTAAAGGGATTTAAAGGTGAAATGTTCTTCCATTTGCAGCTTTGTCCTGGCCATGCCCTGTCCAGCTGGAAGCCACCAAGTGGCACCTGTGGAAGCCACCAAGTGGTGCAGGCTCCTTCCAGGGTGTGAATTTTTGTGAAAACAGCACCCAAAACAACAACACAGAGGCAGGAGGTCTGCAGGGAAAAGCTGCTCCCCAAAAAGAGGCCAAGCCTGTTTATGTCTTTCATTTTTATACATTTGTAGGTCTGGTTGTGGATTTGCTTCTGGGGTTACTACCCCTTCACCCCACTGGCCAGACCAGCTGTCAACCAACATGATTTTCAGGCTGGAAATATGTAAAAAAAGGGCTGTGAACAAAAACAAGAAAGATTTTTTATGTTCCAAAGTGTGAGAAAGTGAAAAACTGACCCTTAATATTGAACAGAAACTAAAGAACTGACTCCATCTTATGAACCAGTAGAAGGCTTTAAAAAACTCAGAAAAAACAGTTTTTGGAAGGGACAGGGTGAAATGAGTGATGTCCACTCCTGGACTGAGCCATTACTGAAACAATGAGGGAATTCCTGGCTGGGAAGGGATTTTGTTTTCCACGTGGGACAATTCCATGGTCAGGACTCACATCTCTGCATCCTGTGAGTTGCAGGAGGAGAGCTGGTGGGTTTTCCCAGTCTGTGGAAAATCTGGACTCTGTTGTCCAAGAATCCCTCAGTGACCTTCACTCTGATCAGGAATTAAATCCCTACCTGCCCTCCCTCTCCATGGCTGTCAAACCAGGGCTGGTTTTTAATGCACACACCAGAGGAGAGCTCATTTCTCTGTCTGGGCTCTCTGTGTGATAATCCAGGCTCTGTAAATTAAATTTGGGCTGCAATTTAAGCACAGAGGGATTTGGCAAAACCCAGAGCTGCCAGCAAGCAGAGGTTGCCACGATCAGCTCAGTGCAGGGCGGGCATGGAATGGGAATAAAGCTGGGAACAGTTGGGTCTAAAATCTCATCTGTGTGCAAATGTGGCAGCTCCTAATTTTTCAAATAGGACGTGCACAAGTGGGACCTGCTCCTTCAGAAGCTTTGCAACTCTTGTTGGTTTAAATTAATTTTGCATGAACCGAACCTCACTTTCTTAAAATTAGCTCCAAATTTCAAAATTAGCTCCAACTTCCCTGGCTCCCTCTTTTCTCCTCTATGGACATTTTCTTCTCCCTTTCATACTTTAATTCCCCTTCCAAAAACACTCTCACCTCCACAAAAATCACTCTTCTAGATTCTTCTGGGATTCCAGTCATTGTCCCATCTCTTTTCACTTCTTTTATCCATGTATCTCTCTTACACTCACTTTTCCCCCTCTCCATTCACCTGCTTCCACCCAGCATCTTCTGTCTCCCTGGAAACCCCTTTGGAATGATTCCCACTTGAGCAAGTGGCCAAACCTTGCTTTATTTTTATCCCCCAGTGTGATCTTTCCCTTTGAGTTCTCACTTTCTCTTGACTTTCACGGTTTGGTGGCCTTGTCTTTTCTCTGTGGATATTCCCTGAGTATTTCTCTCTCTGCAGCCATCCCCTTCCTCCTCCCATTTTCCCCTGTATTTTGGAATTCTCTGGGGTTTTGTACCCATGGAGTGGTAGTTTCAATCCGAGGTTTGGAATTTTTCTGTTCATCAATGGCTTGCAGGGATCTTCCTTCTGTTCTCCAGTCCATCTCTCCTGATTTGCATATTCCCCCACCTTCCCCAGGTCTCAATTTGCATCTTCTTTCATCCGGGGAGCACAAATTAGGTGACTTTAATCTGCTTAGCCTGACCTCATTTCAGATTCGGGATCCTGTTTATCCCATCATTCATTTTCACCTTCCACTCATCTGCAGCTGTTTACAGCTTTATCTGAATTTCCACTGGGACGCTCCAGGAGCTGCAGAATTCAGCTCCAGCTCCCCAAAGGAGTCACTTCCCTCTAAACTCCCTCTATTACCTCTGTTAACAAAACACACTTAATAACACCATTCTTCTTCTTGCCTCCTGGCTGATGAAACCAAAGATCGTGTTTGACTTCTCTTTTCTCCCCTTTCCTGCTGAATACTGCGAAAATCCACCCCTCCCTTATTTGTCCTGACAGCTAAATTACCTCCCCACCTTTCCTAAATCAATGTGCCACTGTCTATCTCTGCTTCATCAATCCCCAAAATGTTCCTCCTGTGGCACTGAGGACAAGGCACAGCTACTCCTGGAGCCAAGAGCCAGTTGTGTCTCTCCTTGAGACACAAAACTGATGCTGAGATGTCGGAGTCCAGGACATCCCTCTGGCCACCCTGGAGGGTTTGGGGACAGGACAGGGGGTCTGGGGTCTGTCCAAGGGGCTCAGAGCCTCACACAGAGCCCAGGAGGACACTGCCTCTGATCCCTGCCATGGCAGTGAATGCCCACAGTGTGTGAAGAATCACAAGCTGAGAGAATTCAAAATAAGCAGGATTTAGTTTATCACAGAGTGTAAANGAACAGCAACCCTGAGACTGAGAGACTCCTCAGTTCCTGGCACAGTTTTCCAGAGGAGCTGTGGCCACCCCTGGATCCCTGGAAGTGTCCAAGGCTGGGCTGGACGGGGTTTGGAGCACCCTGGGACAGTGGGAGGTGTCCCTGTCCCTGGCAGGGGAGGCACTGGATGATCTTGAAGGTCCCTTCCAACCCAAACCAGTTTAAAATTCTAGGCTTAATAACTAATGAACATCCCAATCCGTGTCCTGTTTTTCCCAGACTCTCTGGATGTGCTGAGATCCTCACTTGCTTTTTGTGCCTCTTGAGGAGGGTGAAGTTCACAGAGCAGGTCAATAAATTCTTCATTTTCTCTTTCCTTCCCACATAATTTCTTCCTTCCCATACAACCTCCNGTCCCTTCCAACCCAAACCAGTTTAAAATTCTAGGATTAATAACTAATGAACATCCCAATCCGTGTCCTGTTTTTCCCAGACTCTCTGGATGTGCTGAGATCCTCACTTGCTTTTTGTGCCTCTTGAGGAGGGTGAAGTTCACAGAGCAGGTCAATAAATTCTTCATTTTCTCTTTCCTTCCCACATAATTTCTTCCTTCCCATACAACCTCCTCCTTCCCATATAACCTCTTCCTTCCCACATAATCTCTTCTTTCCCATATAACCTCTCCCTTCCCATCTAACCTCTTCTTTCCCACATAATCTCTTCTTTCCCATATAACCTCTCCCTTCCCATCTAACCTCTTCTTTCCCACATAATCTCTTCTTTCCCATATAACCTCTCCCTTCCCATATAACCTCTTCCTTCCCAAATATTTTCTTCCCATATAACCTCTTCCTTCCTATATAACCTCTTCCTTCCCATATAAGCTCTCCCTTCCCATATAACCTCTTCCTTCCCAAATATTTTCTTCCCATATAACCTCTCCCTTCCTATATAACCTCTTCCTTCCCATATAAGCTCTCCATTCCCATATAACCTTTTCCTTCCCCTCTAACCTTTTCCTTCCCCTATAATCTCTTCCTTCCTATATAACCTCTTCCTTCCCATATAAGCTCTTCTTTCCCATATAATCTCTTCCTTCCCATACAACCTCTTCCTTCCCATATAACTTGTTCCTTCCCATATACATTCTTCCTTCCCACATAATTTCTTCCTTCCCATATAACTTCTTCCTTCCCATATAACCTTTTCCTTCCCATATACCCTCTCCCTTCCCATATAACTTCTTCCTTCCCATATAACCTTTTCCTTCCCATATACCCTCTCCCTTCCCATATAACTTCTTCCTTCCCAAACAATTTCTTCCTTCCCATATAACCTCTTCCTTCCCCTATAACCTCTTCCTTCCCATATAACCTCTTCCTTCCCATATAAATTCTTCCTTCCCAAATAACCTCTCCCTTCCCATATAACCTCTTCCAGCTCCCCTTTATCCTTCCCAAGACCAGGAATCCACTGTGCACACACAAAACCCAAGGAAATTTTGGCAAAATCAGAGCTCTCTTGACCTTCTGTGGCTGCCCAAGGCTATGAAGGAGAGGGAACAAGCTGATCCAGAAAATAAACCTGGAAAACACAGACAAGGGCTGAGGGCCCCCCAGCTTCTCCAAGGATCATGAAAAATCATAAAGAAGCAGCCAAGCATCCCAAAATTTGTCTCTTAGGGAGGGATCAGCCGTCCTGATGAAGGAGACTGCCTTGCCAGGCCCCATGCAGACATTTGGTGTAAATTAGGATGTCTCTGGTGATCCTGCAGAAGGCAGGAAAACCTTCAGCACCTGGTCATTCATCTGCCAAATGTTCAGGGATTAGCAGAGGTTAAACAGACTCCATAAATGTCAGATGTCCACAGCGAATGCTTTCAGCAATAATAAACTTGAAGCAGAAGAAAATTCCCTTAAAATATCAACCTTTCACCCAGCAGGGCTTTAAAAGATGCTGCACATTACTGGCCCATAAATAATGGTAATGAAAAGGTCAAGCAACCTGTTAGGAAAATCTCACTGCTCCGTGAATGAGCTTGGAAAAATCACAGCTGGTGTGAAAATCCAGTGTTGCAGCTCTGGTTCTTTTGTGTCCAGCCTGTCCTAATTCACAGAGCTAAACCCTGTCCTAGCTCTGAAATGATCTTGAACTTGCAGTGGCTGCACCACGTGTCAGGCTTGGCTCAGGCTGAACTTTTAACCCATTTTTCCTGATGAGCTTAGCAATGTCGTTCAGAAGAAAGTTTGGCTGTTTAAAATATCTTTTTCTTTCACGGGAATTTAAAAAAAAAATTAAATTAATATTTTATCCGGAGGCAAAAAAAAACCCACCTAAAACACCAAAACAAACAAACAAACAAAAAAACCACAAAAACCAACCAACCAACCAAANNNAAAAAACCAACCAACCAACCAAAAAAAAAAAAAAAAACACCCAAAAAACAACAACAAAAAAAAACAACAACCAACCCCCACAATCCCAAAACCAGACAAGAAATAGAAAGGAGGATGCAGAACGTGCAAGGTCAGGCTCTGCTCCCAGGGAACAGGGACAGGAGCACAGGGAATGGCCTCAGGGAGAAGCTCAGGATGGACATTGGGAAAATTCCGTCCCCAAAGGGGTTGTCCAGCCCTGGCCCAGCTGCCCACAATGGTGGAGTCCCCTCCCTGAAAATGTTAAAAAATGTGTGGATGTGACATTTGAGGACATGATTTAATGCTGACCACGGTGTTGGGTTGACAGTTGGACTCAATGATTTTTTCCAACCTTAAGAATTCTATGAATAAAAATATATTACTCAGTACAGGTGACCCAATATATTTTTCCCTGCCAGAAAGCAGCATCTCATTTTTTTTCCCTCTCCTTTTATCCCTGTTGTTTCCAAACACTGGGAAAACAAGAAGGGACTCAGAATTTACCGCGGGTTCTTTATTTTCCCCCGTTAGATTGCAATAAAGATTAGGTAGGTCAGCGCCGTGCTGCTCCAAAGTTTATTTACTTCCCACTGTGATTTCTCCTTGAAAGAGTAAGGGCAGAGTAACCTCTGGATCTTCAAAAGCTCTGTCACTGCTGTGATTACTCCAAGAGAAATTTGTGTATTGTTGTGTTGGCAGCGAGCGCTCGATGCCGCCAGAGATTCCCGTTAATAGCTCAGGTGAGCCTTGGATGTTTCTATCCTGCATCTCATTAATTAATCTACTCCAGCCAGCTCTTCCTGAGCCATTGTACATTCCCTGCTTATGCAGCCTTATCGACCTGACCCTGGGGAAAATCAATTCTTGTAATCTATCTTATTACATTTAAATATATGTACAGAGCTCGATGCGGTACAACAGCGGCGGGGCTTGGGAGAGGCAGGGAAAAAAAATCTGGGGAAGGGGGAGGAAAAGCCCTGCAGATCTGCCCCAGTTTAGGGTTTTTTCAAGTTCAAAATAAACTAAGGATGAGGACTTAGGGAAAGGGGTCACATTTATCCCAGGGCAAGCACAAATTCCCAGAAATCCGTGATCATTTCCCCAAGGCTGCCAGAGCTCCAGGAGCATTTGGAAAACGCTCCCAGGGATTGTTGGGGTGTCTGTGCAGGGCCAGGAGCTGGATCCTTGCTGATCCCTTCTAACTCAGTGAATTCCCTGATTCCATAAAAAGCCCTCAGAGTTCATGCTCTTAACTCTGGATTTCCCTGCTGTTTTAGTCAAAGTACAACATCTTTAAAAGCAAACCCATTTTTATTCATCACTCCACTAAAAACGGCATCATTATCCTTCTTTCTTCGTTCTTAAATCTGTTTTTATATTCAAGTGGAACTCAATAGATAAGGTGACCTGAATTTCCTTAGAGGTTGTTGTCCAGAGAAGCTGTGGCTGCCCCTGGATCCCTGGAATGTCCAAGGCCAGGCTGGATGGGGCTTGGAACACCCTGGGACTGTGGGAGGTGTCCCTGCCCATGGCAGGGGGTGGCACTGGATGATCTTTCAGGTCCCTTCCCACCCAAACCATTCCAGGATTCTGTGATTGGGCTGACAAAAAAATAGAAAAGCCCCCCAAACCCCCAAAAGAGCTGGGGATGTAAAAGATTCACTTTGATCCCTGGGAAAACCATGGTGGGATTCTCCTTGTGACGAACTCTTGGGGACAAGAAGGACAATAAACAATCAGGAGGGTTAGCATGGATTTACCAGGAATAAATCATTCCTGACCAGTTTAACCAGGCTCTTCATGGTGATGTTTTGTGGGACACTGAAGCAGGAGAGGTTCAGACTGGAAATAAAGACAAATTTTGATCTGAGACTGGTCAGGCACCGGAAGAAGTTTCCCGGAGAGGCTTTGGTCACAAAAGGATGACGTATGGACAACTCAAAGCAGGAATTACATCCAAAAGGGAAATAATGGATTCTGTTTTCTTTATTTTGACTTCTAGCAAGTGAGAAGCAGAACAGGAATCAAGGAATCAGAAGTTGATGTGCAGACACCACAAAAAACCCTCCAAAGACAGAGGGTGGGTACATTGAGGGTGATTTGTAGAACAGATGGAGCTTTTCATGTGAGCTGATGTTTTGTTAAAAAGAAGTGAAGGCCTTTAAAAGTGGCCACTAAAAGCCCTGGGGATGATCCAAGGACAGGCAGCATGGAGTGCTCCTGTCTGGTGTCCTGTTTGTCCTTGGTGTTCATTTGAGACAGAAATGGGTGAGTTTGGTGAATCCAGAAAAGCCTTCCTGCGACCCAGAACCATCCAGGAACGCATAGAAACCGGGGGAAAAGCACCAAAAATGAGGTAAAAACGCCATTTTCCAATGGGAACCTGCACAGCCTCCTCCTTTTTGCCCCTCTCCTTTGTTTTTCCTTCCTTTAGAGGGAAGGGACAGGAGGATGTAAAGCCTTGCTCCGGCTGCCTTCCCTCTGACAACAGAGGCAAGGACAAACCTGAGATGCACCTTCAAGGGCTGGATTGATGTCCCTGCCTCGTGCTCAGGCCCAGCTGGGAGAAGGGGAATTAGGCCTTGTCTTTCAATTACTGCTGTTTTTGCTCAGGGCCGCCCATTGAAGCCTCCCAGCGGAGGAGTCCCTCTTACCGCTTATAATCTCCGGATTGTATTTGAAAATAAAGCTTTTAATTAAAACCGGCGTTTCTCAGCTTCCCACTGGCAGCCAACATCTGCCTGGGAAGGGATATCTTTTGTGACACTGGAGGCACAGAAGGCCAGAGTTAAAGAGAGGAAATAATTCTCACTCTCCTGCCAGCAGATGAGACGAGCTCCTCCACACTCCAGGCTCTGAAAGACCCCTCAGCACTTCCCAGCAGCCAGGGGGTTAATCCAGTGACCTGGCTGGATTCCAGCTCGAGTGATCTCTGTCTCAAATCCCCCACCCCGCAGTTCCATAGTGATTTAATCCCCTGTTCTGTCAGTACAGAATCAGAGCATCACAGAATATCCAGAGCTGGATATTCATCCAGCCCAGCTCCTGGCCCTGCACAGACACCCCAGCAATCCCACCCTGGACATCCCTGGGAGCTTTGGGAGTCCTGGAGAAGCCTTGGGAATGTCCCTGTTCCCTGGGGAGCCTGGGCAGTGCTCAGCACCCTCAGGGGGAAAAACCTTTCCTAAAATCCAACCTGACACAGCTCCTGTTGATGCAGAGTTAAGCAGACCTCGGTTGGCTCGTGCACAACAACCNATCTCTAAAATCCAACTCAGCAAAAGATGGGGGACGAGAGCAAGAACAAGGAGCACAGGGGCCACTCCCCAATTCCTCCAGCTTGTCCCTTCAGCCCCAGATACTGAAAATCCTAAATTCTACATTTACATTCTATGATAAACTAAATACTGCTTATTTTGAATTCTCTCAGCTTGTGATTCTTCACACACTGTGGGCATTCACTGCCATGGCAGGGATCAGAGGCAGTGTCCTCCTGGGCTCTGTGTGAGGCTCTGAGCCCCTTGGACAGACCCCAGACCCCCTGTCCTGTCCCCAAACCCTCCAGGGTGGCCAGAGGGATGTCCTGGACTCTGACACTGTCCTAGGTGGGCTCTTCCCCAAAATCATGCCAATGCAATCTTTGCCCAGCTCCAAGATGCTGCCCCTGCTCTGAACACAAACCTTGTGAAAAATGTCACCCCCAGAGCAGGATTTTGGCAGAATTTTCATTTCAAACGCTGCAGCCTCAGTAACACCATGGCACTGCCTGCATTATCTCACTTAATTAACACCCAAGGATGAAGAGAGTCAACAATATTGGCCAAGTTTTTTAAAGGCTTGAACTGCACAATGACACAATTGGATCCTCTCCTGACATCTTTTAAATGTGATGTGAATCTTTTTGTGCTCAAAGTGAGGATCTTGACACTTAAGTTAATTTTATTACGCCTCTCCCGAGGGCAGGGGTTTTTCCTCTGCTCACAGTTGCATTTTCTGATGTGGGGGAATCATTTCTCGTCCTCCTCCCTGCACTTCAGGCACTTTGTGCACCAAATCTGTCACATTCAGCATAATCCTGGTGAAGGAGAACGGGGAGAGGGCAGATGGAAATGACTTCTACACAATATCTCTGATAGTCACATTAGAGGTCTGTGCTCTGACTTTTACAAGTTTCACAATACTTTAGAATTCCAACAACCAAAAAAGAAAAAAAAAAACAAACCCAAACCCAGGTGGGAAATGGTGATGATACCAGACAATAAAAATCAACATCAATTATCCTCCAGTACTGGCAACCCTGGAGTCATGAAAGTCAAGGAAAAACAATAAACAGAAAACAAATGTGGCCTCAGGAGTTTGTTCATAAATTTCCATGGAAATAGAGCTGCATATCCCCAAACCTGGAATAGCCTCAAATCAGATATTAAAGCTCAGAATCATCCCTGCTAATGCACCCTTTCTGTCTGACACAACTGATATTACCCTGTCAATGCTTTATGGGTTTAGCAGTTTTTCCCCTCCCAGCATTAAATATTCAGCAGTTCTAATTTAACATTTTGTTTTGGCTGAGCTGTTCAGGACTGAACTGTGCAGATGAGAGGAAATTGTTTATCAGTCACACATCAAGGAAGGACATTCTGAGTTTCCATCTCTTATATCTCCTAACACAATCTCTTTTATCAAGGTTGTGGCTGTCCCTGGATCCCTGGAAATGTCCCAGGCCAGGCTGGACGGGGCTTGGAGCACCCTGGGATGGTGGGAGGTGTCCCTGCCCTGGATGAGCTTTGAGGTCCCTTCAATCAAACCTTTCCATCAATCTGTGATTTAACTTTTCCATCTCTTCTGCTGAACTGGATGCCCTTGCAAAAAAAGAAAATGTTCCTCCAAATTCAACCACAGCAAAACATGGCCTGTGGCCTATTTTAGGATAATCCTGATAAAATAATAATAATAATAAAAAAGTCTGGTTTGGGCACTTCCCAAAAGGAGTCGAGTGAGAGAAAGAATTACATTCCCCACAGGGTCTTTTGAAAAAAATCTCATCCTTTAAGCCTTTTAGGCCCTGGAACAACAAATATGACAGAATTGGAGGTTTCCCTGTGGGATGGGAGGCCCTGGCTGCCTTTCAGTGAGGGTCATGTAATTATTGCAGCCCTGCTGTGCTGCCCTCGGGGTGTTCTGCCTGCAGAGCAGGGCCCTGCCAGGCTGCTCTCTGTGTGTGCTGGACAACCATTAAAAGATAAGAGCTGCAATCCAAATTTGTGTAAAGATCTGAATAGACAGAAATGCCCAAGCTGCATGAAAGAAAGAAAAGCACAATCAGCATTTGGAGTGCTGGAAAAAAAAATAAAAAGCAGTCACGGGGTCTGGATCTCATCTGTGGATGTGGCGCCTCTGCAAGTTCCCTGAAGTAAAAATCAGAGCTGAGGACTGGCCTGAACCTGCTTTGGGAGGTGTAAAAATGGATATTGGAGTAAAATTTGTCAAAGACTTTGGTTACAAGGGAGTAGGAACAAATCACTCTTAGATTTCTTCCCCTTTACAGGTAGAAAATCTCTGCAAAACTCCCTGCAGGGGAGATGTCCTTACAGGATTAGACTGGAAAATGGACAGAGATCTGAAACAGATCTTGGAACTTCAGCAGAATTTACATTTTATATTTTAAAGTTGAATCTCTGGATCTAAACCTGCCTGTGCTTCAGCGTCTGGGCTGAAACTGCAGCCTGGTAAATGGGATTTTGGCCATCACTTGCAGGAGCCTGTGGACTGATCCAACACCAAAGGGTCTCAGGACAGCTCTGGACTTGCTGAGCTGGGTGTCCCTGTGACCATAAATGTCCCCTGGACAAGGAGCTTGTGCCTGAGCTCAGCTCTGGGGACACCCCCATGGCCACTTGTGCTGGTTTGAAAGCAAAACCAGTGAGACTCCAAGAAAGAAATACAATTTAATAGGGAAAGAACAAACAACAAGAAAGACAAAAATAAAATAAAAATAAAATAAGACAAATGCAATAGTACAAAGGAGCACAGACAGAGTCAGGATGCAAACCTGACACCCTGTGGGTCAGGGTGTTGG